>VZRO01001503.1:79649-326277 GCA_013397915.1 Daphoenositta chrysoptera | reverse complement strand
TTCCTGCTTTTTCCTGCTCCCCACCCCTCGCCCTGCCGGCAGCAGCCCCCCCGTGCCCCCGTCCTCAGCGCTGCAGACCCGGCTGGCAGGGGCGCGGCTGCGGCCACTGTCCCCCGCCTCGCGCGTGTCGCGTGCGCGCCCGCAGCCGGTGTCACCCGGCCCGTCCCGGCGGAGCGGGGCTGCCGTGCGTGGGACAGCGCTGCTGTGCCCCCCGCCGCCCTGCCGCACCCCTTCTGCGTGGGCAGCGCCGGCGCGGCGGCAGCAGGGTGACATCTCCCTGCCGCCGGGTGACATCTCCCTGCCGCCGGGTGACATCTCGCCGCTCCCGCGGCGGTCTGCGAGCAGCTGTGCGATGGGAGCAGCCGTCCTGCTGCCCGCACCCCCGTGCTGCCCCTGGCAGGGCGCTGGGGCCGGCACCGCATCTCCCCCGCCTCCAGGCCCTTCACTGGGCACGAGAATGCGCTGCCCACCGTTTTCACCGAGCCCCTTCCGAACCCCTCCGGGTTCTGCTTCAAGGAACAGATGGATACACCTTCCCTGAGTTCCGCTTCCAAACTCCATTCTTTTCTGGGACGTAGTTAAAAATACCACAGATCTGCCAACTTTTAAGATCTCTTTTCCTCTCTCTTCACTGTGCTTTTGAATAATGTTTCTTTTGCACAGGATCATTCCCTTCATCCCCACTTTTAAGCATCCCTCATCTGCTGCTGTTAGTCCCAAGGTGTGTTGTTGGATGCTTTCGAAGTATTGTGGAAAACATAATTTTTTTTTTCCATTCTTTTGAGACATCTCCAATCTGGCTAGAAGTATTGGACTATAGGTTGGGCAGGCCTTTGTTCAGATTCCGTTTTGTTGTGTATAATTTTATGATCATATTCCTAAACTGCTGTTGTGCAGTAAAATGCCTTTTAGTCAAACTGTATTTTCCAGCACCACCCTGCAAAGAGGGCTGTTTCCATGTGAATGGCATGGTTTTGCTGCAACATTTATATCAAATCCAAATTCAGATGCTTTAGTTCTAATGTTTACTTCAGTTTTGCAGGATTTCTCATTTTCGTAAGTAGGACCAGTGCCCTGAAGGCTTTGCTACATAAACTGCTACCTGCAAAGGGCTGTTGCTTACCTGATTCTACTTGAAGAAAATTGCCATGAAATCTTTTGTGAAAGCAGCATCTCTCTGGCATATTAAGTGCTACTGGTATAAGGTGTATTAGATCCATGTATTAACTCTTAGGTTTTTATTCAAATCCAAATACATTTATTTAAAAAAAATCTTTAACAATTTTATTAATGCAACATCTATGTTTTAATTAACTTACATATCGTCTTTTAGAAGTTCTTATAGTGAACCAGTTAGGTGGCTCTCTAATTTAGCATGGTTGTGGTAAAATCTAGGATCAAGCAAGTTCACTTATTAGTGTGTGGCTTGTGTAGCAGATGGTTTTCATCTAGTGTACCTTTTCTAGTGATACCTTTAAATTAATGGAGGTCTAAAATGTTGCAGATTTTGCACTCCCCACCAATTCTCTGGAAAATCTATTCAGAATAGGAAAGGGAGAGGAGCCAGGCAGGAGATTACTGACAGTATGTCACATGTAATAAGGAATAAACCAAGGAGTAAAAAATGGGCTTATTCTTTTGTTAATTATCTGGCTGGCTGACCCAGCTCCCCTCAGTCTCCCACTTTGGCCCAATTTTGATCTTTAGGTACAGGCCTCTGGGAATAAGATCACAAAACGCTTGGCTTAATGTCACTAAAAAAGGGAGATATTGGGAATTGGCTTGGTGGGAGAAGACTTTGCAAATCTGTTCCAGGTATGGTTTTAAGCACACACACCCCACTCCACCCCTCCAAATTGTAAAATTATGATAATTTTTGAAGTTTTGGTTTTGCTCAATAATAATGTTTCAAGAACATAGAGGAGAAATTGAGTCTGTACTGCAACTGGCATCTAGTTGTTGGTCAATCTGGCCTTCCTGTTGTCTTCAGGAAGAATACCTCAGTTCCATGGTGGAAAACCTTGTAATATTAAGCAGGCAGTACTAATTTAACTTTACCAAAGCAATTGTTATACAGGACCCACAGCATCCTCAGTCCCTTTTAACTAACGTACAGAAAAAAATTTTGTATGGTCAGGAAAGCCTAATTCCGCTCAGGGTTTGTTTCTGGAAGTGCAGTTTAGCAAAATATGTGTACCACATCCCAAATGCACACGCACCCTCACGAGTCCTGTTGAACCACGTGGGTTCCCGTGAAGTTTCCCAGGTTTTTAAAACTTCTTTGTAGGCCCAGAATGAGCATTATCTAGGTTAAGCTGACTTTCTCAGTGACTGTTGCCTGCATAAACCACCCTGGGAATCACAAAATAGGTATGTGTCTAAATCTCTGGAGAGGCCTGGTCCAGGAGGTGTGCTCTAGATCATGGTTAAATGCACCCTGACAGCACGGAGCTTAGCACAAGGCGCAGCAGCTGGAGCTGCCGGAAAGTTCAGGGGCAAGGAAGGGAAAGAACTGCTGCTTTCTCATAAGCAATTTTTCTCATGAGAGCACTTGTCCTGGAAGTGAGGGATGCAGATTCAATGTTCTCCTCATCAGAGGTTATATAAACTCCCTCTTGCTTGCAAAGCAACCCTAACGACCAAAGATAAGGCTAAGGTGGAGGACACCCACCCATCCTGTTCAAGCTTGCCACAGTAAAGAAACAGATGCAAATTTCAGAGGGCCAGAGGGATTATAAACAAGAGGGAGCCTAACACTGTAGCTCAGGGGTAAAGGCATCTCCTGGATGGCAAGAAGCCTGAAGTCTGGGCCTGCTGGCCTGGCAGACTCACCCATTCTTGAGGGTGAGGTTCATCTCACCTTATCTTAGCTATTTAGAAGTTTTATGTCTCATCTCTCTATAGTCAGTGGGAAGAGAGAGCCAGAGACACCTGCAGAGAGTGATTCATTCTGGGTCCATCTGACACCTCTCTCAGGATGGAGTGAGTCTCCTCGCTGGGGGCCATCTCTCACATCAGTCCTCTGCAGAAGCCAGACTACCAATTTCAGCCAGGAGCCTGACTTACAGATGCCAAGTGAGGTGGATTCCACTGTGGATGACTAATTTTTCTGATTCATCATACCTCAATTTAGTCTTTAAAATTTGGGTATGTAGTCCAAGTTAGTTGAGTTCTGTCTCTGTATCATGGTCATTCCTTCCAGTGGAAGGCTGGACATGGATAGCTGGGGTGGAATGTCTTCGGATGAAGTTCTGGTGAGCCACTAGAGCCTAAAGACCATTCCTAGTTCTGCGCTTGTGAATCCTGGTGCCAGCTGTCTGAAATGTAAGTGCGGAGCTATTACATCTCATTTTGTGAACTTCTTTTGGAGATGGTCTAAGTGACTAGAGGCACTACATACTGGTTTTAAGGGAGGAGCTTTAAGGGAGAAGTTTTAAGGACGTGTAAAATATGCATAAAAATTATTTGAAGATATTACAAGGCTACAGTTGTGATTTTTGGAAGGCTGAAAGGCTCTGTATTTAAATCAAAGAAAGTGATGTACTATGGAAAATGGACTAAGTGTATACTGCATTTTATGCACTTGACTACCCTATCTGTCTCTAACTTGTAAAACTGGAGGTTGGATGCCTTTAAAAATATCACCTTTAATACTAGCCCTGAAGAGATGAGCGTGTAATTTTCATTTTCAAAAAGCTATAGTTTTTTCATTTTTGATAATATGGAATAGTGCTGTGGTGTACTGCAGGATAAATTCCAACTATGTACTTCATTGTTTCATCAGAGATCAGCAAAAGGTCACCCAGCCTTCTTATCAGATTACTGGAGTGCCAGAGTTTTCTGTGCTGGTCTGAGTTTGGTGCACATATATTCTTTGCAAATGGATGATTTCAGGGAAAGACAAGCTGTGTGTTTTTATAATTTAATATTTTTTATAATTTAATATTAAATCACCAAAGGCTTATTGTCCAGCCATTTTGCAAATTTTTGATTGTAGAAACAATTGTGGAAAATAAATGTCCAGTTTGGCAAAATTACAGTAACATGTTCTCTTGATGGTTTTTTAGCTACAAATACAGTTGGAGATGATGCCACCACGTTGTTCATGTCAATTATTCCAAAAGGCTTAATGCCTTCAAGTATTCCAAAACATGGTTGAGAAACGCTTCTATTTCTTTTATCAAAATACGAAGGATGTGTTTTGAAATTTGGCAACATAAAAGTAATTTAGAATGGACTAAAGTTAAATTATTAAGGCCTCGAGCTATTGTTTACAGTAGAGACAAGAGATCTGAAAATATTACAAGGATGCACAAACTTGTTAAAATATTTTGAGCCAGAACAAAACAGCTCATTTAGACCTACCTAGCTGAACAATCTCTGGATTGTTCTCCATTGAACAATCAGAATTTGGACTTTTAGCAGTTTCTTTTTTCCCTGCCTTATCACTCTGCTTGTTTTCACTTCATTAGCGATAGTTGTGTGTTCCTTACTCCCTTTCTCAGGTCTCTTGGTTCCAGAGATGGGATTCACCTCACTTGATTTATGACATTTGTCTGGTTGATGTCTGCATCTGAGCCTCGGTTTACAGATAACTGAGAAAATCGTTGCTTCTGTGATGACTTATTTCTACCTAATACAGAAGTGTAAAAGCCTAACTCTACCCTGGATACTCTTGATTTTTGAGTCCAGCTATCCTTAGCCCAGACAGAATATGGTTTAACTAGACACCCTGGCCTTGATGTGGATGGCCCATGTCAGGGTTGGTTCTCAGACTTTCTTGATAATTCTCTTTTTTTTTTTTTTTTTTTTTTTTTTTTTTTTTTTTTTTTTTTTTTTTTTTTTTTTTTTTTGTTTTTGTGTATGTGTGACTTGACACGTTTGACAGCATTGAGAGGAATGAGCGGTGGCTAATAGACTTTGACCAAGAAGCTCTTCTGACTGTGGTCTGGTGGTGTGCTGGGGTTTTGCACTTCACAGTGTGTAGCTTCTAGCCTAGATGCTCATAGTTGTAAGTTTTGTGCATTTCTGCCTGTTGTTAGCTGTGCTACGTTCACTAGCAGGGCTGCATATTCCTTTGTGGCATAGATGGGACTTACACAGTGAGGGCAGTTGCTTTCTGTGGAAGCCTTACCTCAGTTGTAGAAGGTACACAAAGAAGGAAGATGTTCCTTAAAACAGCTGAATTATGTTGTGGAGGCCTTAATCCACGTGTCTGCCACAAAGTTTTATTTTATGTGAGATAATGGACAAGTCATTTAGAGCAGACCTATGTCAGAAGACTGTTTATATCACATGGGAAGCCAATAGGAATTGTCCTTAAAGATCTAAAATGTGATGAAAACAGCACTCTGAAGTAACAGGTCCCATCGATCACAAGGTTGGCAGTCAGAACTAGAGTTAGAGTTAGTAGCCAGTACATTTTTTGACCAGCTGCTTCACACATGACCATTGGTTTAAAGATAACAACTGTTTCTGTTTGTTTGTTTGTTTGGGGTTTCTTTCTCGTTTTTCTTTTTGTTTTTGAAAAGGGAATATTCCTTTTGAGGGTAGGACACAATATATTCTAATAAATGTGGGAAAAGATTCTGGGGTGGCAGAAGTAATAATTGTAATAAGGGGCATTCCAGTGTCCCTTTGAGGGCCCGTAGAGAGATTCTACCTCCTGCTATCCAGCTGGGAAATTGCAAGATGGTACAGTGACAGTAGGGTGACTGCCAGATACCAGAGAAAGTACCAGTCACAGCTGGATGAGGGCTGGAAGCAGGAACAAGGAAGTCTAAGGATTAAAGGGGAACAGGGGAGAGGGAGAATTCAAGTTTCAGATCTCTTCATCAATTTAGATTTCTTTCATTTGAAATGTCAAGCTAAAATAAGCAACACTATTCAGAAAGTGAATGCTGCTGAAGAAGTTTCTTGTATTTCTGTCTCCTGTTAGGACAAATTGTGAGGTAAACTGTGGTGGTTTTAGCTCTAGCTAAATCAATTTCTTAGTTTATGGGAGACATAGGTTCTGGGTTGATCCAGTGAGGTTCTTAGAATCCTCAGATAAGAAACACTCCAGAAGTGGACATTTGGGACACTCACCTGTTGTGATGGAAATTCTAAATTACAGTCTGAACTGGGAAGAATGGGATATGTAGCCTTGGTTTTTGACAGGCCTTGTAAGCATCAGACCACTTCTTTGAGAATTTCCTGAGAAAATGTTCAGGATAATAATCTTGGTTTTCTTCTGAAGTGTGATTGTATTTATCTTTATGTGAGCTTCTGCCTTGTTTTCAAAAGTGCTTTTATAGATTCTGTTAAGGAAAAGAATGTCATGTGAAAGTTTTTGGTAATTTTCTTACTGACTGGGTGTTTTTTTGCTGTAATGCAGATGCTCCTTTTTTAAACCTGATAAAGGCATAGCTATTTGGGGACATGATACTCTCTGCTCTGTACTGAGAGCAGCAACACACCTTGCAGAATTGTTTTAAGGAGCAGTCTGGAGTGTGCCAATTTCTCTCTTTTCTGCTATTTTGGTAGTGTTTTGTGGAGTGAAGCACATGTATATAAGCTGCAAATGTACATTCCTGTATAGAATAAGCAGGCTGTCTGTGTGAATCAGCTGTTACGGGGGTGGCTGTGGGTAAGACATGAAACAGGCAGTGGAAACTCCTTTGATGGAGACTCAGTAGTCTTCATGCTTTACACATATGGGGCCTGATGCAAATCCAGTGAGACCCAGGAAGACTCTCCCTGTCAGTTCACAGCTTTGGATCCAGCTTCAGGTGCGTTTGTGAATGTGTATGTGGGATGTGGCTGGTTTTTGGCTAGTGTAACAAGTGCCTGTGAGAGCAGAGAGGGAATTTATTTCACTGCTCTGGGTTGGCAAGTGAATTTTATCTAAAGCTTGTCACTTGCACGTAGCCAGCCTGCTCACGTTCTAAATAGATTCTGCCCTCAGATTGTAAAGAACAAGATAATAACATTATGTTATGTACTTGAGAGCTAAATTATTTTAAAAGTCTGAAATTAGCAGATGAGGAGGAATTTATTTGCCAAATACATTTCAGAAGCAGCTTGGGAAACCTGTCATTGCCCATCTTTAACTGCTTAACTAGTGGCTGTTCAACTTAATAGCTCTGAAGAGTGCTTACAGTATGAGAGAGACCAAAACAAAATCCCAGAATGAGTGAGATTTTCTTCCAAACAACAAAAAATGCCATCAATTCACAAACCAGATAGTTAAAGAGGAAAACCTGCATCTACAACCACTGACCTCACCTAACGTCGTCTGTGCTCCAGGCAAAAAAACCCCTGCTCTTTTTTTTGACTCTTTATCCATTCTTTCCAGCTCTGTTAACTTATTGCATAGCTGAACATGACCTTTGCTCTGGTAGTGATGGGGGCCTTTACCATGTGTTCCTTTACCACACAGATATCTTCATGTTTTCCTGTGTCCTATCCTCCATGTGTGGGACAAAGGTCAGGAAAATTCTTCCCTGCCACTCTCCTTCAAATCACTCCTTAAGATGCACTTCGCCCCCACATGTCTGTGGGGCTTTGCTGACAGTAGCTGGGAAGAGTGGAAGCTTCTCCTAGGCAGCCTGTGTGAAAACATGCTCACATTATTTCTACTGCAGATCTGCTGTCAACCCCTTTCCTGCTGGGGACGACGAGGCCATGATGCCATTTTAGTAATCATCAGCTGTCATTGGAACCTGACATAGGCAGGAGCAGCTCTTGGCTCTGCTGGTTGTTACCTTCCTTCTCCTTCACTCCCAACTGTCCCAGTCTGCTTTTAGCCACCATGCTGCTTCCATCCTTCCTGGCTCTTGCACATCTGTGGATTCAGCTCCTGTGCCTGGCTGAGGGACTGGTGCAAAGTCCACCCTTTTAGGGTTTATTAGCACATCTTGGCTTTAAGCATCGAAGATCTATTTTGGGGAGGTGATGGAGCCACAGATCTTAACCCTTCAGAGTGGCAGAAAAGCTTCCCTCTTAGTTGTTGTTACTTGCCCAATTCCATATGGAAGGGGAGGGCATCCTAGCTAATCAGAGCTTCAGACAGGCAATTCTTCAAATTGTTTTAGGGTTTTTAATTAATATTGTAGGCTCCAGCATCATGTGGCAGAGAGCCAGTGTCAGTCATCTGACAATAGCCTTCACCATCTATCAATAATGAGGGAATTCCTCTGCATAAGCCCTGGAGAAGCCTCTGTAATGGGTGAGATTGCTGTTTGCAAAGCATCCTGCAACATTCAGCCTTGCAGGTCTGCCGATTTTTAAATTATATAAAAAAAACCCTGTAAAATCCACATAGCCCAAAGATTGTGACTTCTGTTTATACTGTCCAGATCACAGATGCTGAGCATGAATGCATGAACAGTCCTTTTGTATGGTGTTTGACACTTTCTGCGGCTGTCTGCACTGTTTTTTAATATACAGAATCCCTGATTCTCCACTGCCTTGCACCCTGTCTATTCATTCTCACCCCTGTGAAGTGAGGGTAAAACACTATCAAAACAAAATGGTACCATTTTGCATGTTTGCCACTCAGTTTGTTCAGGTGTAAATAACGACAGAAAGAATAGGGCAGAGCAGAACCTGACCTGCAGTCTGTCTCTCAGTGCGTCAGGGGTCTTGAAGTAGGGGGATGACAGAACAAACACAAGCTGTTACCTTGCCATTTTTGCTAATGTTTTAAAAGCAGGCAGCTTGTGAGGATGACAGATGCAAAAGTCAGGCAGTACTTCGTTCCTGTAGTCCTCACGTGACGTAGTCCCCTAGAGCAATAGAAGTGTTACCTGTGGTGTGGATGGGTGCTAATGATGGCTGGTTTGGGAGCAGGGTTGTCAGTGAGAGTCATCTCCCTGAGTTGTTCAGCTGCTCCACTTAGTACTGGAGAAAGGAAAATCCTTTGTACTTTGTGCTGTTTGCTGCATTACCTTGGCTTTTATAAACGGTTGTAATGGAGAGTGAGCTCTTCAAGCTGTGGTGAGCCTGCTGCTTTGTCTCCTGGGCCCTGGACATGAACAGCACTCATCTTTTTAACTTTTTAAAATTTTTTTGTCATTGTAGGGACAGAAGACTGTACCCATCCTAACTGACTTTCCATCATCCTCTAATACTGCCTTTACATAGCTCTGCAAAGTAAACACCACCCAAGCCTTCTTCCAAAAAAGGGTATCTCTTTTCCCTTCCCATCTTTTTCTTTTCACAAATCCCAGCTCTGACACCTTCCTTGCTTTCCTGAACAACACATTAGACCATCCTAGACCATTCTGTTTTTACCAGGGCACAGAATTTAAATGTATTTATGATTTGTTTATAAGATATCACTATTAGCCCTTGTGATATAACGTGCTTCGCCATTAATGCAGGAAAAACAATGTTGTATTGCACGAAAAATTATTCCACCCTCCCTTTAAAAAATACACAAATAATCAAAAAATGTATATGGATAAATACTGGCAAGATCTGAATTGAACGAATGTTGCATGGGCTGTTGTAGTAGGTAGGAATAATGAGCAGAAGTTAGAGTCTCTTTGAAACCAGGACAGTAAATATTTTTGCTTATCATCAATTGAAATCTCAGCCTTACCATTGCATTAGCATTTCCACTCATTTTTAGAAACAGAGTGAATTTTCATGACTCATTTGAGTGCTCTGTAACGATTTGTATGCAAATGTGACTCAAACTTTCTCACAGTCACATGCTTCACCCTCCTGTTGGAGTTCATGCACAAATGGGAGTGGTGGTATTCCTTTTCCTTATAAACCTTACCTTTCCTAAACAGTCTTGTGCTTTTCTCACATTTATGATAGCATTTGAAGAAACACTTGTTCCTATAACTTCAGAGCTGCTTTAAAATTGAAAGACTCATAAAGAGAAATAAAAATCCACTCTGTATCGAAAGCATTTTGTTAAAATGTTGTGTTCTCACATTTAAATATGAGAGGTTAGGAAAGGAGTGCATGTTTACATCTAAATTTCAGGAAAAATATGAAAGTCCTGGCCTGAAAACAAGCATGAGAATGTTCAGCTGAAAGGTAGTGTATCCATCAATGTATGCAGAGACTTAGAATGAAATTGCCATCTCAGCCATAGCTAGAAAAAACACAGCTGATGAATAAATGTATATTGACTAAAATAAATACAAAGTGTAATGCCAGATGTGGACAATGAAGAATGCAGAAAAGCAGTAAACATCAAATTAAGGACTAGCCTTAATTGTGAGGAGTCAATTCCAATGAGAAACAGAACTAGGGAACTTTTTCGCCCAAAACTAGTTGAGGTATGTTTCTAACTAGAAGAAAAGCTGCCTGATCTGTCACTGCTTTCCCATTTGAGGCTCATCAGCAACAGCCTGCTGCATATAACAAACAGTTTAAAGGCTGCCTTTATTTATGAGTATCTGTGACAAGGTTGTAGGCTTTTGCTGTTGCCCAGCAAATTTGGTTTGCAGTTTTTGTCTGCTTTTTAGAATGCACCTTTCTGTTCTCCATAAACATGTCTAAGACCTTCTGAAGCACCATCCCTTGCACTGCAATCACACAGGGTGTCTCTTGTCAGTGGTAGGAAGTATGTTTTTATATTCCCGTCTCTCACAAAGTCCAAATGACTAAAACTGAGTCTTCCAGAGTTACTTGTTCAGGAGCAAGATTTTTGGAATTCAGATGAGACACTCCACAGAATCACAGAACGGGTCAGGTTGGAAGGGACCACAGTGGGTTATCTGTTCCAGCCTCCCTGCTCCTGCAGGGTCATCCTGGAGCACACTGTACAGAGTTGTGTCACGTAGTTCTTGAATATCTCCAATGAGGGAGACCCCACAGCCCTTCTGAGCAACCTGTTCTGGTCACTTGCACAGGAAGGAAGTTCTTCTTCATGTTCAGGTGGAACTTCCTGTACAGCTGTTTCTGCCCCTTGCCTTCTTGTTGGCACCACTGAGGAGAGCCTGCTTTCACTTTCTTGGCATCTCAAATGACACCAGTTGTAGTCAGTGAACATCTAATCAGCAAGCTCAGTCTCCAGGGAGAGTTGAACCAGAGTCCCAAACGATGTCTGCCTCTGAGTCAGTTGCATGGCTCAGCAGTCACTGACCACTAACTTAAAAATTGGCACTGACAGATAAACACTGAAACCGTTTCTCTTATTCCAGGATCTAGTTTCCACCCTATATAATTGAGTTTTTTGCTATACTGTACCTTTGTGGAGTGGCCTACGCACCCAGCACGGGGACAGAGGCCAGCGCATACCCAACTGTGCCCCTGCTCCAGTGCCATGAAACACCCTGCAGGTTCTCTGATGCTTTGCTTATTGAAATATTTTGTCTGTTGTTCTGTTTCTGGTGTTGCTGCCATTAGTAAGCAGCCCTCCACAGGTACCTGGGCTCTGCTATGGCTGCAGTTAACATGGCTAAATAGGCTAAATGCAAGTGAACTCAAAAGTCTTGTTGACACACCTCTGACTGAACTCAGGGATCAGTTGGTGACCACCTGAAGTTTCTAAATTGACATGAAATTAAGCAAGTTGCAAAAGCTGTAAACAAAATGTAAAGAAAAGAAAGCAGGAACTTGGTACATGGTCTGGCTGCAATTTTCAGACTGATGCATAACCTGCCAACATGAAGTTCACTGCAGGATCTGGTCTTATGAAGGATGCACTCCCTCTTTTCTTAATGCCAGCATCATTAGTAGTGCAGGTATACAGATCTCTTAAATTAGTAGTGCAACAGATTGTTTGTGCTGCACTTAACAAGCAGTTCAATATAACAGCCATGAGCTAAAATATTTGCAAGTTTGTGAACTTCAAAGAAAACTTTGCTTCTTTTTAAAGAGTCTTACAAACAACTAAGCACATTTTTTCCCACCTCATCTTAAAAGAAATTACAGAAGAATATATACAGCAGGCCTGAAATTCCTGCCAGTCCTTTATCTTGATTTTCTTGGCATATTGGTAAGGAATCTGGATGCTGAAGTTTACTGTTAATGAGTACCTTATTTTATGGATGTGTTCTTTTTCTGTGCCCTAGTGCTTATCTGAACTGTTTGTGCTCTTATGGAGGGCCAAAAAAGACACCTAGAAGATAAATGCTGAAGTAACCAGTGAAACATCTTACTACTTTCGTGTTTAATTTTTAGTTTGGAAAGTATGGGTGGTCTTTAGTTGAACTAAATTTCATTATTGATTTATGTATCTGTGGATTATAATCCTACAAATTATCTGCAATCTTCATTTCAAGGGTCTTTCGTGGCTTGTGATGGGTTAAACATAGAGGCAGCAATTATTAGGGAGCTGTTGGTCAATGCTAACAAAAGTGGCATGTAGTGGTTTGATTTGAAACAATGTGGATGAAGTACACCTAAGCACAAACATCAAGTGGAAAGCAAAAATGTAGAGAAGTGGCAGGGATAGCAGCCATTACAGTATGGAACAGGTGAGGGGGAAGCTGAAAATACTTGCCCAGAAATGAAAAAAGCACCAAGCTTCACCAGCAGTAGGCAGGAAGGATTGAAAATAGTGAGATAGAAATTAGAAATGTTGTACACTTACTGTTGATTTCCAAGAATCCCTAAGTGAATGTTGTTGGAAGCTGAACTAAAACCAAGGGAGGTGAAAAGTCAAAGGACCCTTTGAGGGGAGAGTAAAAGAATGTTTTTGCCCTTTAAAAGAAAAAGGCAAAGATTTCTGCTGGTTTTATCAGAACAGAGTTGAATGCTGTGAGCTATGGAGAAAAAATATCAGTGTTTTTATCATGTTGTGGTCCTAAACTTACCCATGTGATTAATATGATATTTTACGGTCTGTAAATTGAGTGTTTATACTTAGGAAAATTTTGAGGACTCAAGACCCTGAAATGTCTTTTCTCATTCCTTCACTGGAAAGAGCAGCATTGTCTCTTTCGTGTTCTGGGCTTTTGTGCCTCAAAACCCAGCTACTTCTAGCTGGGAAAATCTGTAGTCTCCCCATGTGACCTGTCCCTGCATCCACTGGCTGTGCATTTCTTTCTTATTCCTCAGCTTGAGAATCAGATCCTTGCTCAGCTGTGCTACTTTCTGGCCTGCCTTGCTTGGTTTTCTTCACACTGGGATTGAGAGCTCTTGTACAATCAGAAAAATGGCTTTAAAGAGCTGCCAGTTCTGTTTAGCCCCCTGTGTCCTAAAGGCCAGTTACCCAAGGGATCTCATTCACCAACTCCTTAAACAGCTGGAAGTTCACTCTTGCAAACTTCAGGGTCTTGACTTCGCTCCTCACCAGGTTAGAGTGTGGTCACCACAACCCTGCCACAGGCAGGTCACCACAGGCTGCCTCCAGTCTTAATTCCAGTGCTCCACACTGGTGAGCACCAGGTCCAGTAATGCCTCACCTCTGGCTGCCTTATCTAAAACCTGGATCAGGAAGTTGTCCTCTGCACACCCCAGGAGTCTCCTGCATTGCTTGCAGCCAGCTGTATTGCTTTCCCAGCAGATGTCCAGGTGGTTGAAATCATCCAGCAAGATGAGAACTTGCAAGAGTGATAGTTCCTGTATGAAGCAAAAAAGCCTCATCAACAGGCTCCCCCTGATCAGGCGGCCTAGAGTAGGTCCCCATCAGCAGGTGTCCTTTGTTGGTCCTGTCTTTGATTTTTACCCACAGGCTCTCAACCTGTTCATGGCTGTTGAGAGGCAGCTCTTCGCCATCTATCTCCTCCTTAACACATGGTGCAAACCCCCTGCCCCTCCTTCCCAGCCCATCTCTTCTGAAAGGCTTGTGGCCCTCAGTTGCCATGCTTCAGTCATACAGGGCAACTCGTCCCACCACGTTTCTGTGATAGCAATTAGGTTGTAGTTTTCTAACTGCACCGTGGTTTCCAACTCATCCTGCTTGTTACCCGTGCTGTGTGCATTGGTGTAATTAGGCTGTTGGCCTCTTCATCTTTTGGGAGGATCCTCTCCAGTTCCTTTCAGATGATTTGCAGGTGTTTCCCTCCTATAGGGCTGTTGTTTCCTGGTTCCTTACTGACACCAGGTAGAGCATCCCCTTTCCCCACTGAATCTAAAGCCCTGGCTAATAAGTCCCCCCAGCTTGCTCCCCAAAACACTCGTACCCTACTTGTGCAGGCGTGCCCCATCTGCTGACGACGTGCCCAGTCTCTCGAGGGCACGTCCCAGATCACAGAACCCAAAGCTCTGAGCATGGCACCAGTCTTATGGCCAGTCCTTCACCCTATCCGCTTGTTTCACTCTGCCTGGGCCCCAGTGCCCTACTGCGAGGATAAAAGAGAACACTACCTGTGCCCCAGGTCCTTTCAATATCTTTCAGAGGGACATGAAGTCCCTTCTGATATTTTGGAATCTGTTGCAGCTTCAATTGATCCTACATGAAAGAGCAGGAGCAGATGATAGTTCTCAGCTTTTGCCAGACTTGGAGGCCTCTTTGTGACATCCCAAATGCAGGCCCCTGGGTTGGCAGCAAACCTCTGTGTTAAGGCAGCCTCTCTTCTGAGTGGCTAGCAAAGCTATTCTTCATGTTGGAGATTTTTTTCCAGCTCATTAGTGTAACTGGAATTAACTGATTATCTTGCTGCATCAAATCCCTGAGTACAGATGTGAAGTAGATGCTGTTTCACCCAGAGTGGGATGCACTGAGCAAGGCTGTAAAGGATTCTGCCTTCCTTTACAAACTCCTGTGGTTCTTATTCCAAATAAAATTATGTTTTCATTTGCTTTCATTTATTACGAATTTAAGAAATGTAATTAAGGAGCAAAGGTAATTTTTTTCCTGTCTCGTGTAGTGTCACTAAATCAAACAGCCTGTACCCATACAGAAGTTGCAGTGGAAATCACTGTTACAGGCATGCAAGAAGGACCTAGAATACAGGTTTTCAACTGCAAGTCTTGGGTGAGGAGACAGATTTAGCTCTTTAGTTCCTCCGTATCTTCTGGCAATTAGAGCAATTGAGAGCAGGGCTGAGCAGCTACGACCAAGGAATGACCACAGTTCTGACCAGGTGCCAGTGTCCCATTTCAAACCAGCAGTCTTTTCCCTCCATCACCATTACCTTTGCCATACATCTCCACGGGTTTATAGGTAAGAGGCAGACAAGGAGATACTACATCAAAATCTCAGAACACTGAGTGTAGTCATTTTGTAAATACGTTGTGTGAGCTGTTCTTAAAGGTGGTGGTTTGTATACTGCGTTAGAAGACTTTCAAGCACCATTGCATTGCTCTTCATAGCAGCCTCTAGGAAGAAGCAAGTAGGGGAGATGCATAACACCTAATAGATAAGCAATCCGTTTGCAAATATTGTGGAAGCAATTGCAACACAATGCCATACATCCATGCCCCAGGCTACTTTGAAACTGCTATTTGTGAATAAAGAGGTCTAAAGTGCACTGAATAGTTAAAAAGCCCTTTCCAAGAAAGGATGAGATCAGTTGTCAGTAGGTGTCCAAACACAGAGAATGGCCAACTTCTTTAGCATTTGTCCTCAGAGACAGAGCAAGTGCATCTTCCTCACCAGCACTGGGTATTTGTGTCCCCTCCCCCTGCCCTCCACTGCTCTCCAAGGGGCCAGTCAACATCTCAGCTCTCTGCTATGCAGGATAGCTTGGCTTTAACCAGCTTGGAAACTCTGCTGCCTGGAAAGGAGACATGCTGTGCTGTGGACACAGCGTGTGCGATTTCTTGAGGATAGTGGTAACATTTTCTCTTCATAACTGCCTGGTGCCAAAGGACAGCAGAAAACCTTGGTAGAAACCATCCTTTCGGTGTGCGAGGCTGCCACTGCAGGATTTACCAACCAGGACTTGAAACTTGCCTGGGCTTTGCTCTCAGTTCCACATTTTTCCTGCAGCAGTTGTTGCATCAAGGCTCAGTATCACTTCACAAGATAGAGTCCTGTCTGAATTCAGAGGGACAGAGAGGCCTGTATGTAGAGTGGTATTTGTCTTTGATCTATATGCCCTGCATGAGCAGTTAGCATTGTGTTAGGTGTTAGAAAGTTTAGTTAACTTGAAAGCCAAAGCATGAACAAATGGAGTGGGCTGACTCTGACTCAGCAGCTGGTTTTCATGGATAGGAAAAACAAATTTATTGTGTAAAGAGTATTCTTTTGCATAATCTACTCTAGAAGTTCCATATGTTTTTCTTGTGCAGCGTTTCTTTGCGGATGTTATTTATTCTTAATTTCTTTCTATTTTTATACAAGCAGCAAGTTTTTTTTCCCCAGTTGCCAGAAGTATTTTAAGGATGTTGTTCATATTCATCAAGTGCTTCTTTACTTTTCATGGGGCTGTTGCATTTTTCCTAGGTCAGGCTTGGATGCACCCTGGAGAACGTTTCAGAGTAACTGTGCTGGTGGAGCTGTCACTGTGCGTTACAGCTCCCTAGCCCTCTGGAATTAAAAGTACAGAAGGAATATCTTCAGACTCAGACCCTTCTATTCTTAAACATGACAGACTTAAAGATGTCAGGATTAAAGACCTGTTTGTCTAATCCCACTAATAATGAGTTAATTCACCCATAAGGAGCATATGTGTTCTACCAGTATTTTTTATTGCTCCTTTTCTGCATTAGCAACATACATCTCAAGAACCATGATGGTGCACCTCACTGCAGTAAGCACAGACAAGGACATGTTTTCCCAGGAACTAGTCCAGCACAGATGCTGCCAGTGACTGTATGTGGTCTCTCTTATCCAGTTGGAGCCCCCCTTCCCCCCATAAGACAACCATTAATTGTCACTCACTGATAAAGTGTGTCTTCTGATACTGGAGACACTATGACATTTTTGTGTCAGATGTAAACAAGACATCTCTCAGTTTCTGCTTCAAAGCAGTTCCTTATTCTCTATGACTTGGTCTTACGCTCCATCTACCTTTAGATGGCTTTTCTTTGAATAGCAGATCTCGGGTTGATGCCAGTTTTGGCAGAGTGTGGCAGTCATTGTTTCAGTAGAATGAACACTAAGCTTTAGGATCTGAGTGGTGGCTGAATAACATTCCCAAGATGTAAAAAAGAACTTGGTAATGACACTAGTTGGGCCAGACCAGTGTCCAGCTGCCCAGGTGTTGTGTCTCTGAAAGCAGAAATAGATGTTATTTAGGGAGACCATAATAGCCTGGTCACTTTCTGCAATTCATTCCTCTTGACTTCCCTCCCACACCTGAAGCAGTTGTGTTAGGGATGTTGTACTGTAGCCCTGTTTAGCCCTTTCAGCATCTGTTTATGGACTCTTGCTCCATCAAGTTATCTCATTTTTTAATGATCCTACACCTGCAGTTTCCCTCCTCAGCCTTCTGCATCAGCAGGCTCCAGAAGTTCACTAGGTGCTTTGTAAAGAAGTGGTTTTGCCTCTTTGAAATCAATCACTTACTGATTTCATCAAGTGACCCTAGTTTTAGAATTGCAAGTTGTTGAAGACTTCTGCTTTGTGATTCTAGAAAACTTACTTATATTCCTTCTCTCCGTTAGCTCCTCATCAAATTTGAGCTCTAATCTTTTTTAGTCACTTTTTCCTTCTTAGACCAGCTGTTCTACCCCTTTGGTTATTTTGGTTGTCCTTGTCTGTACATGCAGTAACTCTACTACATCTGCCTTGAGGTGCTGGGACCAGCACTGTGAAGAGTCCTCGGGAGGGACACCACAGACAGTGTCCCTAAGAAGAGCCTTTAGTCCCTTGTCCCACGGACCCACTGTGACTCTGCTCCCCAGCCACTGTCTGTCTGTAAGCCATCCTGCTTCCCTCTGGCCGAGGGACTTGGATGGATGTTGTGCTGGGGTGCAGAAGGGGAATTGTGTGTGCTTTATCTTTCTGCATCTTTCTGCTTTCCAATCCAAAATGCCAGAGTTTACCAGGACACAGTGCTAACTCATACAAAAAAAAATGTCAGCATACATGCAGACCACAAGTGAAACATAAATTGACAGACCATCTCAAAAACCTATATTAACTGTTAGTAACAAACTATCCTCTTCAGTCAGCACACGGCACCTGGACACACATACACATCTGGAATTACACATTTTATAGATCATATTTGTTCAAGTACATTATTGCTACAAGACAGACATAGTTTTCCAATAAAACTACTTTGTGTTTTCATATCAAGGCAGTATCTACATATTTATTGCAGATTTAGCATTGCAGAAATAAATGTTCTCATATTTATTCCTTAACAAATCTTAAACCATTGCTGTTAAAGCAAAGCTCATAAATATGATGAAATGCAGGAAACTTTTAGAATATAGTTGCCACTAATGCAGACTATCTTTAGCATTTTTTTGTATTGATGGATTTGCCATTTTGTGGTTAAACAATTTTTCATTTTGGAATATTTCTGAAGCCACTTTCTGAAAGAAATAAAAAAAATTATGGTTCATCTTGTATATCAGTAGTTTGGACAGCTCTATCTGCAGAAAAATAAATATAGTAGATATAAATTTAAAAGGGGACGAAACAATCTGAGCTGGGAAGAGAAGAGTGCAAGTTTATTTTATTTCCTTGGTTGTGTAGGAGTCCTGTTAACCAGTATGTAATGCATAGTCATGTAATAAAACATGCTAGACATTAAAAGGCAAAAACCTAGTTCACAGATGTTGTAATGTTATGAGATAATTTTAGGGAGTGAATGGGGTGAAAAGGCTGGATTTGTTAGAGAGGAAAATACCTATGGAGGCCTTTTCTGTGAGCAATACCATGACTTCATTACCATGTCAATTCTGGGAAAAGGCTCTGATTTAACACAGCAGTTGGCTGGATCCATATGGAGCTGATGAACCTCTGAATGAATAGTGAATGGAAAAACTGCTGGAATCTGCCTTCAGCTTTGTTCCCAGGATGACCAATGTAAAAGGCCTAAGAGCAATACTGCACAGATGGTATAAAGAGGTAAGAAATCTGCAGGGTTTAGTTTACGTTTTCTTGTTCTACACTGTTTGGGGTTTTATTTTTTTAACCATGTTTCAGTAACTCCAACTCTATTTGCTTAAATGTCTTCACTCACAAAAATGTAAGAAAAAGGAAAGCTTTTGGGAAATGAAATTAATTAAAAAAACATATGTAGCAGTAAACATTTACATAAAAATACAATTTAAAATGTTGAATTTTGTATGGTATAGAAGTAATTGAAAGCATAATTATGAAATCTTGAAAAAAAAAATAGTTAAAATTTTAACAAAGAACTTTGGAATTACTTGTTCAATTCACCCTATGTTGTGGGAATATGCAGATGTTCACATTTACACAGTCATGTATGTCCACTAGGGTTACATGCTTTTATAGTCTGAAGCATCATCACAAGTGCCAATACAGTAAATCAAAAGACTCTCTGGCATTATCTAGTTTCCTTTCTGGCTTTAAAAGTTAGAACAGATGTCACAAGAGAGGACAAAATGGATTTTACCCACCGAGAGAAGCTTTTCTTGCCATCATTAATAGGAGGCTCCTTGAAATGCTAATGTACACAGTTTGTGTTGCCGGGTTTGCATAGAGATGGTGGGAAACAGCTCTGATCCCAACAAAACCTTTTGTTATTAATCAAGAAAATCTGCTCTTCTGAAACAGCAAAGCACTAAAATGGTGTGGCTACTTGCAATGCAGAGATCTCTATAGCAATCTCCAATGAACAAAAATGTAATAAAAACTGTTCAGCAGTTCTACGAGATACAGCACATGTAGCAATTTATTTGCAGGGATTTTGCATACACCTTCTACTTTCCTTTGTCAGTTCAGCATGGGTATTTACAGTGGAAAGATTACATCGTTTCTGTATTTTTTCTCCACTCTTTAAAAATCTTGTTTAATTTCATAGCAAATCTAAAAAAGCAAGCTTGATGCAGAAAGAACTTTGAAAAGTAAGCTTTTCTTCTTGGAAGAAATGTATCACAGAGCATGAGTTTCTGTTCAATTTGATGTTAATATTATGGAAGGTATTTTTACTTCGTTAGAATATAGGATTGTGAACATGTTTTGAGTACAAACATACTCTGCAGTATTAGGATTAGTATGTTCTTCCTGTTGCAAATGGGATTTAATAACTTTTAGTAATCTTTAAGAGAAGATGTTCAGACCCTGAGATTGCTTTGTGACATATGACCTCTTACTTTTAAGAAATACCAGTGGAGTTAAATCACAAAGTACTACTGCTATCAGACATTCACTGCCTTGTATAGGATGCCTCAGCAGAAACCTTCTTCCCCAGAAGTATTTGGGGTATGAATAAAAGCAAAAGAAATAAGGAAAGCCTGAATTAAAATATAAATTGTTTGCCTGGCATTACTCATCACTGAAATCACTGACCCAGTCTCTGATCAGAGTTACATTAAATTCCCTACCAATTTATTGTAAACCAGTTCCACAACACATTTATGTGTCTTTTCAGATTCATTGTACTGAGAGTTCAATATACTGGTACAAGAGAATGAATTAGGGATGAAGCATTAGCTCAGAGTTTAAGTCTCTTTTATTTGCCTCTATGTATCTAAAGCAGATACTTATATTTTGCATTGCCATAGATTATTGCACTTTTATTTCTATTGTGGGTTTTTTTTTTTGAATGATGGTAATAAGCAGATAGTAAAAGTAAATAAAAATACCATGTTATAATTCATGCAAGGTGCTTGATATGATTGTTGTGAGGTATGGAATAAAACAGTATATGTAGTAAATTTTAAAATGGGAATGTCTATTTGTTCATAGCTTTGTCTAATACAAATTTGGCAAAGCCAACAGGAAATTGAGTGGGGTAAGAAGAGATAACTTATGTGAAAAAACCTGGGTGAAACATCACCAATTCCCTCACTGAGGAGCTGTTTCAGCAGTAGGAAATACTTTAATGGGCAAGCAGGGGAAAAGAAAGCCGTAAGAACAACTTTGATATCACGAGTGCCTTTGGCATTGTAAGAGGTCTAAATGAAATGACCAGGGCCATCTCTGGGTAGTTCCTACAAACGGATTATCTGTTCCCTAAGTTTTGATGCATGGAGTTTTTCCCAGTCTCCATTTTCCTTTCAACTTTACAGTTAAACCTCTGATTTCATGAAAGCTGCATTTCAAAGGGGCCCCAAGAGCAGGGTGCAGCCCTGTGCCAGAGGGTCTCCACCACCTGTGCTGCTGTGAACACAAGACCTCTCTGCTCCTGCCAGTGTGCCCAGATTAACTCACGTGGCGCTGCACTGAAAATCACAGTTTTCAAGGAGGGGATACCGTTCATCCAAAATAACAAGCAGCAACAAAAAATATCCTACCGAGCATGCTTAGTGGGACCTGCTAAGGCTTTTGTCTGGGACTAATGACTTTGACCTCACTGTCCAATCCCTCAGCATAGAGGTAAGGATGAAGACTGTTCTGAAAAATTTTGATTAAGAGGGCTGAGCTATCTTGTGTCAACAAAATACCCTACAGCCCTCTTCTCTTAAGAGGACTGACAAAGTAAAGCCATTTGAGCAGAAAAATACCGAAGGGATATTGTCCTACATAAGACTTTTATCTACCTGTAAAGTCTCAGGGATTTAGAAAAGGAGTTTGGTTTTTTTCTTTCCAAAAGTGTTATACTTAAAATGGCATCAAAACTTTGCAGAATTTCAAATGCATTGATTTCAACCAGGCTGGAAATCTAAAGTCTAGATTCTGTTGCTAAATGATGAGCTAAGATGTTGTATGGTAGCCTGAAATATATCCATGAAAGGGTTTTTAGATAAACTGGTTTTTAAACTAGTATCAATTCTTTTATGGACACTCAGCCTTGAAGATTTTCATGAAGGATTAAATGTTAATTGACCACTTCCCTGTGCAGCCCCTACCAAATTGTGTTCTCACTTCCTCTGGTCCTGAGTATCTTTGCTGCATTTGAAGTGGTTATTCTAAATTTGTCCCAGTGTAACAGACCAAAATTTAGCATTAAGAGCCTCTTGGAGGAGCATTGCCTTCTGTTGGTGTGTTTATAGATTTTTGGCTGAGAATCTGGAATAGGTGAGCAGTCCAATTCAGGTGTGAATGCTTTCTCTACACTGCCTTGTAGTAAAATCTCCTTGGCTTGGTTTTTATATACTGAAAAATTGGTGTGAATTGACATAAAATCAGATCTCTTCAGCTGTGCCTTTAGTAACATTTTACAGCCAGGTTAAATAGACAAAGTGCAGGAAATCAAGTCCCACTTTCCACATGGGAACTGCTGTTTCTGGTGGTAAGCGTTTATAAGATCAAATTCCTTTTTGTGGGGTAAAAACAATACTTTTAAAAGTAAGGCTGTATATGTAAATTATTTAGGGATAGATCTTCAGTGAGGTTTCTAAAACTAAGCAAGTATTTATGATATGAACGCCTTCAGGCTTTAGAGTACTGTATATGGGCAAACAGCAAAAAAAGGTCAATCTTTTTGTATATTTAAATCGGTCTCCAAGTTACTTTGAGTGTTATATCATTTCTGCTTTCTCTGTCTTTTTCTTTAAACTCCCATAGTCAGGTAGCACCCTGCAAACTGTGTTGATTCCAACACCTAAGATAGCCTTATAAACCCTGCGGACATTAAACTACTGGAAAACAGATTGGGTTGGTAAAAATAAGTGTGCATGTTCTCACAGAACCTGAGAAAATCACACCTTTACTTTGTTAAAAAAATCTGTTTGTGCCACTCCAGTAATCACTTCATAACTGGTGGGAGAGCAGAACATATGTCTCAGAAGTGGTGGTATATAAAAGCCTCTACCTCTAATCCTATTTCCTTTAAGAGAGAAAAAAAAAAAAAAAAAAGCAACAAAAACCCCCAACCTTTTCAGTATGTCATCTGTAAAATCGATGCCAAGGGTTTTCTGCTTTAAAATGCTAAGACATTTCGTGGTGATTTCTGTGAAACTCCTTGGTTAATCCTTTTGCAGTTTCATTAGCAAGCAGAGTCCTGAAGAAGTAAAGCAGTATCAAGAAGGGTGTTGTGAATGGCTTTTGTAGCCCTGCTGCAGCTAACAAATCCTACGTGCCTGCTGTTCCTGAAGCATTTCTTGGTTAGCTGTTCATGAGGCCTGAACTCACCTCTTTCCAAGTTTACCTTTTGGACTCTGTGCCAGTGTGGTAAATATTAGGTAACAGGATATTTACAGAAGGGTCATTTCCACAGAGAATGGATGGGACCTGAACATTGATCTGCTGGACAGGGGAGGGAGAAAGAAAGAGGATTCTTTTCTTTCAGAGTGTTGGTTGTTAAATGGTCAGTGGCATGAATCTTGTAATGTGTGGCAAGGCTGCTGCTTGAAATAAATGTCGAGAAGCAATCTCAGTCTAGTGCTACAAGCATAAAGAGGAGATGATGGCAGTTTAATATGTAGTCTACAGAACAAATGTATCCCACTTTAACACCATTGAAATCAGTGTGGTGACAGGTTGTGCCTGGGAGGCTTTGGTCCAGCAGTGTCCAAATTAAATGTGAAAATGCAAACTAAGTGCTGACATTAGACACAGGGGTCTCGGGAAGGTTGTTTTTGTCAGGATTCAATTGCTCTTTCATCTTCCTTACAAACTCCTTCCATCTCCTCCCTTCTCCCATCTTCCTAATCAGCGAGGTCAGAGGATTGGAGATCCTGCCAAGCCCGTGCTAAGCCCCAGGGCTGTTCACTGATCAGCAGGTTCCCCAAATTGCTTCTTTTGTTCCCAGCTATGACGTTATCCTTCTGCTGGTTTTGTGTAGGTTACTGCTGGGCTGTACATCTCCTCTGAAAGGCAGATACCACCTCCAGTGGTATCTTGTCCTTGGCACTGTGTGGCTTCAGGTGTGACTCGGATGAATAAATGGAGTGACTTGCACCGTAAACCACATCACGTACTCTTTATCTTCTTTCCAGCTCCAGACCTGGGTTCTTTGGTACAGGCCAACAAACAGTCCAAGGGTCCAAAACTTACCTTTAAAATCATGCTCTGTTAAATAAATCTCTTTGAGTTGATACAGGGCATATAACTCTTTGATAACTTCTAATGCACAGTGAGAGTTAATGGATGTATATTATGTGGAAATGAAAGTATGCACATTGCTGTGTGTATCCATCATTTCTAGGCGATTTTTTATTCAGGTAAATAAGATTTTGCTAAGCAGCACTCAGCTATGCTTAACCTTTATTAATAAAAGTAGTACTTGGAGTAGTACAATTTCTTAGAGTCAAGCCAAAATAGCATCAAAAAGAGTAGGTAGAATAGATGTCAGGAGGATTATAGCATTTACATTCTGGTGATGATTATATATTCTAGATGCCAAATCAGATTGCATTACAAAACTCTAAATTAAGTAAATATTGTGCTGAGTTCTCTGAGCCATTATTTTAAAGCTGATCTGGTTGAAAAATAGTGACGGTTTTGCTTTGGAATAGCTATTATAGAGCCTTGCACTCTGATCTTTTCTGCTTCTCTCACTTTGCCTTTGTTCTTACTCAGAGCACAGGAAATAAGTCACCGATTTCTGCACACCTTGCGTACAAAGAGTGCTTATTCATATTTATCAGAGCATCATACAGCCCTTCTTCCACCTCTCCTTCCTTTTCAGGCAAATTCTACTGAGCAGTTAATTTCTGCTTACCCTTGGTGATTTGCAGTACCTTGGAAATTCTCATTAAATGCTAGTGAATAACATTAAAGAAAAAAAAGGAAAGCAGAGCTGTTTGTCTTGCTGTGTCTTTAAATCTGACCTTTATTGTTTAAGTTGCATTTGGGGAAAAAAAAAAAAAAGATTGTTGAAAGATGAGTGTACTCCACTATACTGTGCTCAAAGCACTGGGAAAATCCCATTGAGGCAGGGACACCAGCCAGTGTTTACAGTGCTGCATTTTAAATGCATATTGGAAAAACAATGATAACAACATGAATTTTCTGCATCTAAGATTTCTGTAGTTAAGAAAGCATAATTACACCAAATGCCAGGATTTCTTTTCAAGAGCAGCCTAATTCTGTAGTGGTTGCAATGAATCATGTTGTGGCTTGAGAAGGGAAATTCTCTCTGGCTGTGCACTGGTGCTCCTGGATCCCTCCAGGAATGTGTGTCCAAGCATGGACGTGGCTGGAAGAGGGGCTTTGAAGGAATGTGGCTACCAGCACTTGTCTCACCTCTTCTGTGTTTCCTCTGACTCATGCCCTTGCTTTGAGGTGGATTTCTTCTCTGCTCCCCACGTAGTAGATATATTCAGAAATTCAAACATATGTAAATTTATATACATGCTCAGTTTTCTTTGCTTCAGGCTTCTTAGTGAAGAGAAAGGTCACTTCATAAGAGTTGGATATTGGGCTTGCAGTCAAAGCAAGTCAGGCCTGCAATAGTGGTGGTGGTACTGGAAAAAGATGCTGTTTTGCTGGGGGAGAGGGAAAAATAGAAACAAGAGGATCTCAAATAATGATAGCAAGCTTAGTGTGCAGGAAAACTTGGAACTTTTCTAAAAGGCATACTGAGTCAACTGGAAACCAAGTTACTATAGTCTAGAGCTTACTTGAATGACATTTGTGAATAGTTTTTTTCCATTAATTGTTGAATAAATGACTCAGAAATACATTTGCCCCTCTTTGATGAGCTTCATGTATGGTTGAATACTCTTTTCCAAATAAATTATTCATAAATTTTGAGCAATCATTAAGTAATTTATTCAAAATATTTTTTTCATTATACACTCCTGTATCCCATGGACTGTGAGTGAGCCTCTGACTGTGTTAAAGTTAATGAAAACATTCTAAATAACTTGACCAATGCCAGGACTTCACCCAATTCAGAGTCTTTTGAGAACTAAGTGTTACATTTACTTATGGAACTTTGGTTTAAATATTAGTGATAAACTTACCTGTGACTTTTTCAAAGTGTAGAAAAAAGATGAGCAGGAATTACTTCAGCTTTTATTAATCTAATTAATTTAAATTAAAATTTGACTCTGGATATGTGAATGCACAGTCAAATTGGTTTTTTTTTTTTTTTTGGATTTCCACAACACAGTATTTCCTGTCATCTGGAGTCCCAGTTTATGATGAGTGAAATCACTACAACAGTTGAAGAAGTCTCAGGTCCTGGCTGGTTTCCAGTTTTTAATAAAGTTATTCAGGAGTACACCAGCTTTTTTNAAATTATTTGAGGGGTACCCCCGTTTTTTTTTTTTTTTTTGGGTTTTTTTTTTTTTTTTTTTTTTTTTTTTTTTTTTTTATTGCAGCAATCTTTGAAAGTGTTAAGAGTTTGGGTTGGATTTAACTGTTCTTGTCATTGATCAGACAAAAATTGTTGGGATGTTTCCACAATTCTGGAAATAAATGTAATTTATTTTATTGTGAATTTATTTGCATTTTACAACTAGTTTTGGTAATTATAATACTCCAGCCTTAATTCTCCCTGGACATATGACGTGAGTCTTCACTTCCTGTCCTAAATTTGTATTGTGTAACTTCATGCAATTAAGGCATGGCTGGCATTATGCCATTGTTCGTGGGTGAAATTATTCCTATGTAAATACTTCATTTTGTACTGTTAATTGGCAAATGGTATAGAGTGTTTTGGGATCCATCTGGAGAAAAGTTACTGCATATGCTTATGATCATTATTACTGTGTTATCTTGTTCCTTTAAGATACACAACTGCTTTATTATTTGCCGAGCTCCAGGAGAGTACTTGGTACTGTACAGATATACAAGGGGAAAATGCTACTGCCCCATGGAGCCTACAACAGACTTGGCTGAGTGAGACAATAGGTATTAAGCTGTGTGAGACACACGGGTTCAATATCCACATTTCTTATTAATGGGGATTTAAACATCTCTCTGTAGCATTATGATTAAGATACTTTGTGGGAGAAATGCACTGCAAGTGAATGACAAAAGAGGAGTAAAGTAACTTGGTGAATAACAAAGGAGAGCAGAGCCTAAAACAGAGGGGTAGAAAGATGAAAACAGGAGAAGGATTCACATGAGGCAATTTAGAGATTGCTTGGAAGGAGGGAAGAGAGGTTGGGAAACTTGTGCTGTTTGACAGATATGATAGAGGGAGGGAAGGGAGTAGTAAAGGGAGATAAGCTGGTAGAGAACAAAGAAGAGCAGTGATTTTAGCAGTGTGATTTGTATTGGGGAATGTGGGTTGCATAATGGGAAAATGATGATGATGCTGATGTCTGGGGATGGAGAAGAAGAGAGGTGAAGATGAGTTGGTGAAAAATAAAACTGATTTAGTTGTAGTTTTGAGAGTCTGTGTAATAAAGAAGTCTGGATAACTTTTTTGAGAAAAGGGATCTGTTTGACATAAAGAAAATTCAGAGGTTGATGGTGTGATTTTGTAGGAACAGATGATGTGAAATTTCACTGAAAGAGGACGAAGATTTGAGATAAAAGTCTGGGTTTAGATGTGGGTAACTTAAAATGTGGCAAACATTTCAGGAGCTGCCAATTCATTAATTAACTGCTTTATTAGTTGGCTTTAAACTCACTCAGACCTTTCTCTAAAGCTGGAAGATTCAGCCAGGCCTTTTCCTCAGAGGTAAAGTAGGAAAAATCTACTGAATTTTTTTTTTTTTTTGTTTAAATATTTTGACGGAAAATATTTTTGTTTTCCTCTGTTGCTCAAAGATGTTGCTATAATTGAAGGCCCTGATCAATAAGGCATCGAGGAATCTGTGTCTTTGGAAGCACATACGGTAAGAAGACAAATGTAAGATACCAAACCAGAGCTTGATAGAACTGAGAACCATTTCTGGTTTTCTTTAGGTGTTTGTTGGGGTTTTAGACAAGCCAGCATTTCTGTGTCGTTTCTTTGTACTTAATGGACACAACAGTTTATTTCTGTTCATCATTCTGTTCATTCATCTGGTTATTGCGTTGAGGTGTCTTTCTATCCTTATTGGCAAGACATGGATCAAAGGGAGACTGTATTCCAACTGGATACCTCACAGAGATGCCTGTGTTGTATAGGGTTAGTTCATATTTTAATGTGCAATGCAAAGCATAAACAGAAATACAGAATATTGTGTTCCACAACTCTAATTTAACTTCTTTTCATTGCCTGCCTATGGAGTCAGGTCTGAAAACTCTGGATTATGGGTGATCTGAAGGGAATGCTATTCTCTGGAACTTTGAGACTGGTTGTGATCCCTAAGTTAGCCATATACAGGTTGAATATGATTCCACATCAAAATAAAAATGATGCTGATATAGCATGGTAATCTGAAGATCCAAAATTAAAAAGACAAGCTATTGAAATTGTTATCAGATGTTGTGTCTGAAATACGTCCACTTTTCTCTAGGGGAAAAAAGGGTTGGCAGTGCAGTTGCATGGTACCAGTTGTCAAACAACATTTTAGGAGAAACTGCTGTATAAAGACTTTTCCTGATGTGAAGGCCCACACATGAGACATTTTTGTAAATACAGAAGAAAACATTCATCTTAGCAATAAACTATATCTTGTGTAAGTAGGTTGTGTAGATTGATGTGGAAGGCTAAAACAGATGAGAAAAATTGTTTAAAGTTTGCAGTTAGGTTTGCTTAATATTACTTTGATTAATGGTAGTTTTTTCATCTATCAGATCATTTTGTGCTAATTCAGTACAACAGTGTCTGCCTAATAACAATCGATAGTAAATGATTTCCTGCTTAAATATCAATTGAAAATCAGTGATTTCCTGCTTCCAGCTGCACTTGGTGTCAATATTGCACATGGCGCTGCTCAATGCAAGTGATTTGTTTGTTAAGCACTTAGCACACAGAGATGTGGCGTGTCGGCCCGCAAAGCACCGTCCCCAGACCGTGATAAGGCCAGAAACACTTATTAGAAAATTTTAATAATATTTTAATAATATTAATAATATTTAATAATAATAATTTTAATAATATTTTTACCATCAGATTAAAATAACATGCCTCTAGACAGCCAAAAGAATAAATGATTCAAGCGTCAGACCATTTCTTTCAGACCAAGCGTTTTGTTATAACTTATTGCAAACTACTGCAGTTCTTTCTCTTACATTTTAGAAACTTTGTTACATCTTCTCTCTGGCTCAGCGGAATAAGCTTTTTTTATTTAACCAAGTAGTCTTTGTTCTTCTTTTACTAAGCCTCCTTTGTTTTCTCTCCCCACGCATAGATAGATAGATAGATTGATTGATATTTAAGTCTGGTTTCCTCAGAGTAGACTCTGAGAAGTTATTGAATTGTACATGACTTGGTTCAGTGCAACAGTCTCAGTCCAAACGAAGATGCCATTCTGCTAGACTGAGCATCCCCAGACCTGGCCCATGACTCACTGGATCAATTATTAGAACCATCTTGAAAGGTTCTTTTACTCCTTAGTAAATTAATTAATTATATGAAACTCAAATCAAATTATTTCATTCTGTGCTTGAGGAATATCAAGTTTCTTACTGAAAATCTGACCCTCAAAAATGTGAGAAAGAGATGCTGGTGAAAGGAAGGCTTAGAAGTATTTTTTGTGACTGTTTTTTCTTGTGATACTTTGCTATTTTGCTTTCAGTCCATTTCTTTTTGTGAAAGATGAACCAAAATGGCTGACAAAATCATAGGCACACATGAGGTGGCATTCTGGGCTGGAAAACCATCTCGCAGTGCTGCAGAGTGCATCATCCCTCTTTCCATATGTCTTTGCTTACTAGTAGGGATGTGTAGGTGTTGCAGTAGGAGGCACTACCTGAATCATCTGAGGGAGTAATAAATTTCCTGGGGAGGCAGTCGCCCATCATCCTGTCTGCAGGTAGACAGGTACCCTGCTTTGGAAGTGCTCAGGTGGGTGTATATTGAGAAATGTATTTCTTTTGTCTGGCTTTGTTTTCAATTTCCAAACTCCCTCTCCGAGATGATTATACTCCCTTTAGGAGATCTCTTTGTTAGTCTCAAGCAGACAGATGCTCTGGCTTGAGCTGGTAATAGTGCTGTTTGGGGGCTGACAAGCTGGGTGAATTTGCAGTGTGGTTGTATACATCCTCTTCAGTCACCAGTGCCGTGTGTTTAACTTCTCAATATGTTCCATCTGTGGTAGCTAACAGGGGTATGGAATTTGTGACTGCAAAGACTATAACATACCACAATACAGGAGTGCCTCTTGAGCTGAAATGATGTTTTTAATCAGTACATTAAATGTTGCAGTTGATTGACAGATGGCTCTTTCTATTTTCTGGAATGAATGTACTTTAACTTAATTGTAACAAGGGTATCACATGTTTTATAACACATTTTACACTTATAGGCACAGAATTTTAAAGTCCATGTGCAAAGAAGACTTCATCTACCATGGAAATGCAACCACCTTGGGTGAAATGCAGGGAATTTAGGTAGAGAGAATGTAATTACCCATGCTGGAATTTGGCCAGCACCCTGAGATTAAAACCCCTAATCTTACAAAGAGTACCATGGGATATCTAATGACCACAAATGGTCAGATCACAATTTTATGTCTCTGGCTATAATGCTTTACTACAACAAGGGTATTTTCAACTGTGTAGTGCATTCATTATGATTATGCAGCTAGTTTTATTCTCATTGTAATTTCTAATAATAAAGTTACAATACTGCTACTAAAATGTACGAACAAAATGGTATGACACAACGTTATGCTGCATATATTTTGGGGGCATATTCTGCTCTCACTTATAGTGGTATCTTTCCTTGAAGCCAATGGAATTCCTCCAGGTTTGTGCTGGAATAACTGACAACAGAACTTGTCTTTCCAAGAGAGCATTTTTTTATGCACATATATTGTAGATATGTTTGAAAAGTTAAATATTTATATTCTGTCCAAATGTGTGAGAGTATTTCTTCTTTTATTTTTAAAACCATAAAATTGTTAACAGACCCATGAAAAAAGAATATTATGGCTCTATGTCTGTTGGTTAACCTTCACCACAAAAATTGATCTGTGGGAATTTCTCACAGTGTAACATACTGTATCCAATTCCATAGTTATTACTGTAAACCTATTAGTGCCACCTGGGTTTGCATATCCGCAATGCTGTCCAAGTGAAGACAGATTAGCTCTATCACATGTTATGCCAGAGGGACAGCCTCACGAGGAGCCTGCCCTCAGGGAGGAAAAAAAGGGCTCAGACCTTTAATGAGAATACAGTGCTTTATAATAGCATTTGGTGGCCTAGAGATTTTCTGTCAAGTCATTTCAAATTAAATTGGCAGCCTTGCAATGTTCAGCCCATATGAGTTTTTGTGCGGCGTGCATCGTTAGTGTTAAACCAATTCACACAGAAGATCAACACAGAGGCACTGCTTGCATCAGTCCCTCTTTTAAAGTTTGGGCCTTTATAAGCTGCTGAAAAATGCTTCTTCCAGAGCAAAACCTAACTTTGGCCTGATTTATTCATGTGTAAATTCAGGCAATTTATTTGTGAAATTATTTGTAAATAATTGTACGTTTCTATATAGGGTAATAATGAAATTAGTACCAGTCCAGGAGTGAACCGAATGACTTTGTTACCAATTAGTGTGACTCTACTCCCACTTCCTCAGGCTGACTCCCACGGAAAGGGTGCAGAATTTGCCACTGAGAACTCCATTTATTTCTGTTACTTCCAGGACTTTCCTTTTTTAAAATGTAACATTTATGTGATATTTTAGTCCTTCTAGTGTCTGAAAATTTAAAAAGCAGATGATACTTAAAGCTAAACTGCTATCGTTATGCAGGAAGTTTTTTCTTTAAGTCTTTCTCACATTTTTCATTCAGGGCTCAGCCTGAAAAACTCACATTGGTATCCTCTTTCTGTGATGTATTGATGGATTATTTTTATGGATAACTGGGGTTTGCAACCTCAGAAGTAGGTAAGCACCTTGTTCGATGGAATTTGAGAAGAACTGGGCAGCTGAATATCTATGAGGATCCCAGTTTGCATTTCCAGTTATCCAAAGTCCTAAGAGTATCTGGAAGATTCTGAAAGTTCGTAAGCTATGTTACATTTAATGATAAAGGACGTAGTTTTACCATTTTTAAGCATAGAGCATTAGCTGTAGCTAGTACATGATAATATTAGATGAAAGTTTGCTTTCTAGCTGGTTTGGTAGAAAGGAAAGTCTAATTCACTGAAATAAGTGAAAAAAGGGGCTACTTGTGTATTTGGAGCTACAGGTTATCTTAGTCCATTATTGTACTGAAATTAGGTGAATAAGATTAGTCATATAATAATAAAAATGAGTTTTTCTTTTACTAGGGAGCGTGCATTTTCCACTTTTTTCCAGAAAAGCTCCTAAGATCTTCCATTCCATATTTGGTATGTGCACATTTGTAAATCAGACATGAGTATTAGTTTTGTTAGAATTATCTAAGTAAAACTGAAGCACCACAGTCATAAAACAAGTTTGAATTCCCCTTTTTATTTAATATAATCCTTGTTTTGGGATACAGTCCAATACTGTGATTTCACAACATCCCCTACCCTCTGTATTCTGTTTTGTAATTGAAGGAAAAGTGATGACAGAAAATCTTCCTAATGTGATCACATTCTTATATGTAATTGTAAAAAGAAAAATCCAAATCTCGCTTCTTCAAATTAGAGGAGTAAGTCCACTGCATTTGGTAAGAGATTTACACTGCCAGAGCAAGCATGACTTGATCCTGTGTGTGATGTAAGTTCATTTTTTCCCTGTCTGTTAAATGTGTAGTCTTACTTCAGTGCATGTTCCTTGGGCAGAATTTAGCTCAATTTTCTTAACTTGCAGTGCTGGACCAAATTCAGCAGTGCTGCAATTCCACTGACCTCTTTGGAGTTACGAAATAATTGGATTTGACCTAATACACTCTTCACTGAGTGCCATCCTGCTTTTCAGGGAGGTTAACACAATAAAATTTCCTATTTCTGTGCTCAAACGTGAGCATCTTTTTTTTTTTTTTTTTTTTTTCTTTTTATTTCCTGCTAGACAGAGTAGAAAAACTGCTGATGTAAATAGTGCTAAATAACCAAAGGATATCCACAAGTGCCTTGACATTTCACTTTATTAGTTGAAATCAATAGTAAAATTCCTGGTGACATTAGGATGGCAGGAATTTTCCACTGTTGCACCTAGCTATTTTCATAGTCAGCTGTCCTTCCATAGAAGTGGGGTTCAGATCACAATAGGGTGATATTCTGAAGGGTCCAGTTCCTTTCCATTGACAGTAACCTTAGGTGATTACCGCCAAAATAGCTACAAATAAAGAAGAAGAAGCCCAAACATGAAAGTTCCTTGCCACTCTCTCTAGTGGTGCCTTTGAAGTTCAAGAGCTGGGAGTCCAGTTCTACACTGAGCCTTGAACAAGCAGCATCCGATATGGGAGGGTGGATGAAGCAGGGCTGTGTGAACTGCCTTAAGCTGAATATTTTGGCCTGAGCTCATCTATCACCTTTTCATATGGTGAATCTTGGTAACAGAATAAAAGGGTGCACAAACCTTTCTCTGTGAAGTTCTTGGTCTTGATTATGTCTTGATACGGTAACAATAATGTATGTGATAAGGTTTGCTATGTGTAGGCAACACTGGGGTTACACAAAATACTTACATGCAACGTTTTTTGCCTGCATGTAACTATTTGCAGATCTGGAGCTTTAAGCAACAAATTCACACTGGCAGTGTTAGTAAACTTGAGTCTGTGTTTTCTGAGAAATAATTGGCCTAGGCACACATTATATTGAATAGGATTTTAATGGTCTAATTTGAAATTTATTTCTATATGCCAAAATCAAATATGTATTTAATAAAGCATATGAATTACAGTTAATTGATTTGATCAGTTATTATTAACATTTGAGATACTGGGCCTAATTCTGTACTTTCCTGAAGCTTGTGTCTGACTTAAATGCATGTAAAGCATTATTTCCATTTCACCAGCATCAGTGTTCTTACCTGGAGAAGAACCTGGAAATTAAGGCCCTAACAATAACGTGCCTTCCACTGGCACAATCCAGACTGTGTGGCCACATTAGCCAGCAAAGCAGATGGACAGCAGCACACTGGCAGGAAGGAGCAGCTGGTCCTCTGGACCTGGTACCCACTCTGAGCACATTTCAGGAGGGTGCTTCAGGCTGATGCTAGTCTAGTCCCATGGACAAAATGTCAGCAAGCTCAGTGAATTAATAGGCGCTCTCAGGAACATTTCTTTCTCTTTTAGCTCTGAGGCCACCCTGCAGTGTGAGCCCAAGTGCAGTAAATGGAGATGATTTGTAGGTTTGACTCAAGTCCCTGTGATCCCAGCTAAGGTAATAGTACAGATGCACCCACATGGAGTGATTTCTGTCTCTGTTTGTTAAGTGGCTGCTTTTAAATCTTAATTTGCTTTTCTCAAGACTTTGTATTTAATTCTTGTGCCATCACTAACCTGTTCAGGAAGAGCCAGTGCAGGTGTGTGGTTCCTGAGAGCATCAATCAAAGGTTTCTACCTCTCTGGCCTTGTAGAAATGTATCAGCACAAGCAGATTAACAGTGATGATATGAAATGCAGCTGTGTGATCTGAATGTCCTTATTGAGTAGGCTTTGATTAGCCAGTCAGCATAGTAGTGTATTTTAAATCATTTTTTTCTCCTTGTGATGTGTATTGGTATACCTTGGTTCACTGAACACATCCCCGAACACATCACCCTTGAATATCACAAATACACATACTCTGCTCAGATTGCACTGAGGTTTGTGGTACTATATAGATGCAAACCAGGAAGAACCACAAGGTGGAAAATAAATTTTAAACTCTCTCACTGAGGAGTGGTACTACAACTGAAAAAAAAAATCTAGTACAGAAACTAGATCCAAACACATTGCTGATTATTCCTCTGCAATTTGCCTTTGAAATTACTGATGGTCTTTAAACTGTTGTACTAATGTTTCAAAAGAAATGTAATTTTACAGAGTGACTTGTCTGGGAATAGAATGAGATGGAACATCTGTCCTTCTGAACTGTTGGAATTGCTTGGCTGAAGCAAATGCAAGATGAAAAAACAGAGATGAAAAGACAGTTGAAAAAAAATAGGACTTGTTAATCTTTTCTCTAAAACACATACTAAACTTTTCAAGTTAAATTTACTCATACTATTTCCTGCTATTTTATACTACTACATCTTCCCACATAACAACTGAGTTAAAAAAGGAAAAAAGCAAAACTGGTTTCATTACTGAGATAACAGCATATGCTAGGACAATTTAAAAAGTTTGATGCATTTTCTGATCACAGAAATACAGTTTTGGTTTTTAAAATTATGTGGATGAAAACATTTAGTGATCTTGACTCTTGATTCATATTGTCAGCATCTCAGCTAATTTTTATGGTGATCCTTATTTTGTTCTAAGCTGACATTCTAGAAAACATATTGGAGTAAACAACCATTAAACCTTCCATGCCAGAAGGCTCTTAAGGCTAGTAAAAAAGGTAACATTGTCTTTTTAAAATGTTTTCAGCAGCCAGTAATCTATTTTCATGGTGTTCTGTAAACCCTATTATCAAGGCTGCAGATTCCTACACATGACCAGTCTTCAGTAGTGAACAAAAATGGCATCTAAATCCCAAGTGACACTCTTAAGTACTTGGCAGCAGAAGGGCTCTTCTGAGGAAGATTAAGTTAATGGAAGCATTTGGGTAACATCTGCATGACTCTTCGTCCTGGCATGGCCAACTCACACTGCCGCAACACGTGACGGAGGATTTCTTCGATTATCACTTAAGAACAAAACTGGCTGAGGTTCCTTTCCAGGCATCCGTCAGGCTGTGATGTTCGTCTTGGAGGACACACGCGGTGTCAACAGGCACAGCTAGAAACAGCGGCCTGCAAGGCCTTTGAAGAGGACTTAATAAAAGTCAGATTACTCATTTAATGAAAAGTAGAAGAAATTGGGGGAAGATTTGTTGTTGTAGCTGCTGTTTATTTGTTTTATTTACAACAAGATGTACTGTCTTTTCCAATTGAGTGCTGCTGCAGGCACACAGAGCCTTGTTAATACAGGCGATTAATGCACTTGCCCTTCACCTCAGTTGACCTGGGTTTAAAGCTGTTATTTTGTTACAAGTTAGAGGAGTTTATTGGCCTTTCTTTAGCCCCTAGCTGGTGCCTTTCCACCTCGTAAAACCACTTCACAATTTGGCATGAGTGCTGTATTCTGGTGTGAAAAGACCCAGGTTTGCAGCAGCAGGGAAGAGGCAAGTCCTGGCTGAGGGACATCTGGGAAGAGGCGTGGGGGACTTTTTCCAGAGACTGGCTGTGTTGGACTGTCTCACTTGGTTTTTCAGACCCCTGAAATCAGGGAGATCCTTCTTGTCCACATAATGCAGCATTGGTTTTCATGCCTAGGCTGCTCAGAAGTTACCAGGTTTCATTTTCCGTAGGACTAATACTAAAAAAAGAAGGATCGGGGAACATGAAGGAGTCAGTTATACTAGTGCTAAGTGGCACTATTTGTATTTGTTTTGAGATTTGCTGACAATAAGGACAGAATGAAATAGAAATCTTAAATTCCTTGGAAAGGTTTTTATTTTCTACTGGGTATTCCCACTCCTTCAAGCCCCCTTTCCTCCTTTCCTTTCCTTGCCATTATCAAGAGGCGATTTTCATCAACAGTTACAGGGGGAACATACAGAACAATGCAAGCTCTACAGAAATGCCTCCTCCACTCCAAGAGTTGGCTAATTGGAAAATCATCGTGAATTACTATTCCAAGATTTGGATGAAAAGGTGACAACTCGCTGCAAGTTTGAAATGAGATCCATCCTGAGAAAAAAGAAGAAGCTCAATTTTTTTTTTTTTTCCATAGAAAATGAGTGTTTTAGAGGAAATTGGCATTTTCCAGAAGAAAGCTTTGGAAACTGAATTTGAGATTTGTATATACCAACATAACACTCAGCATTTTGGGCAGTTATACAGAAAAATAAAATTTGAAGAACATAAACCAGCCTGAAATTAAAAAAGATAAAAACACTTCCAGAGTTTCACAGGAAAGAAATAAAAATCAAGGAAAAAAGTTGCTGTGGCCCAAATCTGCTATCACATTAACATTCAGGTCTGAGCATTAGAGAAGTGAAATTGACATCTATCTGCTGAAATTTAGTTGTTTTTCCTTAGCTTCAAATCCTAACATTACCATAAGAGAAGCCAACTAGTTGTTAATAATTTCCAGAATGTATTCTTTTTCTCCAAGGTATGTGTTCCTAGGATTTCCCCAGATTTTGTTTAGGTAAAGGAGTAGTTTTTCACTGCAATTACTTTTTCTTTAATCTCTTTCAAAGGAAAGGCACTGGCATGCGAAGTTTGGTTTTGCCTGCAGATTTCATCTTTGACTGATGTTTTGTGTTCTAGGATGTGGTAACCATCCACTGTAGATCAGCACACTGGTTTCAGATGTGCTTTCCTTTTTGTTGCTGGTTACCAACATTTTTTTTTCCTGTAATGACATTGCCCTGACAGCCATGTGGAAAGAGACAGTGAGAATCTTCTTCAGGGTAATGTCAGCCAGATTAAAGTAAAGAGCTTTTCTTGTGTTAAATTAACCTGCTAACAGTTGTAATAGGAATGAAGAGGAGCTCTGCAGTGTGGGCAGCTACCAGCAAAAGGATGGTAGCAACCAGCTGAAGGGGGACCTTCTAAAAGCAGTTTCTTCAACAAGCAATTGACCACTACTTGTAAAGACTTTCAGTGTTTATACCTAGAAGTGGCTTCCACTAATGACAATGTTTAATGTGTCATCAAATTGCAAGTGCTTCCTTGGGTGGCAGGGCTCAGGATACATCACAGGGCCCTGTGTTTTCCAATTAAACGTGCAGTGAATTAAGGAGTTTACATTTCTTGAGAATGAACAGATGAGTAGATGAGTCCTCTTATGAACTAGTCTAGTAAAAGAAAAACCCCAAACCACCCAGACTGTATTAATAACAGATTTTATTTTGTAAACTTCACTAAACTTCTGATCCTATTGACCTGCCCACTTTAGTGATTGGACAGAAAGACAACACTCTGTTGTTAAACTAGAGCCTGCTCATCACATTCCCAGCAATCTCAACATGGAAGCAAAGCCTCTTATCTGGAAAAGTGTGGTGAGGATGGAGGTATGAGAATTGGTGGGGCTTGTTGTGAAGCTGGGTGCTCTCAGTCACAGCCACAGTCTCAGTCCCAGCTCATAATCTGCACTTCTGAAGGGTGAAGTTTGAAATCTCAGATGAGATTCTAGGCTTTAGTTTGGTGACTGAAATGTAATAACTTGTAAGTCCCAAACTAGGTTCCTGGCAGTACCGTGTCTTGGCATTGGCCTGAAACCTTGCAGATCAGCTAAAAATGGTTGTTGTAATATAACAATGCTGAAGACTTCTCATAAACTAAAGGATGTTAATTTAAAAAACAACACCAACCTTGTTAATTTGTCAAAACACATTAAAACTGGTGCTTTTCAGTTTCTGATGGAATATGTTCCTTGGGCCAGATCCTCAGGTGCTGCAGACAGTTGTGCTGAAGTCAAACAAACAATGGTAGTTGGCAACAGCTGAAACTTTGGGTGCCTATGGGTGTGTACACGTGTTGTATGTGGCCTGGATATTTACTGTGGGGCTGGATTGCATGCAGGGGATCTGATGGCAGTGTGCCAAATGGAGAAAAAAAATTCTCTTTCCATGGAGTGCTATCAAAATCCTGCTTTTTTGCTTTGAATCATCAGGCTCTAGCTTTCAGGCTGCAATTGTTTAAAGATGTCATAAATATTTCTGATATTCTGTTAAATGCAGTCTGCTTTGATTACCAAACCTAGCTTGAGTATTGCACTCTGGGGGGTAATGATAATATTGATTTACCTATGTATAGGGTGTAGTATATCAGTGTTATCAGGCATGACTTTATTTTAGTAGAAACTTTACAATACAAATCTACTCTGATAGTTTTATATGATCTCTGGCTCTGGATGTTGGAAATAGGTTGCAGCTTGTGTTGTAATGGTTTTGTTTAACACAGCACGTGGTTTTCAAAAGCATTTGAGGGGTAACCTTTGTTCAGGATTTTGTTCTTACCCACAAATGGCCACTTTAATGATGACTCACAAGAAACTGTTTGAAATGTTTCAGAAACCTGTTGCCCTATCTTTGATATTCTTGTTTGAAGGTCAGCCTTTTAGAGGCAATGAGATGTGTTGCACTGTCTGAAGGATTCTGGAGAGAAACTTGCTTCTGAACAGGATTCAGAGGGGCTTAGGAGAAGGAAATACCTTCTCTTACCTGCTGCCTGTTGAGAAGTGACCCTGCTGTAACCCATTTCTTGCTGCTCCTAATATGCCCTCAAGGGAGACAAAGCCCTTGCTTCAAGCCCGTCAGCAGAAAGTGGATCCACAGGGAACTCGGTTACATGGTACAGTCTGGGGCCCAGTTTAACTTTGCTTCATTTTTCTAGCAATCCCAGAACTGTCCAAAAATGTGGGTGGAGATCTATTACACATGCTTACTATGGTTACTCGCCATGAAAAACAGAATGAACGGCCAACACTGGCTCCAGGTGGTGGATCAGCGTTAATCATAATGGACTCAGGGGCAAAGGACTGGCAAGAGACAATGAGAAATGGCTGTACATCCATCCCCTTGAATTCCATTTCCTCCCACGGGGGATAGGGATATGGAGGTAAGTGCCAGTGCCTCCATCTTCTGTGTCCAGCTACCATAAACTGTGATCTGCTATATGTCTGTGTCCTTTTGTCTGCAGGAAAAGGGTGCATGGCATAACTCTCTGGTACAGTAGTGTTAGAAATCTGGGGATTTTGACAGCTTTCACAAAAACATAATAAGGATTGAAGTTTGTCCTTCAAATTCAGTTGGGTTTAATAGGAACAGCTTTTAGTAGTGTTGCATGTTTGTCAGTACACCTGGCTAAAAAGCCATCTGGGTGATGAGCCAGAAAGCTCCATCTTTTCTCCTCTTTCCTCTCCTCCTCTCTCATCTATTGCATATATGTTTCTGCTCATCTGAACCTGGAAGGGAAATGGTGTGGATATGGAAGAGAAGCAGGAGCGTTCAATGTGTTCGCAGCACGCTCAGAGCAGGCCTGTTGAGTGAGATACAAGTGGTGAACCAACCAGCAGGAGAAGAAGTTTGGGCTTGTGGTTGGCCTTGTGGCCGAGCTCTTTAGCTGGCGGAGCAGCTGCAGAGGCAGCCGGGGTTGAGCTGGCTGTGAGGAGATGGGGAAGTACACGGGCTCTGGTCAGCGCCCATCCCTCCCCCTTCCCTCAGAGCAGAGTTGTGTAGGGAGCTCTTTTGCTCAGAGGATGTTAGGACACAAGCGATCCCTCCACTGAACCACAGAGAGGAACAGCTACCAGAGTTGCTGAAATAGGGGCTGTTAGATGCTGTGAGAGCTTGCTGCACTTCTGGAGCATTTTCTGCACCCCATCCTCTTTCGCTGGAGCTCCGTCTCTCTCTTTTCTGCATCTTACCACTCCCCGCAGTGCTTTCACTTCATTTTTGCTCCTTGTCTCTTCTGGGTTATCTTCATCTCTCCTTACCTATTTCTTCTTAAAGCTTTCCTCATCAGTCACTTGTTTCTTTTGGTTCCACACACCTCGCTTTATCTAAAGCCTGCACAATTTGCTGGCTGTGGTACTGCCTTTTCTCCAGCCTTTCTTCCAATTTTTGTCTTGGCTGTGAGACCTCCAGGCAGGGCCTGCCTGCAGCTCTGTGTGCACAGAGCCTGGCGAGAGTGAAGGCACTACACTTGCAGTAGTTCTTAGGCACTGATGTAAGCAGAATTAACAGCAATTTGAGTGTATGCAATTGCCAGTGTGAGCACAGACTTACAATGCAATTGTGGGAAAGTTAAGTCTCCTGGTGTCTGATCACTATCTGTAAGATAATACTTTTCTTCTTTAAATAAGAATCTTTAAATAAGTCTTTAAGTAAGAATACATGGTCAAAACTAAATTGTACTTTTAAATCTCTTCCACCATGAATAATCTTCTGCATGATTAGCAAGAAAAATTAGGTATGCAGTTTTTGAATAGTATATTTTAGGCTTACCTATCTGCGTCTCAGAAGTTACATGATTCTGCAGTGTGATGTACTGAATTGTCACTCAGGCATCCACATCTGTACACAAACACATTCCCTTTTCAGTTCTGTTGCTGCTTCTCCTTTGGAGGATCCCACTGGAAAATTGCAAGAAATAGGCATCTGAGAAAAAACTGTTGCAAGTCTAATATCCTCCCACTAACTTGTATCTTTTGTACCTGCACCGGGAGGGAAAGAATAGCGATGGCGCCACATGGATATGCACACGTTCACACAGACAGCACACTGCTAAACCAGAAACAAGGCAATGGTCAGAGCGTGCTGCTATTATTTGAGCCCACTCATACAATAGTAGAGTGTTACAGTTGTAGAGAAGTGCAATGAGAGTACTGCAGTGTTTGATATATCCATATTTGCACAGCTCAAGGAAGTATAATACATCTTATTAATTATGGATCAAAAATACATTTTGAGATCCTCTGATTAAAAGCAGTATTGAAATATAATGCATTGCAACAGAACTGTGCTAATTTGCATGGTTGACTGGAAGACATTTTGTGGCCAAATTAATTTTGCTATTTATTAAGTTAACATATCCAGCACGGCAAAGCTCATGCATCACAAATCGCAATTCTTCAGTGTATTTTTACAACAACATTATCTATTTTAATTATTTACACTGCTTAATGACTTCCTAGTTATTCTCAGTAGCATCTGTTTTACGAAAACCAGTGAAATGTTATTCATAGAGGCTGAAAGGGGTCAAGCATGTGGGAATGTTGGGCAGAGATGAAGTTAGAGGTCCCTTTCTTCTCTCACCTGCACACTGGCTGCTTGCCACTGCTGTCTAACTCAGCCTATTGTCTCTTCTCAGAAGTACTGGAAAAGCCCCTGAAACCAGCACTGTGGCTTAATTAGGGGCTATTTAAAAGACAGACATTCTTGTTTGTATTGCCTGGTGTGCAGAAGAGTGTGACTTGTTCTGTGCGCTTGTTGCTAAATTCTTGATAGTGGCCAAATAATAGATGAAAAGATGTTTTCTCTGTAAAGCAGGGTTTACAAATTTGGAAATAAGGTCATCTTAAAGTAAAAGTAAAGATCTTTAGTGTTTGACAGAAGGTAAATTTGCTCAAATGAGACGAATAAGTTTTCAGATGACACAGCTTTCAAATATCAAATTGTCAAGCAGATGTTAGTATAGAACATGCTTGCTGCTAAGTGAAAAAATACCCTACAAACAAGCCACTTGGTGAACAAGAAAGTCTCCTAAGCATTGTGACATGACTGTGTCAGGCTGGTGAAGGGTCTAGTGAACCAGCCCTGTGAAGAGCAGCTGTGGGAACTGGGGTTGTTTAGCCTGGAGAAAAGGGAGCTCAGAGGGGACCTTATCACACTCTACAAATATCTGAAAGGAGGTTGTAGTGAGGTGGGAGTTGGTCTCTTCCCCCAAGTAAAAAGTGCTAGGAGAAGAGGAAATTGCCTCAAGTTGCATCAGGGGATGTTTTGATCGGCTGTTAGGAAAAATTTCTTTGCCAAATGGATTGTTAAGCATTGGAGCAGGCTACCCAGGGAAGTGGTTGAGTCACCACCCCTGGTGGTATTTGAAAGATGTGTAAATGTGGCACTTAGAGACATGATTTAGTGATGGACTTGGTAGTGTTAGGTTTATGGCTGGATTTGCTGATCTTAAAGGTCTTTTCCAACCTAAGTGATACTCTGATTCTGTGTAGTTTCTCTTTCTTGGCCTGATGGATCAGAAATCCTCACCCTCAAGATTATCAGGAGACCATCTGGATTTCCTTTGAGATCAGCACATGGGATCATATCTTTTTCTTCTGCCCAGCAGTGCAGCATCTCACCACTCCCTCTCACCAACAATCCTGGCAGTCCTGGATTTTGCATCTCTTGCTATTCCAGGCAGCCCAGGCATATATGCTTCACACATGTACCGAAGCCAATAGGTTTTGCTTCTTTCCAGCATGTTGGTGGTTGACTTCATTTTCTCTCTGCTTAACATTTCACTGGCATTTGGCATTGAGGGCTTGTACAGAGTGCATCTCCTAGTACAGAGCAGGTAGCACGGGCTGTTTAACCTGTCCTTCCTCATGCTGGACAGACATCTCTTTTCTGGAAGGGAATTCTCACCCTCTTCTGCTTTAACCAAGGCTCTGTGCTGATATTTTAGTCCTCCTTCCACCCACAGGGAAGTTGGTGCTTCCCTTGCCACCGGGCTCATCTTGGTGGTTGGTTGCCTTGTGGGTATCTCTTGTCCTGAAATCTAGTTATCTTGACAAAAACCAAACGCATGTATAAAATAGAAATAGAGCATGCATGTCCATGCCAATAATTTCAAATATCAGGCTTAGCTAGACCCTAAATCAAGTTAGGTCCAATCCTAGTCAAGTTGTTATGAGACCATACACAATCAATTCATGTTGCTGCCTGTGTGGGTGCACCTCTTTCTCTACCAAGAGACCATACAAGTGGCTCTCTCAGATAGTCTGTGGCCACTGAGCCTCTCTTGTAAAGATCAGAATCATGGAGTGGGTTGGATTGGAAGGGACCATATTGGGTCATCAGGTCCAACCTCCCTGCTAAACTTGTGCCACCCTAGAGCACATTGCACAGAATTGCATTTAAACAGTTCTTGAATATCTCCAGTGAGGCAGACTCCATAAACTCTCTGGAAACCTGTTCCAGTGCTCAGTCACCTGCAAATTAAAGAAGTTCTTCCTCATATTGAGGGGGAATCTGCTGCACATCAGTTTCTGCCCATTGCCTCTTGTCCTGTTGCTGAGAAGAGCCTGGTCCATCCTCTTGGCACCCTCCCCTACTTATAGCCTTTTGTGGGGTCTCCACTCAGTCATCTCTTCTTGTGCCTGAACAGGCCCAGCTCCCTCAGCCTTTCCTCATAAGGGAGATGTTCCAGTCCCTTAATCGTGTTCATTGTCCTCTGCTGGACCTGCTCCAAGTGCTCCACGTCTCTCTTGTCCTGAGGAGCCCAGAGCTGGACACAGCACTCCAGGTGTGGCCTCACCAGGCTGAGCAGAGGGGCAGGATCATTTCCCTCGACCTGCTGGCAATGCTGTTCCTAATGCCCCTCAGGACACCACTGGCCTTCTTGGCCACAAGGACACACTGCTGGCTCATGGACAGCTCATTGTCCACCAGGACCCCCAGGTCCTTCTCCACAGAGCTGCTTCCCAGCCTGTGCCAGTGCCGGGGTTATTCCTCCCCAGGTGCAGGACCCTGCATTTGCCTTTGGTAAATTTCAAACTGTTCCTCTCAGCCCATCTCTCCAACCTGTCAAGGTCCCTCTGAAGGGCTGCACGGCCCTCTGGGGTATTGGCCACTCCTCTCAGCTCTGTGGAATCAGGAAACTTGCTGAGGAGACCTCTCCCCCTTCATCCAAGTCACTGATGAATAAGTCAAACAATACTGGGCCCAGTATTGAACTTTGTTAGATACCACTAGTCTCAGAAGACTTGAGAGAGATCTGTAAGACTAGGAACAGTTCTAAACAAGGTATATGAGTGTGCTTGTGATAGAGCTTAGGCGTGCCATGCAGTCTGAACCTCAGCCTATTTTGGAGGGCACTGCAGAAAAGCTGGGATTTTCAAATTACACCCAAGTCCAGCATAGCTCTACTTTTGCATCCCAGATTAACTTGCTGCATCTCTCACCTTCTTTCTTGTTAGTACAACGGTTTATATTTTGGGGTGTATGAAGGGGAACAGTATCTTGTTTTACTGTAGCGTGAGGAAGGCCTATTTAAGTGTCTGAGGAAGGAACTGCTGGTTGCAGGTGTTCATGTGAGATGTGTTCCTCTTCGCCCCTGCGCCCCTGGAGGGGAATTCAGCAAAAAGGACCTGCATGTGGATCACAGTCCCTGACTTCCCCAAAGCTATATAAACATAGCACAGATGCTGATGGGCCCCGGTGTGCTGAGGGTGTGTCCCCCGGTAGAAAAGAGGATTTGATGATGTGTTCTGTTTATATATGTTAACATGTGAAATTTTTACCCTTTTTCTTCATACATAGTTTGTGCTGGATGTTTCTGGTTCACATCTAAGGATTCTTTCTGTTTCTGACTTGTTTACTGAAATTTTCAAGACAATGAGCAGCAGCGAATAATAGGTGAATAATGAATGTATAACAGGTAGTAGTCCAGCATGCTTATCACCTACAGACTGCTGGCATCTTGCTGGCTGTAATTTCGCCACTTTAACTCTGACCTGGTAAAACCCTTGAACACATTTAGAAGTGTATGAATAATTCACTAAAAATACTTTTTGTTGCTTTCTTGAAATTAGACATGTCACTAGTTCCCTGTGCAGACGATGTGTTTACTCTCATGCTTATGAGCAATGCATCAGGCATCACTCTTTCACATACTCACAGAAATGCTTTATCGCTGGTGAAATATGTCACCTTCTTCCTTGAGCTGAATGTTTCATTCCTCTTGCTCACAGATCTAATACCACAGTGAATTAAATGTATTGATGAATCAGGACTGAAATCTACAGTGAATATGATTGCTTAAAAATAATTCTTCCAGACGTAGTTTGGAGATGTCATTTTCTGTGAGCACGTATGCTCAATGTATGGGTATATAAAGCAGCGTGTGGGAATGCGATGCTATTTAACTCGTAAATGGAGAGCAGAATTTTATTGGTCACAGTAAATATTTGTTCAGGGAAAAGGAGTGGAGGTGAGAACAATCCATATGAAAAGAAAGTACCCAGAACACTGAAAATATTGTTCAAGGACAGTTTATCCTTGTGGAAAATATGACCCCCTGTAAAGCTGCTGAGTCTGTTTGCAGATCTTTTCAAAATAGAGTCCTTGCATTTGCCATTTTAGTTTGTTTTGGCTGTTGGTGTCCAAACTACATTCCTAGCAAATTGCATGAAGTGCTTATTCCATTATTTCTATTGTTATGTTTCTCAATAGAATGTGGTTATCTTTAGCTAGTGTCATGCTTTAGTACATTAGCACTGAAATGCACTGATGATATTGCAAAGAGAGTGTGAGGCAGCTGACATTGAACCGGTACCTTGTACCTTGTCTCTGAAGATTCCTAAACCAGAGGTTGCTTTCAGCTTAAAGTGAAGAAAGAATATTTGCATTTCTTTATAACCTGGTCTCCTCTTGTGAAACTGTGACCTGTGCCAGTTCATATATGTTCTGCTCAAACTCTGTCCAGGTGCTGGGATGTGCTTGACTGGTCCTAACTGGTTTCTGGATGAGAGGTGCTCTAATCTGCTCTGAATTTTTGTTTTGCATGGCTTCAGTTTTCACATAATGAGCCAGTTTTATCTGTCATGTGCACAGTTCTGCTTTCTTCACGTCCCAGTTCATAATTTTGTTACATGCCTTTTGTCCATAGAAAATAAAGGAATCACGGAACTGAAATTGAATTAGACTCAAAACGTGCTTGAGTTTCCTGTTTTTCTTGTATTAAAATACTTTTTCTATTGAGACCCATCATGCGGCAGTTTCCTAACCACAACCACAGGGACTGCGAGAACACACTGAGTTTTGCCACACAGCACAGGGAAAGGGGCAGATCTGGAAGTGGGCTGGGGTTGTCCTGGGCGGAGCAGTGTGGGGGGGACGCTGTCCCGCTGCACTGGCAGCTGCCCTGCTGCTGGACAAAAGAGTTATTTTTGTCCTGGACACTGGCAATGACTAGGTTTGTGGTTCACCCCTTGTCCAAGTCAGATGTCATCTTTCTCTTTCATCCTCCTTCCCTGCTGTTTTTTCTGCTGCCCATTCTTTTCTCTCATCTCATCATTTTTTTCTATCCTGCTTCACTCCTCCTTCTTTCACTCTGTCCTCATTTGTTCTCCTTTGTTAGCTAAACAGACCTACTGAAATATAAAGCCTGACCTCTCCTAAAGAGGGAGGACGTCCTTTTTCTTTTTAAATTATGCACCTGCCTAGATGTTTTCATCATGTAATTGCTATAGTCCCTATTGGGAACGTAGATAGCCCCTTTAAGACAACCACTAAAAGCCTTTTGATTTAAAATTATGTTTTCAGTTTTATGGCCTTTCTAGGCTTCTGGTAGTATCTTTCTGCAAGCTTAAGTGGAGAGACAAAAGAAAGCAATGCAAGACCTGCCTCCAGCAATATTTCCACAACCCTGTTACTGGGGAGGGCTGCTCACACTGAGGTCACTGCTAGTAAAGCTCATCGCTGAGTGCAAAATACATTCAAAAGTTACTTTATTATAAGATTAACAGCTCTATCATGAAAACCAGCAACATTCCTGGGCTTGTGGGAATAAATTCTACTGCATTCCAACCCAGGATGTCCTTCTGACACTTTTTTTTTCTGTGGAAACACTCATAAATTTAATCATGGTACTTGGAGATGAGTTAGACCCTTTTGATTACAGCCCTTTTGAATCCACCCTCTCTCCTTCCTTTGTTCCAAGAAGGAGGTACTCTGTCTCTTGAGTCTTATGTCCGTCCCTTAGTAAACTAAAGGATATTTTAGATATCTTACTGTTTGTTTTGGATTAAGTGGTGCTGTTTAGGGAGTAATGTTCTTTTTGGTGTGAATGGGAGGAGTGGAATTTGTAGCTCCTGTCACAAGAAAAAAGGTATTTTCACAATAGATGAAGAAGCATTTTTTTTTATATGTAGGAGAGAGAGGCATGGTACAAGATCAGAATTTTGGAAACCTCCCAGTGTAAGGGAGCTGTGATTTGGGCATTGATAAAAAACCCTATTCCAAATGGTATTAAGAGGAAAAACACCAACAAACCCTCCCAGAAATGTGATTATGTTAAATTTGCAATGATTTTACTTGTATGAACAAATTATTTAATACAGATTAGTCAGATCGTTAATTTAGATACTAATTTGATGATCTGCCCAACAATGAAAGACTGTTGATGATCCATTATCTCATATAGAAGACAAACACAGTGTTATTGAAGAGACTTACATACTTTCTGAAGTCAAATATTAATACATGCATGTCCATCCTAAGTTTCAGCTCATCACTAAAGCTCTGTGGTCTTCTTACACTAACATTTTGGTCTATTTTACTATGCACAGTAAAATAAAACTACGTTACACAATTAGGCAAAATACCCTTGTTAAGTTGAACAGTCATTTTCTGAAGGTACTGAAGGCAACCTTTAATTAGTATTTCATCTATGGCCAGGTGTTGTACCTTGAATAAGCCCTAATAATATTGCCAACTTCCAGTTTTCTTAGACATGCAGTTTTGAGTCTATTTGCTTGTTTGTGGTCATGTCTAAAATTAACAATTTCAGTTATAAATGTAAGAAAACAAGGAGGTGTATAATCTTCTAATGGCACACAGAAGTGGGGCCTGCACCGGATATTTTAGTGTGCTCTCTCTCCTTATTATATTTATACCATGTCTTCCTTATTTACTTTTAATATGGGCTATCAGTTTTCTCCTTAAAAGCCTCAGTCCGAAGGCTGTGCGTGTCGACTGTACCTGATGTTATGGAGGCCTTTTCTACCAGCACTGCTTTCTCCTGCTGTCAGATCTCCCCCACCTATTCATCCCTCCTGCTTAAGGCCTGTTTGACACTGTTGTAATGATTTCCCCTGGGAGATGTACAATTGGATTTCTAAATTCCCGCATGGCTCCTGCTTTTTAATGTTTGCTCCTGAGTCAGCACTGTATGCATGACTGACTGGAATAGAGTGCAAATTTGAATAACTATCTGTTCTCTTCTCTGGATTATATTGCTGTTTGGTTGCAGAGAAGAAATGTGCCTCTGAAATGCTTCAGGAATCTCATACTCTCACATACAATTGGGTTGTAATATTTTGGATGCCTTGTCTTTCTATTTCCTAAGCTTACTAGTACCTAATGATTTTTGTTAGAAGTAGCCTGATTTTCACCAAAGATTTATAGTTAAATACAAGGGATGATGGATTTTTTTATCACAGAGCAGCACCCTTGATGGACAGTACAGGCACTGCTCCAAGTTGCATTTGGTCATAAAATATGTGGCAGTGTGAGACTAAACTTGTATGCTGTTAGAACAATGATCTCATAGCTGGACACTAGGGTAAAATTAGCTTTGGTCAAATTTACATTTTAGGGCAGAGATGAATGCTTGTCCCCTGTGTCCTAAGAAAGGGAAGGTTATTTCAGGGTATCTCTGGATTCCACAAATGCTTCTGGAGTTCAGAATCAAATTATTGCTTTCCTATAAACAGTCTGGGGGTTAATGTTTTTTCTGCTTCAGCCAGCCATGATTGGTTCAGCTCTGCTGTACACACAGGTTTGTATCCTTACATTACATGTTGATAATTCTCATTCTGACATAAACTTTGGCAGAGAGTGATGCAATCTATCAGAACCTCTGAGCAATTATCTTCTTTTGCGCTGCATATCCTTAGTAGTCCGGGTAGCAATTACCCAATCTGAATGTCTGGCAGGTAGTTTGTAATTCCTGTGGAGAAAGCATATGCAAGCCTGGCTCTGACCTGATTAACTTTCTTAGTTCCCTGACTTTACCATGCAGTACTGAACACCTAAGGGGAACTAGCATGTTCCCAGGTACTTGTGTCCTGAACAACATCAGTGAATGCTAATCATCCCTTCTGGATTTGGTGCTCCCTTTCATCTTGGGCTGGCTACATCCCAGGTGGGTGCAGCTTCTGGCAGCATGCCCTACAATGTGGGTGTTGCTCTCAGAACAGAAGTAGAGGACTGCCAGATGTCCAGTGTCACCTGCCCGAAGGAAATTTTCCTTCCAAATCTCTGGGTGAACTGTTTCACCAGGTGACTGCACTTATTGTTGTGGTCTGCTGATGTGACCATGTGACAAAATGCACTGCTGGCTTCCGTGTTCAAGGGAAGTGGAATTTAACTTGCTCAGTTGTATTTTGCAGCTGCAAAGGAGGAAAAAAATAGAAGTAAGAGTACAGTACAGGATGGACCAACATATGTCTTATTTCCTGCATTCTGGCAACACTCTTAGGGAGGAGGGACACAGCACCCTGGCAGTCACTATGGGCCAAATCCTCATGAATTCAAGAGCTGCAGTCAGGAGTGTAAAGAAAGCTCAAGTATTAGGATCATTTTAATCCCTAGGTGACTAAGAACATTGCATACAGAAGGCTGTTCAGTTCATAGCAAATCATGTTCATTTAATGGTGTTCCCTTTTCCTGCTTTTCAGGGGTGGTTGTAGATGGTCTTACAGCTTTGTAACTATTTCTCAGCTTTTTTAGACAAGCTTATCCTGTGCTTGCTTGCGTGCTCTCAGACTTAAGTGAGACAGAAACATTGCTTGAGGACTAATTTCCTGTAACATCACCTTCTCATGCAAGGCTCTAGATTTTTCACACAAAAATAAATCCAATGTCACTGATATGAAAGGGTCAGAATGTTGGTTCAGAATGTTCCTTTCCTCAGCCAACCACATCTGTCTGATGTGTTCAATAGAAGGACTAGTTGTTCTTGACTCATCAAAAGGGATAGCTTATGTTATTTTGAGCTGGGTTGTCTAAGATGGCCCTTGACAAGACTTGAACTCATTCTCCCTGAGCTTAGTGAGGTGGTTTAACTGCTCATCTCCAGACAATAAATCTGGTAGTCAGAGGCACAGCAAGGAGGTACAAGGAAGTTCTTTTAATCTTCACGCAACTTCATAGGTGAGGTCAAGTTCTTACCCTATGATTCACCAGCAGATTTCATCAGGTTTAAGAGGTGAACATCGGCTCCCTCATGCTTCTTTGTCAGTTCCCACATATCAGCATTCCTCTCCATCATGGCATAAGGGAAATGGATGTGACTCACACTTGACAGGTTTCAGGTAAAGCAGAAATCAGAACATAAGAGATGTTGAAGGTTGTGACACTGTTACAAGTGGTGGGTCACTTCTCTCCTTAGGGAATCTGGTTAACTACCTCAGACTTTTCCAGAAAAGAGTGAAAAAGAACAAAAAAAGAAGGATAGTGAGGAAAGGAAAAGGTGCTCCCGTTTCTTGTGGCATTACTATACAAAGCTGAGCAGCCAGGTTAGTTAAGATCTGCAGGGAGATTGTGGTTAGTACTGGTGGCTGACTGGGCGCCACTGCATTCCTTGAGTGGGACTCAGGCCAACACCATTACACCATCAACTCTGAGGGGTCACCAGCAGCACAGATTGCCAACAGGACAGGAAAACACAGCAGGGTTTTTGATACCTGGAAAAGGTGAGCTTTAGTGACAGTCTAGCTGTTCTCTCCACCACCACAACCATCCCGGAAGTATTAAAGTGTCAGCACGCCTGTCTGCAGTCTTTTCACTCTGTAATAGAAAGGTTGCTGTGAAAAGTAGTAGACTGTAAATATTTGTGAGGTTTTATAGTTTGGCATTGTTTCTTTTATTTTTTTTTTTTAAGTATAAATTCCCTCACATCCTTTCTTCCTTCTATTTAGCAATAGGCTGTGGGTCATTAATATCAATAACTCAGATCTCTCTCATGCCACACCTAAACTAAATTGTCAATAGGAGGTGTTGTAGAAGATTCACACATCATTCCAGCAACTGTAATATCTGTTGGGAAATGCAAAAACACCAGGTGCATAGCTGCTGGATAGAGTTTCCATTTACTTTACCTGGGGCTTTTCTGTAACATGCAGCCATGTACGTCACATGCAGAAAAAAAGTAGGTGGAAGGTTCTTTCCAAACCACATTGACTGAAAGAATGTACGTGTAAGGTAAGCTGTCTGCTGACATACTCATGTGTTCTGCAGAGGAAAGGGTTACCTTGTCAGGGAAGTCTTCCTGGTGCAGGTGTGCATCCTAGCAGATTCATTCAGAGACTGAGAGACGAGAATGAGCCCTCCCTCAGCTGACATGTACAAACAGCATTTTACCCATTTGTCTCCGAGGACATTTGCTAGCTGTCTCGTTAATATTTTACTCAAAGTCAGACATATGTATTGATGGGAAAACAAACCATAGACCACAGACCCCCTGCCTTGCATTCCTCACCTCCTCAAAATAAAACTCACCCACAGAAGCATGCAGACAGCACCGATAGTTCAGTGGGGTTGTAGCTGCATTTCCTTGCACTTCTAAAGCACCTCTTCCACTGCTGTACTCACAAGTTCTTCTTCTTACTTATTATTTATACTGTTGAGTAACTACCTATGCCCTTCAGTCCATCACATCCCCTTCCTCGTTTGCATTTTGCAGGTATATGATTCCTTCTGTATCTCTGACTTTAAGGTGGCTGAGAAGCTGGGTCTGGAATCTCTTCGTTTTAACACTAGGTCACAGTGAGCTCCATGAACCTCTTGCTGACATTTTGGAGGCTTTAAAAGCACCATTAATTTTACTTTCTTCTAATAGAGCAACAAAAATTTAGGATCCAGTCCTCAGCTGGTTGAGTTGTTTTTACTTTATTAAGAGGGCATAAGAAACTTGTGAGCCAGAGCCAGTAGCAGAGTATAGAAAGGGAGAAAGGGAAGTAATTTCAGGAACAGAAATATCTGTAAAGTTTAATCTCCAGTTATCTTGCCTCTGACTTCATCATCATCTGGTCCCAACAGACTTTGTGAGCTAAACAGAGTCAGGTTAGCTCAGTACTGAAATAAAAGAGCCTGGAGGTGTTTTCTTGGTGGTGTTAAATAGTGATCTTCTATCTTACCCAAGCAAGCAGATTCTTTTGCATCTTGCATCATTGCATTATCTGAGCCTTTCTTGCATGTTTGCTTCAAGCTTTCCAGGCTGATTGGTTGGGATTAGTGGTGGAGGTTTTCCAATGCTAATTTTATTTTTAATAGTATTTATTTTTTCCAAAAAACTATGCATACTCACATGTTGGATCTCATTTTAAATGAGCTCAGAATTTCTTTAAATAGTAATTATTTGAAAAGGAAGAATACCCTCCAATTCCTGTAAGAATATTGTTTATAAATATTTGTACTTTGCATCTCTGTAAATGAAAATTACCAAAGCAGAACAATGATTTATTTTCAGTTCTCTTTAATCTTAGAGTTATGCTTTATACTGTATGACATGGGATTGACCTTCATGGGACTGGATCCAGTCAGAATTCATATCTCACTCAAATACACATTTGTACATTGTTTAGAGTGTTTGGTCAGGAAGTTTTAGCCTTTCTGTTTCAAATAATTCATATTTCTAGTGTTCAGTCTCAGTAAAATCCACAGAAACTCCAGTAGGCTCTGTAATCACTTCTTCAAGTGAGAATGTATCCTTCAATAGGAATTTAAGTTTGATACACCGGTAGAACTTTCTTTCCATTTCATTTTTTCCTAAGTATTTTTTTTTTTGGCTTCTACGTTCCCATTGCAAAAAAATTCCCAAAAAAACTTTTTGTAGCGTCTAGTACAGGACACTGGGATCATAGCTTATCAAATCACCACTTAAAAGTAAAATAAGAAAAAAGCTGTACAGACTATTGACTCTTGTCCAAGAGGTAGTCAGAGGTTTGTAATAGCTAGTTCAGTTGACAGCCCAGGAAAGGGAAGTTCTGGAAGTCAGTGCTGGTGATAATGGTGTAACCTTTGCTCCATTGCCCTGCTAGATCCTTCAAAACTGAAGTAAAAGCAAGTACTTCCCGCTGTAATTCAGTTGTCAGTCCTGCACCATCCTTCATCTTGATGTGGAGGTCTGTCACAAAGCCACCTCCTGCTGTGCTGGTAGCAGTATTTGGGAACTAGTAGGAAATAGCTGTTGTACTTGGAGACAAACAGTTAAATTATGAAGCTGATATTATTATAGATATAATAATGTAATAATGTAATAATCTGGGACAGATTTGAGTTTATAAACCCATCCTGAAAACTACATCAGTTAGTCAGTCTTTAACCCTGGCTTCACTGAAGGCATTGAAGTTCAACATATAGGTTAAAGTGAAAATTGCATTCAATGTTGGCTTTTGTATAGACTAATTTGTTGGCTGGAAAGCAGTAAAGCTAAAGAGAAGGCTGAAAAGCTAGTGAAAGTGCTGTGGCAACTCACTGTAAATTTCTAAGTCCCTGGTGGAGAGACTACATCCAATTGCTGCTACTTCTCATACACTTAGATCAATGGGTAATTCTTTGGGGAGTGGCATCATTGTTTTGCTCTGAATTGTGTTTATGGTTGGTCCGTGACCGTGCCTCCTGGGCTGAAAGATATTACAATAGAGATGGATCCTCTCCACCTCTGCAAGTTAATTGAGAAGGCCAGGTCTGGCTGCTGTGCCTTGGGTGAGCTGCGGGAGCAACTCCCATGCCTTCCTCCGTGTTACCCTGCTTACGGAGGTGCCGGAATGCACAGGAGATGGAATGCCAGTGCATCTGCCAGCCTGTCCTGCCTGGCTGGGTTTCATTGTTCTTCTCTTAATTTCATCCAGTATTTCATTCAGGGAACAGCAGTGCAAAACTCAGCATCCTAGATGATTTCTTGCTCTCCTGCTCGGCCTCCACGCCCTTGCTGGGGTCAGTATCCTCCAGATACCCACAGCCGACCACGCTCCCCTGCCTTCCCCTTCCGCTCCCCCGGCAGCTTGCTGTCCTTTGGCCAGGTTACACATATTTTTTCAATCCCGGTTGTTCACGGTCTCTGAGCACACGGCTTAGCGAGCGCTGTGCTGCCAGCGCTGCGAGACGCCCCAAAGGGAGCCTGGCTGTGGCTCTGCTGTTTTCACACCTCTGCGCAGATGGACCCGCTCCCCTCCCCGGCGCCCCTGCGGGCGCCCTGCCCACCCTGGGCCTCTGCCGTCAGAACGGCTTTGGCAAGTGCCACTGCTAGATTGCATCACCGTGCACGGCTCCCAGGTGGCTGCAGCCTTCAAACTCTCCTATCAGCCTGTCTATCTGCTATTAGGTTCTTATCTTGCCTGTCTATCCGGGGTATCGACTTCTGGGCTGCTTTTGCAGCTTTAATTGCAGTTTGGGCACGGCAGCACTGGGATGTGGGTGCTAGGACAGCAAACATAAATCCCGCGGTTGTTCAGGCTTGGACCACACTTCCATGGCACTGCAGGAAATGGAGGTTCAGCAGGCTGAGGAGCACGGGAAGTAAAGCAAGGGCAGCATCTACTCGCGTGCTCAGGGCAGGGAGCAGCATTGCTAGCAGGCACCAGCGGGGAGACGCCAGCTTCCCCTCCGTGATTTATATGGGGTTTACAGTGGGCTGGGGCCAAATAGGGCCGGTAGGAAGCAGCTCTTAGAGTTATGTGGGACTAGAGAGGAGCAGGCAGAGGCAGCACAGGACCGGGCAGGGGACCTGCTCGTGGGACGGCTCAGCCACAGAGGCAGCTGGCACCGGAGCACTGATAAGGAGGAGAAACAGATGGCCAGGCAAGCCCTTACACATGCCTTCCTGGTAGGCCTGCTGAAGGCTGGTCCGCATCCCTTATTCCCCAAACCAAAATACATCCTTTCCTTTCCCTTGTTTGAAGATTTCATGTGGCTCATGAAAGTTTGCTGCCATAAACATACTTTTGCAGTCTTAGCCCAGACGTTGCTGCTGCCTGTGAATGACACAGGATCAGTCCCATTTATGCCTCTACCATGCTGTTGTGACATGGTTACAGAGCCCTTTCTTTAGTGCTGCAAGTCTGCAAAGTTAAAGAAAATCAGGAAAAATTATAAAAGAAGGAGAGATAGCAATTATGTAAAATACCCCAAAACCAGTTCCAGAATTTGCCTTGGTACCAAGGGAAGCATGCAGCACCTCCTAGGTGTGCAGAAGGTAACATGACAGACTGCTAAGTGGAATTTGATGTGTTCTGTATCTCGGAGGTAAGAGTGGTGCAGTGGGATGTGGCAGTTGCTGTGGAAGCCTTTTGGCTGTGTGGCAGAGGGGGAAAGCTTTTGGCTGTATGGCAGAGAGCAGAATACAGGGCAGAAGGTGAGCAGAGCCCAGACAGTACCTAGGTACTGGAGGCAAACTCCAGCATTTGGTATCCTCTCCCTACTGTAGTTCATTGCTTGCAGGCTTGTGTTATGCAGCTCTGTCTATTCTCCATTACTACAGAGCCACCATGGGGATGAGGTTTGGAAAAAGCACAGAATGTTTCTAGTAGTGCAGATGTTTTCAATGAATTCACCCTTCAGAACTGAAAGCGAAGGAGGCCTGGAAGGGGAAGAGTGTTTGTAGTGAAAAATATTCGGCTCATCCATATGTAGACCCAATGTGAGCCTGGAAGACACTGAGTGCTCCCTGTGAAGTGACAAGTGCCCTCAGTCTTCACTGAAGTTCTGCTGAAGGCAGTGGGTATGTCTGCATAGCAGTGGCAGCAATGACTGCTTTTTGGCTGGGTAAATTAGCCTTTGTGGCTGCGCTTCGGCTCCTACAGTATGCACGCTTCAGTATCTCTTTAGAGGCTTGTCTGATGAAAAAGGAAAACATTCAGCATCTTGCCAGATCAGGGCCTGGATTTTGAAATGTTTTTGTAGGTTAAAACGAGAATGCATATGCATGGGCTTGTTTTCAGGCGAGCTGAGCACTTGTAGCTTACAGATTTGGGTGTAAATTTTAGATGTTCTGAGTCTCCAGAAATCAGTCTCAGAACATTTTTTCTCCTGATACTATCCTTATTGTCCTTACCTCCACCTCCTCTGCTGTTATGTAGTATTTTAGCTATGTAACTGTACTATTTAAAGCATTTATGATACCATTTGTTTGGGAAACAGTATAAATCTGCTCTATCCTATTTAGGAGTTTGCACTGCTACTCAGCAATATAAGCCCCTGAGTGACTTCCATGTAAAATCAATCAGCGATAGTGATACCTAGTGGAAGGGCTGTGAATGCCACTCAAAAAAAGGCTCCCTTTCCTCCGCAATGACCCTGTCTCAGTCAGCGAACTGGAGTCTGGCCTGTTTCACTCAATGAAATGTTTGGGTACAAATTTACTCTTTTACCATCTTACCAAAAAAGGTCCCATGACCCAGTCCCCACAACTTTCACATTTTAGAGAAGTGATAGAGATGGAAAATTTGTGTGAGGACCCTTGCCACTGTAATATCTCAAGTGGTAACCTAATTCTGTAGAGTATCTTCAGTTGTAATCTTATGTGAACAGGCTTTCTAGCATTACAATATTTCTGGAAATATTTAAAAAGCTGCCGATGTACATACAAAAAGGTGGGTACAGTTTTAGGTCTATCTATCTGTACTTTTGATGCCCTCCCTCCTTATCCCCACATCTGTTTCCAAGAATGTCATACCTGGAAAGAATCATTTCAAATTAATTCAATTTGTTTCAAAGCAGCCTAAGCTTCATCCCTCACAGGAGCCACTCAATCATATTACTGCTCCTGTGAAACTCCTAATGGGACACAAAACAAGTAAAAGTAGATTCAGGTGATCTCACATATTAAACATACTAATTAAATCTGGCAGCAAAATGACTTTGTGGATTTCCTTTAATCCTGTTTTTAAATTAGGCCATATGTATTTTGGCTGTAGATTTCACGTGGTCTCTTTCTACAAACTTCCTTTTAACCATGTCCTGTGGCCAGTTAACATCCAATTGTTTGAAAATCAGTCCTAGGTGATAACTGGATCATTACATATGAAGTGTCTAATTCTGCTTGCAAATCGATCTGCTCCTTTGAAAAGCTTAGTGAATATCTCACATGAGAGGTTCGAAGCTGAACTGATCTTACTGTCCCTGTTAAAAACCCAAATGTGCTGGATCTCTGTGTTTTATGAGAAATGTTTCCTAGAGGAAAACTAGCTTTAGGAAAATGGGGATTCTTGCTTTAAATCAGCAGTACTTTTCACTTTGCTACTTTATAGCATTGCCTGGGGGGAATATGGTCTTATTTATATGTTTTGCAGTGACATGCTGACTAACAAGATTAGCAAGGGATATACTGACTAACAAGGTCTTCTTCTTGCAGTTCTCTTCTGTACAGTCTTGGTATTTAACCCATCCTGGAGAAAGTTTGGTTTGCAGTTCAAGGAAGTCTATGTTTTTAGCCAAAATGTTACTGGTCAGTATCTACTTGAATAAATATTCAGCCATGATGGGTGCACTAGTGTGTTGTGCACATTTTAACTTCACAAAACCAAAGCTCCCTGTGGCATCCAGGATATATGGTGGTACCTGAATGGACTCTTTTAGGGGATGGGAAGAAATTCTCTGTTACTGCTGGGGCCCAGAACATGGATGACACTTTCATGTCTCATGCTTCCTGTGGTACACTATGCTTTTTATCTATTTCAGGTGGGGTGTGGGGGTGTGGGTGTGACAGCAAAAATGTTCACAGTGTTCACAAGCCATTCTGGGCAGAACATCTATTTATATGATTTTGGAGAGACTGGACTTGGTAAGCTAGGTGGCCCTGTTCCTCCTCATTGTATGCTGCACTCTCCTGACATAAATGACAGTGACATAACTATGCAATAAATAATACAATCTACAATAGCGCTGCTTTCATATAATAACTATGGCAGCAAAATTCTTTCCTGGAGCCAACCATTTATTGGGTATAACCTGTTACAGGTCAGTCAAGTTACACAGGACTCCATCAGTTCAATGCAGCAGCAGATTTGGCCACTTTTGTTCCATCAAGGATTAGTGGATAGGAAATTTACCTAGACATACACACAGACACAGCAGGGCCCACCCAGAGAACATAGCAGCACGGACTCAGCAGAGCTCCTGTTTTCCTGGAATGACAATCCGGTCTGCTGGGGTGAGTTTGTGTCAGCACAGTTCTCTTGATCTCTCTGCACTTAGTGACTCCTCCATTGGGCAGTTGGAAAGCAGTGAAATGCTGCCAGTGACACACGTGTTTGTGGGTGTGCAGAAGTGCACATAGTGCAGAGAAAATAAGCGGCACTGTTGAATAAACGTCCTATCTGCAGAGGTGTGAGGTAGTCGCATTACTCAGAAGTGTGCTGAAATGATTGATGCTAAAAATGTTATACCACAGTACTTCACACAGTGCACATTAAAGGAAAGCCAAGTCAGGGCATATTAAATTTTATTGAGAGTGGGTTTTGCAACTTTTTAAGAGGCCATGTGCCATGCTTCCTTTTTTAGGATCCAACTACCAAAATTAAAACCAGTAAATCTTTCTAAAAATAATCTGAGAAAAACTTTCCCCTATGTGAAAATGAAGCATGTTAATGTCCTCGTGTGCCTTGATTTTCCATAAAAAAGGAATTCACCCTTGCCTTGTTGGAAAGCACAGTCTATTCCCCTTTGATGATACCAACTCTGTGTACCACCTCTTCACCTTGTTGCCTTTCCACTCTGAAACTGGATGTGACCAGTCCTGGTGTTCAAGCCAGTAACATTGACAGGGATGGGAGGATGCTTTCCACTGATGGAGGCAGAAGACTCAGACTGCCTGAAGAATTGAACAGGACTTGGACCACTAGATCTGGGCAAGATGTAGTTGTGGGAAGATGAAGGATTTAAAAGTCAATTAGATACAAATTTATTGCATGGTTTTAATGAGAAATGCGTGCTTTGTGGGCATAGCTGTATGCATACTCACTGTTTGCATTCAGTGAGTAAAGACACATGTGAAAGGTGTTTGCATAACATGAATGGGAAGTAGGTAGGGTTGTTCTTTCTCACAGTCATTCTCTTTCTGTTTATATATATATATAATTTACATTTATTGCAAAATATTATGTACTCAGAGTGCAGCATATGTTAGGCTCACTATTTCACTATTGTATGTTGAATTCTTGGGGAGAGTTTGAGAGGCAGTAAAAATAAGCAGAATCCTGGGGAGGTGATAATTTCCAGTTAAAGGGGCATATAGTTTGCATAAGCAATAAGGAAAGAGGTTATCTTACTGATTCTGGAGAATTTCTTCTGTGTGTACTTGAAGGCAGAAACAGAAGTGCTATTCAGATATTTTAAGACTGTGCCTTTGTGTCTTCCTCTACATCTAGAAAGTGCCCTGCCCAATTTGTGCAACTCTAGTTTAAACAGAAGAGTAGTGACCATTTCTGCATGACTGTGTCTGTTTCGTGGGGCCAGGCAGTGGTGAATGTGGAGGGAAGCTCCTTTACTGCTGCTGGCTAGAACCAAAATGTGAAGACATGGGTGAAAAGGGCAACCCTGTGTGAACTCAAATAGCTTTCCCATCTCCTAAAATCTCCCAGCCTAGATAAAATTGTGGGATGTGAAGTGCAAGTGCAGGCGGGAAGCTTAATGCTTTCTGGAAAAAGTAATGAGTGAAGGCTGCAGCAAAAACCAGAACAGCCCTTCCTCCCCTCAACCCACTTTGCCCAAATGAGCACTTTCTCTGCAACTATTGGCAGTAATAAATAATCTTCATCTAAAACATCTCTTTTTACAGCCTTTATTGTATTGGCAGTAAGTGCATAACAAGTCAGTGTTGTACTAATAGTTCTGTGCTGATAAAAACCCAGTCAAGTGAAACACAGAAAATATTTTTTTAAAAATGCATTCTGAAATGCTTTCTTGCAGTGCTAAAAGTAGTTTACAGGAGATGTTGAAAACTAAGTGCAAGGTGTAGACACCATGTGTTTACTTTTTAAGGCTCGGTAACGCCTGGGAAAATCTTTGCTTTCGAAACATGTTTCAAACAGAGGACCAAATGCACTGCTACTGCTGTGTACTCATGCAAGTTTCAGCAGAGCAAAGGGGGCTGGACCTGCTTCTACCAGGAGTTGGTGCAATCACAAGCAAACCTCGATGTGTCTTTCTGGTGTCAGTGGGACGTGCCATGAACTGCTCTAGGAGCTAGAGCCAGGCTCCCACAGTGGCCACGGCTTCTCAGGGATCTCTTTTTCTTCATCTGTGCCACTTCTGCCCGTTTCAAAAACTGTGGCCAATTAGCTGTGAAAACAGATGTACCTGTGATATTTCTCTTCCTCTAAAGGTTACGGGCCAGATTGCTCTTGGTGCTTGCATGGCAAAAAGGCAGGAGGTGGGGAAGAGGGGAAGACGCAAGAAACCTTTGCTGGTGTATTTGCGTATCTACTGAGACACAAATACGGGGAATGAAGAGGAATCAGGTTTTCTTGTCAGTAACAGTCCTTAGAGCAGGGACGACAAGGGGAGGGCGGGGGGAATGGAAGGGTGTTCTTTTCTCCGCAGCATCTCTCTACCCATCAGCCTAAGGAAGACAGGCACACAATAACAATGTAGTTCCTCAATTTTCACTTCATCCCGCTCCCTCAGGCACAGGGAGTTTCAGGAGTTAACCTGAGCCTTGAGAAGCAAGTCAGCCCATCTCTTCTCAAGTAGAAGACGTCAGCTGGCAGAGTCCCAGGAGGTGCGTGGTAAGGGGTCTCTGTGCTGGTAGTAGAGGGAGCTAAGGGAACGCGCACTCCGAGGTGAGGACAGACACTGCTGGCTGCATGAGGAGGACCTCGGGTGGGCTGGGGCAGGGAAGGGGGCAGCCCTGCAGCGCTCCCTGCGCTGCTGTGCCTCCCGTGGCCAGCTGGACACTCTCCTTGGGCTGCTGTGCGATGTGGACACTCACCTAAGGCTTGCGCTCGGGGCATCTTTCCCACAGAAAATAGGCTGCTCCCTGGGCTGCTCCCTGCTGACCCCGGGGTAGCTTAGCTGCCTCCTCGGGAGAGGCTCCTGCTTGACGCCTTGCAGGCGTCCGCCAATTCCTTCCGTGTCACCACCTCTTCTACTCTGTGTGTGGCATCAGAGCAGCCAGCAGGATGTAACTATAGACTCAGACTATTTAGGGCTGTTGCTGCTGACCAGCACTACAGTAGGTTGACTCACAAAGAACAAGGGTTTCCTTTTTTTTTAATGTAGTTTTTCGGGCTTAAGGTTATGCAGTGGACAGGGAGCGATGCCGAACTAGAGAAGCTGCTTTAAGTGAAAGTTTCCTCGTTTTATTTTATGGTGGGCGGGGGAAAAGTTTGTTCTCTTGCATGAAATATGATAGGACGGCCAAAATCCCCTTGCCAGGGCTGGTGGGCCACGGCAGTGGTGTGAGCCACTGTGAGCCAGGAGGCAGCCTTGGGCACCTCTATACTGTGAGGGCTGGTGAAACTTTGGATCCCCTCCTGACTGCAGATCTTCACAGCAGCATTCCTTGTGTGACAAGCCTTTTTCACATTTCCCCATTCAGCTGATTGTGGGTGCTGCGCTATTTTAAACCCACATGGAAGTATGTTTTTAGGACCATCTGCTACCGGCCCTAACCCAGATGATACAGTTAGAGCCTGCCCACAGCATCCTCCCCTCCTTCAGACAGTTCCAGGAACAAGCGGTGAGTCAGTCCCGCAGCTGAACTCATATTTAGCTAACCCTGATATCCTGCCTATCGGAGAGAAATGCACAACGGCCTTCCCAGGTGCAAAGCCCGTTGTTCCCATTATTTAGAGAACGTTTGGAATTTAAAAAAAAAAACACCACCAAAGCAAATGTCAGATCAGTTAGTGCATCGAGTGCTTTTGTTCTGAAGAGTGAGAAGGAAGAAGTGATGGGTCCCCCACAGCAGCTTGCCCCTCTTGCCTTTGCCTCCGGGCTGAAGTGCAGTTTCTGCCCCTGGCTGACCGTAGCCCTCCCCTGTCTGTTGCTGCGGTGATGCTGCCTCGGCAGCGGCTCTCCCTCGTGCTGAAACATTTCTGTACAGCTGGAGCGTAGTTAATTCTTCCTTCGGGCACTGGGGGTGAGTGTAGGCGTCTCCTAGAGCTGTCTGAAGGCCAGTGTCACCTGTCAGGGTACTGCCTTCTCTCATTGAGCAAGTGTTGTTAAACACACATCTGTGGGTCTGGATGAGGCTCTTTCCCTCCACCTTAGGAGCTTTGTGAGCCTGAAATAAGGTTTCAGCCAATGGATCATCTGGAAAAGCCTCCTGGAAAGCAGCATGACTAAAAACCGGCGTTTATAAGCCATTACTTGATGTATTTTAAACTCCTGCTCTTTGATCCCTGTGTGATCCAGCAGCCGCTTTCTGGCTGTTTGGCAAAACCAGCAAAACATGCCCTGCTCTGTCATCACATTTCTGCTGGATCCCCTCTGCAAGCTACTCTGTTTCCCACCCAGCAGGTTAATGACCCATAATTGCCTTCATCATATAATGAATAAAGTTCAGTATCTCCACAGCAGATACACTAGCGCTCAGCCTGGGCACAGCCTTCAATGTTAAGTGATACCTGAGGCACTGTCCTGCTCCTGTTGAAGTGGAGGTAAATCCCCCACCTGCCTCTGCACAGCTGCTGACTTCCCAAATCTGCAGCACAGAGAAAAAACCCTTCCTGACACTGCCGGAGCATTACCTGCAGAGTGAGTATGAAACATGAACACTGTTTTATTTAGGCTATGCAGTGTTTGTGTGCTCCCATGCAAGCTCGGATCAGCCCCGGCTCTGAGGAGTTTTTGCTGGTATCCTGTTTCGATCAATGCTGATTTAAATAAGCATTGTGGACCTAATTATTTAGTACCGCTCACATGACACTGCATTTGCTATGGTACCCTTGAGACAGGCAGGCTTCATGCTGCTCAACAGAAACATCCGCAGCTTTACCACACTCTGCTTCGGGCTCCTTGGAGTCACTTCATCGTTGCCTGACAGCTGTGTCCCCTGACCATTATCTGCTGGCCACATACTTCAGTAGCGGACTGTATGTACTGTATGCACTAGACTGCAGTGTGACCTGACAGCCTGGCTTCCTCTCCCAGAGTATATCTTCTGCTACTCTTCAGCATCCTACAGTTTATCTGTGGTCAGCTTTCTTACCCATTTCCTGCCAGCTGCTACTGGTCTTTAGTCAGCCCCGCCAGGCACATGGGCAATGGAGAGCTTGCTGAGCCTTGTGCTGCATTATTTCTTGGCTGGAGGCTCTGCAAAGGCTGCTCCGGAGTTTTGTATAGAGGATTTCTTCTTATGTAGTATCAAAGCAATTAAAGAATGCCACTCTTAAGAAATGCACCTTGTATTTATCATGCGGTATCAATTTTATCTCTGTTCTAGCATTGTTGGAGCATTATGGCTGAGACTTTGAAAGCATAGAATTGTTTCTAGCAAAAATTATAACTAATTTCATCAGCCCACAGAGCTCAGAATTTGGTATTCTTCTTACCTTCTTTGCCAAGTTGTCCCACAGAGATGTTAAAGCAGCTGAGGGCACGAGTCCCTGCTCTGGATCCAGAATTTGGCATTTTAAAGGAACATAATTCCTCTGCCCTAAGTGTTTTAGAAAATGGCTTGTTCTTCAAGCTGGGACTAAGCTGATGGCACGTGTGGCCATGTGCTGAGCTCAGTTTGGAGGCGTCCCCATTGCCACAGTAGGGTGCAGCAGCTGTGGAGGGTCACTATTCATGGATGTGTCCCTTGCTCCTCTTGCTCCTGTCAGGGCAGGTTTAGGTTTGCTGTTGGGGCTGTGTTGGGAAGCACCTGTTCTGGAGGAACCAAGTCTCTGAAGCTCAGGGATATTAAGTGAAGATTTGTTCTCCACCCTCCCACCCTGACTTCCCCTGTGTGGGAGCTCCCTTCCCAGGAGTGCCTGAGTGAGCCCCAAATGAGATGAATGTTCAGTGAAGCAGAAATCAGCTAGAGAGACTCTGGTGCTCTGACCTATCAAAAAAGAATGTCTTTGAAACAGCAGAGGGAGAAGAGGTCAAAGCCTTGCCCAAATAATTTCCTCTTTTTTCTTCTTCTTCTTTTTTTTTTTTTTTCTTTTTCTTTTTTAAAGAAAAAAGTAATCACTTTAAGCTTTCATGAGGTTTATGAGTCAGCAGGTAATAGATCCTTATAATGGGGTATGGGATGGTGTGGGACTTCCTGAGATTTCTTGTATATGCTTTGCTAAGCCCAGACACACACCATCAGTAGCGGGTTCTGTAAGCACAGAGGAAGGCATGGATAGAGCCAGGTCCATGTCCCATTCAGCCATGCAGCCTAACTGCATGCCTGGAAACTGGAGTGCTTGGGCCAGAGGCTGAGGCAGATCACATGGAAAATCAAGAGGAAGAAGAAATTTGGCGCACACAGTGGAGTTCACTGCTGAGCTTCTGAGAGACTGAATGGTCATGACACAGTGTCTCAAACGAGAAGCAAGGCAGAGATGTCTTCCTGCAAAATGGTAGGAGGGATTGTGAACATCCTTTCCCATTCAACATTCATTCTGAAACCTGATGATGATAGCTGGGCATGAGTGTGGTGTTTTTGCTCTGAAACACCTTTAGAAGGAGCCTGACAATCTCAGCAATACATTGAGGATGCCTGGAGAGGTTTGTCTCACTATCTTAGAGCCAGCAAGTGTGAATACTCTGGGTTCAGTGTTCAGCATTGTTGCCATCTTCTGTCCTGGTAAATTTAGTAGACATACCTAGGAAAAATCCAGTCCAGCTGAGCACCACAGAATGCTAAGATGGAAATGACCTATTAGGACTTTCTGTTCCTGCTGCAGGGCTCTTACCATGTATTGAGTGAGTTGCAGATTTTAAGGCTCTGGTGCATTGGTTCATTGGCTTATTAAAACTCAGGTTCTATCAATCCATTTGACCCAGTAATGCAGAGCTGCCAATATAACTATTTTTCTCTCCATCATTTACTATTCCAGCAATTTTGAAGTGAGATCTATCTTCTAATAGCAACATTTTTTCATTTTCTTCAAATAATTGCTAAGGATGGTGAACAGCACTGGGCTAAGAGGTTTCTGGGGGATCCCATTAGACATCTTCTGAACATGGGGATGATTCAGTTAGGATTGCATTTTTGAGCACTTTTGGCTCACCAGCTTTTAATCGATTTAATATGAGGTACATTAATTCTGTATAGTGCTAATTATTTTAATCAGAAAGCCGTGTGGGACTGAGTTAAATACCTCACAGATGTTGAAACCCATGACATAGACACAGCTATCTTTATCAGCTAAACTGGTGATTTCACTAAAAAGCAACACCGAGCTCATTTGACAAGACTTTTCCACGAAGTCATGCTGATGACTATTAATTAGGCTGCCATCTTTTAAGGCTTTTGCAACTCTGACCCACATGTGCCCATCTGAGCCGGGTGAAGGTGCAATGCAAATGAGACATGGAGGCACAGGGGACTTGCTGAGTTGTGTCATCTCCAGGCCAGGAGCTACGCTGGGTAGTATCAGTCATGTAAAGGCTGTTATCTCACTAATCCTTCACATCAATCTGCTTGACCCCTGAACCAGTGTTAGGCTAGTCAGCCTGTGGTTGCCCAGACTGCTTGTTGTACCCTCTGTAAATAGTAATGCCTCATGAGCTTTTTGCCAGTCTTCTGGAAGCTCTCCAGTGGTCCCAGATGTGTGAAAAATCAACACAAACATTTTGGAAAACTCTTTGGCACATTTCTTTAGTGTGCTGAGGTGCAACTTACCAAGTGCTGCTGATTGAAAAATGTTCAGTTTTGATAGCGGCTGTTTAACTTTCCCGTAAGTAACTGATGGAATAGAAAGTGTTTCCTTATCACTGCGAGATAAGAATACATCATTCTACTAGTTTCCAAATACAAACCTGAAATATTTATTGAATATTTCTTCTTTTATGAATCATGACTGACAATTTTGAGATTCCTATCTAGCTGTGGCACTATCCCATTGTTAGGATTTTGTTTGTTCCTGATACATTTAAACAGTTCCTCTTTATTGTTCTTACTGGCTGCAGATTTGTGTGTTGGTGCCTTTACCTTCCTATGGTAATTTCCTCACTGCTGATATATGTACACCCACACTGACAGATCCAGATGCAAATCCAATGTCCAAACTACTAAAGTTTTAATGAATCTGGGCTCCTGATTTTGTCTTGACCCAATACAAATGAACAGATATAAAGCCTGGGTTAAGGTTTAATTTCTGAATTTCATATCCATTCTCTCCAATTCCAGAAAAGCTGGCATGTTGCAAAGCCATCTTTTATTCAGTGGCTCTCAGTCTTTGAGAATCAAGATCAGGAAAAAAGAAACCCATTTTTTTCATTCCTGTGAATCAGGAATGAACTGGTTTGTACTATGATGAAAATACCTGGGTTATATTTTGCGTGGTGACTATGGACTTGGCTACAGAGCTAACTGGTGGATGGGGCTGGTTGTCCTCTGCTCCCCATGCAGGGTTCAAACCAGTTGCAGAACTGGAGACTGCAGAGAGTAGGGGATTTCTGCAGGTAGGGAGCACTTTGGTCCAGACACTGTGTGTATCCATAAGGGCGAGGAGATGGACAGTCACGGAACAGTGGGGAGAAATGAATTCATTGCATCAGGGCTGAGGCTGTGTATGTCACTGTCCCGTCCTGCTGGGCAGTCACTCAGTCCTGGTTGTGGGGATAGGAGCCCAAGTGCTGCCCTGCTTTGAGTTTGGAGGTGAGTGGCAGTGGCCTCTGGAGACACTGGTGGGATGAGTGGGTCTTTCTCATGGCTTCCCTCCCAGCTGCTGGGGAGGTGTGAGACATTTTTCACCCTTCTTGTTGCTCTTTCTGACCTAGTGTGCTGCTGTCTGCTGCAGTTGTGCCCTGGGGGATTAGAAAAGCCCCTCTGGGTAACAGTACATTAATTGTTATTTTTGATTGCAACTGGGTGACCATTTATTGACTCTTCAGCTGGGTAAAGTTATTTAGAAAGTTACGCAGCTGGAAGAATGCTGCAAGCCTGGCTTACAACTCTCCTCTCTTTCCCAGTAATAGACTTTGATTTGCCGTAGTTCATTTCCCTCTGAAGTCTGCTTTTTGTAGATAACATAAAGCACTTGGCATAGTGGTTGATAACTGAATGTATGAAGCATGACATTTTCCTAGATACAGTATGCCACATGAACACTTGTCTTTTGTATCGGAACCCATAAACAAGAGTTGACTGAGGGCAAATAGCTTGCTCAGGTCCTGTGGAGAGGCAGGGAGTGAGTCAGTGCTGAGGGGAGCGTGATGTGGTCACAGCTGCTTTGAGGAGGGCATGTGGCAAGAGAAGGCAAAGCCCAAGGGCAAATAATCCCTGTGAGCCAGCTGGTAGCAGGTGAGGCGACTCATGATGTGGATTAAAAAAAAAAGTATTTTGGAAACTTAATTTCCTCCTTACTTGTTTTTCTGTCTAGTGATTAAAATACTGACTTGTTTTTCTGTCTCTGGAGCATGGCAATCCACCTCTCCTCCCACCTCCCCCAGACCAGTGAAAACCTCAGAAACTGGCATTAAGGACTGGGACACTCCTGCTGGGTTTAGACCTTGGCAGCCCTGTGGGGGTAGATGACGGTGCCCATGCCGAGCCATCAAACAAAGCAGTTAACCTCTTGGTTTCTCCCTCACCACCCACAAAGACAAGCTAAAAATAGTAAGCAGTCTTACAGAGTTCTGGGAAAGAATTAAGTAAGAATAAAGAACCGGGCTGGGTGGCTGGAAAACAGCACTCTGTGCTGTAAGATGGAGCATAATGTATACCAGTGAATATGCAGAACTGTGTAGTATATTTTAAAAGTAATGAAGCTTCACACCGTCAGCTTTGCTATTAAAGCATTGCTGAGAGCTGGATTCACACTGCTGTGCTGCTGAGAGTTGGTAAGGGTGTGTACGAACTGAGGGAAAATGACTGCCCTTCTCCTTCACAGTTCTCAAGGTTTTACCCCAGCTTCCTGGCTCCAGCCAACACAGGAATTACACAGAAAGGTAAAGGAAAGAGAGAGACTGGTCATGTCATGAAAGGCAGCTAGAAGAGTATGGGAGTACGGCTCTGGTGAGTTAAATTGAAGATACTTGGGGTTGAATTTCTGAACCTCCTTTCCTAAACTGTGTATGCAAGCTGCAGGCAGGCAAGTATAGGCCAGAGACAGCTCAAAGAAATGCTGACTTGCTCATGAAAATGCAGATTTTACAGTTGTGTGTGTAAGAACTTTCGAATAGCAAGTAAGAAGCTGTGAACTGCTTCCCTTGATGCAGACTGAGCTTCTTTGGTTCAGACTCAGTTGTGAGGGAAAGGAATCCAGTTACTGATTTTGAATGAGAATCAGGCATCTGTTTGCATCGAGTTTTTGCATTCTGTTTCAGCCACACATTTATGAGCTATCCAGAGGCGCGGGAACTGAAAGTGAAGAAAATATTTGTGGGATTCCACAGAGACGGAAGCAGCCACTGGTTTGCACGTGTGAATTTTGCCAGTGCATTTTGGTGGCTTAGAAAGAAAGCCTAGTGCTTGCTCATAACGAAAGTTGAACCTAAAACTGGTCATATCCAAATTCCCAATGCCCAACAAGCTGGAGTGTGAGGGCTTAAGGCAGAAGAGAGGGGCTATACCAGGTAAAGATTCTGTATATTTATTTTAGTGCTTAGAGTTGATTAGAGTTGGGTGAAAATGATTAGCTGAAAGGATTCTGAGTAAACCAATTTAAAATGTAATTATGGAGGGCTCAAGATAGTGTGTGTGTGTGTGTGTGTGTGTAATTATGTTTCTTGCCCGTGTGCACTGTTCTCAGTGATTTTGTTCTGCAGCAAGTGGAAGGGGGAGGAAGGGATGTGCAGGGGAATAGCTGCACGGGGAGCAGCTGCTGTCGACAGGCAGCTTGTGCTGGGTTTCTCCTGTGGTCTGGAGGTGCACTTTTGGCTGTGCTCAGGGTAGCACTGAGCTGGGTATCAAACCCAGCGTAGCCATAGCAATGTGTAGTTGTGTTTCAGCTGCTCAGAACTGGGAACAAAGCGGGACAGGTGATTGCAGTGACCTCCTTGCTGCTCTCTTGGGATTCTCCTAGCCTGTGCCCCAGTGAGGTTGTGCAAAACCAGCTCAGGGTTGCCATGCAAGCTGTTGCATATCTTGGAATGAGACCACTGACATTCTAGCTCGTGGCATTTCAGGGTTCCTCATATCATCCCTGTGACCAGCAGCAGAGAATAAGCCTCGTCTGGTCAGCAAGTTATTACAGACTAGCTCACATCCATGCTGTTGGGGATGAAGTCAGTCTGGGATGGGCTTGCTGCTTCCACATTGTGCGCTCTGGAGTGAACTGATTCTGAGCAAAGTGAGTACAGGATTGAGGGCACTTGTCCCCCTTGGTTGTGGTTGTCTCTCCTGTCATATGCCGGCCCGGGGCTGGAGCCTGGGGTGAGTGGACCAGCACAGTGCTGACACTGCACATGTCCACGAGCCAGGCAGGACAAGCCACACGCACGGTCTGCAGGCACCTTTTTGAGGCTGTTGCATCTGAGCTTTCCTCCAGATGTTTTTCTTCTGTACTCTCACATTACTGAAGGCACAAAAGGTCAGGAAATGTTCCTAGAATCCTTCTTACATTAAACAGGGAACACAGTGAGGCAGAGAAAGGAGAGTAGAAATTGTTGGAGGAAGGTGGGCTATGACAATTAAGGAGGCGCAGTCAGGAGTGCTAAAAGGCACTTTATCATCAGTGGTGAAGGGTGATTTTTTGTGGGACTTGATACCCAATGAGTGTGTGTCTGAGTTAGGTAGTGAACTGTGCACAGAGGCACATTTAGGACAGAAAGTGAAAGGACATGCTCCGGCTGACTCACGCATTCATCCACAGCGTGAGAGCGATCCCTTTTGTAAGACACAGCCCCAGGTGGGCAGCAGCTGTGCTGCACGTGACTCCTGCCTTCATCTGACATGGGAACAGAGGGCAGGAAGAGCCTCCTGGGATAGGGTGCTCAATCTCTTTTATTTCATCCTGTAATTCCTGATCAAGCATAATCTTAAAAAATAAAAAAGCAGTGTTATGCCTATGTTGTTTCACCATTTCGTTATGCTCTCGGTATGTCTGCTTTCTGTTACTGCCGTAATGGGATTGTTAGCTGCTTGGGGCAGCCATGGTCTTGTGCCCTCATCATTTGCTGTGGTGGGCCAGTATCATGCAGACTATCACATCAGCACTTCAGGTACATCCGCTGGCAGTTTTGGACATGGGTTGCAAGATAGAGATGTTCCTTTGGGACAGGCACATTTTCACAGCAGGAAACCTATGTTTCTGTTTTGTCCTTTGCTCAGTAGGTGCTGGTGTGTGTCAACTAATCCTTTTCCTATTTAATCATTCAGTCAGCACCAATGTGTTCCTCTGAGTAATGGCCTAAAGACCAGAACTTCTAGCCAAACCTTGTGTTTTGCTAAAACCACAAATCAAACTTGAAAAATAGGTGCAATAAGAAATAAAGCTTCCCAATAAAGAGAAAGGAATATTTCAGCTGCTGTCATCTTAACTCTCAATACCTTCTTGCAGGAAAGAACTGTTTTTGGAAGATGGCAAGGGAAATGAAAAGGGGTAGCAGTGCCTACAGCTGATAACACTGACCTGTTTTCTTGGCATTCCTCCAAATGCAAGGCCAGCTCTGCTTGAAATGTAGGTGATTCATCAGCTGAATTGCAAGCAGATAGTGTGGTGCAGAAGCACAGCCATAGACACATTATTATTTCAATAACCTGAGTTTTAGCTACTCCACTTTAAAAACTAATGAAGCAAATAATGTTGTGACACAGATGTAGGCAGTGAAAATGTGTCAGAGAAAGGCAATTAACCTCTGTACTAATAAAGTCTGTCAAATTAGTAAATTATTTTTTATATATTATAATAGCTAATCAGAAATATATAGGCCATGAGTATTCAATGCTGCAAGCCTCTGGAATCTTTTGTACCTGTGAAATCTAGATGTAAAACTTCATCAGGGAAAAGCAGGAGTTTTTTGGTATTTTTTTTAGTACAGGTGTAAACAGCTAAAAAGTCACAGGGTGACTTTTGCTGGGGAGGGTTGTATATTTTTCAGGATCCGTTGGCATTGTGTCCCCCCCAAAATTAAGGTTGGGCTTTTATATCCACAGTCATCCCTTAATCACTTACTGGCTGCATTATCAACGCTCTGCTGGACATTCATGGGGCATTCTGAGTTGAGACATGATTGATTACAAACCAAAGTAAAATAGATTCTGTAATCCAGCTACCTGGCTGGAGAAATGGGATTATCTCAGATATATTCCTGGAGCAGGAGAGGTTCTCTCCATTTTATGTCCTCTCTCAGCCATGATTTCTCCCACTGAGAGAAAGCATGAAGATGATGTTGAATGTGAGCCAAGGCTAGGTAAGTTAAATCCAGGTTTGAAATTCTTTGCTAAGGTGTGTAAAAATTATTGTGGACAAAACTGACTGCTCCTATAGGAGAAAGAGCAATACTTCTGAAATGGAGTGGACTTCCTAATGCATTAACGTTGTAGGCATTGTGGTGCTATAGCCATCACTTAGCTGCATCATGTTGGATTTTGATCAGCTTAGTCTATTAGTGAACATCACATCTGGAGTTCTGTTGCGCTGTAATGTCACCAAAGTTGTTGAACCCTCCAACATTGACACTACAAATACACTGAAAAACAGCTTGACTTTGTGTATGTCTTTTAGGATACGCAGAGGTAAAACATTTATCCTGTGTGCAAATTCTTAGACCAATGTATTAAGGCACTACAAGGTTAAACTTCTTTATTACTGCAACAACAGTCATATGCCATCTTTTCTGTTAAAGTTAAATGTTTACAGTGTTGTCTCATATTCACAGTCCTAAAAAGCCATTGCTTGTGCTGGTATGTGTGTGATAAAAGCAAAATTTTATCAAAGCCTTTTGTATCTTAACTGTGTTCTGCCTCTATACCTACAGAACTGTTACTGTTACAGATGTTAAATTGTATTCAAATATTAATAATTAACGACAAACACCTCGTATTAGTTATTGCTATCGAAGGGCATGTGCTGCTGATTATGGCCTCCGTCCTTGTGCTCTCCCACACGTACCCTCTTACCCTTCCTGGCACAAAGGACCTTGCGTGTGCCTTCTGTGCTTCTTACCGTGGCCAAGGCTCCTTGGACGGTGCCGACAGACAATTTGGGTGTGGACCTGAACGACGGCCTTTACCATGGACAGACAGCCTGTAACTGTTTCCCTTTGCATATGTAAGTCCTTCTGGATTCCAGTTGAGCCAGTTTGTGTGACTTTGACTAACCAAGCAAATGATCTGTTCACCCCCATGACCTTCCACCGGGGTGCACGTCATGTCTTGCCCAGTACCTGGGAATGCTGGTAGCTCTGTGTCTCAGTGACAGTTCCTGGTGCAGGCAGGTTTTGTCATTGAGCAGGCTCACGCTAAATTGCGTTCACGGAGTCAGAGGATCATAGAATGGCTTGGATTGGAAGGGACCTTGAAGATCATCAAGTTCCACCCCTCTGCCATCAGCAGGGACACCTTTGAATAGATCAGGTTGCTCAGAGCCCCCTCTAACCTGGTCTTGGACACTTCCAGGAGTGGGGCATCTACAACTTTTCCAGGCAATCTGCTCCAATGCCTTACTACCCTCATGGTAAAGAATCTCTTCCTAATATCTAATCTAAAACTACTCTCTTTAAATTTGAAGCCATTCCCCCTTGTCCTGTCATGACATGCACTTGTAAATAGCCCTTCTCCATCTTTCTTGTAGGCTCCTTTTTGGTACTGTAAGGCCACAATCAGCTCATCCTGAAGCTTTCCCTTCTCCAGGGAAACAATCACGATAATCTTAGTCTTTCCTCATAGGAGAGCTGCTCCATCGCTCTGAGCAACTTGGTGGCCTCCTCTGGACATGCTCCTTGGTCCGTGTCCTTCCTGTGCTGGGGACCCCAGAGCTGGATGGAACACTGTGGGTGAGGTCTCACCAGAGCAGAGCAGAGGGGCAGAATCCCCTCCCTCACCTGCTGCCCACGGGGCTTTGGATGCAGCCCAGGGCCCATTTGGCTTTCTGGGCTGCAAGGGCACACGGCTGGGTCATGTCCAGCCTCTCACCCACGGCACCCCCAAGTCCTTCTCAGCAGGGCTGCTCTGAATCTGTTCATCCCCCAGCCTGGATTGATACCAGGGGTTGACCCAACCCAGGTGATTTTGTTAAACCTCATAAGATTCTCAAAGGTCTGCTTCTTGAGCTTGTCCTGGTCCCTCTGGATGGCATCCCATCCCTCAGGTGTGTCAACAGCAACACTCATCTCTGTGTCATCTGCAAACTTGCTGAGGATGCGCTTCAGCCCTTTGCTTACATAATTAATGATATTAAAACCACTGGTCCCAATATGGACCCCTGAGGACACCACTGGTCACTGATGTCCATTGGGACTCTGAGCTGTTGACCACAATCCTCTGAACGTGACTGTCCAACCACTTTCTTGTCCACCTAACATCTACCCAGAGAATCTGCATCTCTCCAATATAGAGAGAAGGATGTTGGGGGGGAACTGTGTCAAGGGCTTTACAGAAGTCGAGATAAATGACATCTGTAGCTCTTCCTGTGTCTGCTGATGCAGTCATTCCATCATGGAAGGTCAGGCAGGACTTCCCCGTGGTGAAGCTGTGCTGGCTGCCTCGAATTCCCTCCCTGTCCTTCATGTGCCTTAGCATAACTTCTTGAGGGCTGTGTTCCACGATCTTTCCAAACACAGATGGGAGGCTGACAGGCCGGTATTTCCCAGGGTCCCAGGTATTCAAAGGCTTAAACTACAAAATGTGAAGTTTGAGTGAACTTCATAAAAAGAAATGGCAGAAATCATGTTATTTTAATCACAAGTGAGTTGTTGCCTTTGAATTTGTTCTAATTAAACATCAGGTCAGATTAACTACTCAAAGGGTCTTTCTTTTTTTACCAGGTCTTAAAGTAATGAATAGTTTAATAAGTTTTGAATTCTTTTAAATAGCTATTTATTGCTTGGAAAAACAGCTTTTTGTACTTTTTTAATTACACAGTGAAAATTATATAAAAAGTTAAATTTTTTTACTTCTTATCTATGTTTTAAGAAGCTTTGAAAGGATTAATTAAGCATCCAAACTACCTGCTGAGGTATGTAAATGTTACTATCTCCACTTTTCTGATGGGGAATCTGAAGCACAATGCTGTGTAAACCCTGAATCCACCACGTCTTCATTTCAGAAAAAGAAAAGGAGGATCAGCACCTGCCAGGGAGCAATTAATAGATTAACACAATCAGGTGAGAGTGGCTTTCCCAAGGTCAGACTATAATGTCATGGGCAGACAGTTGCAGGCATTTGAGTTAATGAGTTACTGATGGTGAGCTGGACTGTGAAAACTCACAGGATACGTGCTCCTGCTCACAAGTGATGTACATGACAGTACAGATTGCTCTGGAACAGTGTTTGTGGGGCATTAGGGTAGCTTTGCCATGGCTCAATCTGATTTTCTAAGCCACCACAGCATTTTGATATCTGATGGTCCTGTGTCCCTATGTCAAAGTCCTCCCCTGCCCTCCCTGTGTTGTGATCTGTAGGGATTCCAAGATCTCCTCTGCCTATTTAATCACAGGAAAAGGAGCTAAAAGAGCCAGTTTGGCTCTGGTTGTTGTCAGATGTATCTGTGGACTTTGATGATTTCCACACCTGAAATCTGAAACATTTTCTTATCCTCAAGGAAGTTCTTCACTTAAAAAACTCCTCCATCAAATCTAGCCTTCCTGTTGGTTTAGTAGTTTTTACTAAAAATGGCAGACTCTACCATTCATCTGTACTTAATGATAAACTCCTATGAGAACCATCATTCATTTGCAGGATGAGAACAGCCCTTCATCTTGCAATCTTTCTGCTTTCTCTTCATCTGTATTCCACTCCTCATCAACAGTTTCCCATGGGAATTGTTATATTAAAAATGTAATGACAGAAATGCTGTTTTGTGCAGGACTGTTCAGGAAAATGATGGATGCTGTGCAGATGTGTGTATTGAAACCTCTGTATCTGTAGGAAATATACTGCTGTGTTTTCACAGGTTTCTCTCTAAAATTGTAATTAACAACAGCAGAAAGCTTGAAAGGGTTAAAGGAAAATAGATTTGAGGAAATACTCAAAGCCAAGTGTAGGTGCTGCACATTCAGTGTTGCAGTTGCATGTGGGCTTGCAAAAAACACAATGGGAAGTGTGTCAATTGCCTCTCTTTGCAGATGGATGTAAGTCTGTGTAAGCAAGATGCTGGTTACCACATAATTAGACCACGAGGTTCTGTCCTAATGCCCCAGTTTCTGTTTGTAACCCTGCAGTGATCTGGCATGTGACAAAGGACAAAGCATTCAGCTTCTCCAGGTCAGTGCCATCAACAAATCAGAGTGGTTACACCTCTGGTGCCGAGTACAAAGCTCAGTGTTAATCACAAGGTTATCTTCCTCACTCTTTGGGTATCTGCTATGTCCAGTTTGAGATCTCAGAGCTTATCTACAACATGTGTTGCATAGATAGATTGTCTGAGGCTTTGTAACAAATATTTCCCTTTTTTTGCTTCTGCTAAAATTTCTCAGATTATTACACAAGTCTGTGGAATAAATTCCAGTAAAATGTATGACCTACCAGAAACCTGGGTACTTTGCTAAGGTGCATTTCTTCAACTTTGCCTTCAGTACTGAAAATACAGATAATAGCAAGCATCAAAATAACCATATTACAAAAAAGTTATATATAATATATGAAAGTATAAATACATTATATAGCTATATTTGAAAAGTGAACTGAATATATTCATATTTATTTTCATCTATGAAGATTTCTCCATGGGAGGAGAAGAGAAAAAGAGAAAGATCAACGTGTGACAGATGCACATCAGGGAAGTGGGTTGTCACACTGCAGGGAGGTGTTGAGATATCACAATGATGGGCATGCTACATAGACCTGAGCAGAACAAAACACTCTCTTAGGAAAATTGAGCAGACGTAGAAATCATTAACTGACTTAGTGAGAAATGGTCCTGAGGTGAATTGCAATTTTTAAATAACATGCAATATGGAGAAGTCTCTGTGAAACAGGTGTTAGAGTTTCAAGTTGAACTTTTTACGTTCGTCCCTAAAGGCAGATCTGTTAAGTTTTTGCTTTGTGAGGTATAGGCTTGAGGGGAATCACCTGTACCACAGCGGTGTCCTTTGCTTTTAGAAATGGAGTTGCAATCTGCTGCCCCTGCTGCTCTGAACTGACCTTTGAGTCTGCTCTTGCAATCCAGTATCTGCTTTCTGATCCTAAGCTGTAAGTCACAAGCTTTGCAGCAGTCTCCCCAGAGAGCTTTGAGGCAGTTCATCAAAGCAGGTGGAAAGAAGACTATGTTGTAATAGATCTTTCATTCTTGCATATGAGTAACTAGGAGGAACAAAACATGCTGTCTGTGGACATAATTTTTCTTTAGAAACTAATCATACCAGGACTATAAATACAAGCAACGTATTACAGGTGCTACATACAGCTTTAAATATTCTTTGGTGACAGACTGTTTGTATTGGTGTGATTTTGTTGTGGATGGAGAGAAATACTGTCTTTTGTTTTTGTGACAGCTCAAATACTGTGTTCAACAAATTACTTTCCGGACATTTCAAACGTTTTTATGGTTTCAGCAGCTCAATTCAAACAATTGGTTTGTGTTCAATTTCCTAGGTAAGTTAATAAGCTTTTTAGAGTACTTCATGATTGCAGTTTAACCGGTGCCTCAGAATTTATGCTTCTGTTTTGTTTGCTCAGCGTCAGCATTGCTCATTTGCTAATCAAGCACTTACTTCCCAAAGTGGCCCCTTCCCCTTCTCAGTACCTGCACTCCATTCCCCTTGAAGCTTCACTTTCCTGGTAGCTTTTGTGTGTTCTGAAGGATATGTGCCTCTACCTGGGATAAATTATTCCTTGCTGGGCCTATTCCAACAGCATTCGAAAACTTACAGACACTGTTTGGAAATGAGTATGAAGTTGAATCTAGCAGCTCTGCTGCCCAGGAGATTGAGTTGCTGTCATATTGCATCTGACTTGCATCAGATCAGAGTTTAGGATTTGGGTGATTTGTTCTTCAGATTAATGTCAATCTGTTTTAAATTAAAACACCCTGGGGCAAATCCTTTGCTATGATCAATGAACTGTCTGGCTGCAGTCAACCAACATTACAACAGACATGAATTTGGCCTCCTGGTTGGTTGCCTCATCCCGTACATCACTTTCCTTATGTGGTTCAGAAATCAAGTCTTTGATCCTATAAGTTGTTGACAGTCTTCCACTGAAATCAGTGAGAATGGAGGGTACTTCAGTGTTCAACACCTTGTTGGTTTGGGCATAAGAAATGGACCACATATCTGCTCTACCTAAAATATAATTATGGTATATCTATGAGTGGGCAATCTGCTTCGCACCTGTTTTACTACAAGAACAAAAGGCACAGGAAGTGTTTGGAAAATGAGGAACACACCTGTGTGTGAGAGTATAACAAAGCATCTCTATATATAATAATTTGCTATAAGTCATTTCAGAGTTGACAAGCTGTTTTTCAACTTCGTGTCACCACTGCCTGATGCATCTAATTAGTCCTGTTCTCCAGCTGACAAATATCAGCTGCTCTTTCTAAAATATGGTTTCTCCCTTAAGTACATCCCTCTGGCAAAGTTAAATATTAATTATCTTTTTTTATTTTATGATTATTCATGTGTGCTAATGTCACTACACAATGAATGGGTAAGTCAATACCACAAAATATTAAAAGCATTGTTTCTAAAGCTTTGCAGCAGCCAAGATGTACAGAGCCATTCTGGAAATGAATGAGGCTATGATGGCTGGGCTGTGCCACCAGTCACGCATGTCAGTGGTGAGACTCAGAGACTGTGGTTGTGGGATGTGGGCCTGGATGTGGGAAAGGTACCTTCTCTTCCCAGCTCAGATGCTGGCCTGTTTTATAAATTTAGAAATCACAGGAATTTTTACTCTGCATACTGAAACTGCAGGGCACAGAACAGCACGGATACTGAGGCATCCAGGTACCTCTGCAGGACTGAGCTGTGGACCTGTACTTTTGCTGAGTGTTTGGGTGGTGCGAGTCTGCTGGAGTTCCTTGCCTTCCTTTGTGTGCTCGCCATCTTTGTGTGCTGGCCTTCAGGAAGATCCATATCCATGCCTTTTGAAACAGTCTCAAAAACAGATATTGAGAAGGAAGATATGTCGTAATCATGTTTCCTGAGACCAGTTATACCAGCTGCACCCAGCCTATGACAGCTTTAGTTGTTCCCACAAAAACGAAGTTGCCCATCTTGCCCCCTTGGCTGCCACACTGACATGAAGGCTAGTGCATGTTCTTTTGTTCTGGAGATTTTGTATTTGTTCTGTCCAGACAGATTTGCAGCTGGCCCCATGCGAAGGCTGATGTAGCTATGCAAGCCCTTATCCTCTGTGCCTTTCAAAGCATTGTGGGCAACTTTGAAGCTGTTTCCTTCCACAGGCTGCACTTCAGGGTGTGCAGTCTCACTTTCATCTCAGTGTCTTTTGCTCACTGCAGCTCTGTCCTTCCAGCTCTCCATGTGGATCAGAAAGATGCTGAAATACAGAAGGATCTCCTGTAGCTGTTCCTTACCTTATTCCAGTTTCTCACCTTACCATTGACCTGGCTTTCTGACCTAGCTTCTTTCTGAGTGTTTTCCAGCATGACTAGCATTTTCTTACCCACATCACACAACCCAGCATGTCTGCAGCCCAGGGTGCTAGACGTGCCTTCCCTCCCTTTCTGTAGTGACTGAAGTAGCTGGAGTTTGATTGACTCACTGAGCCAGTCCATAGGACTGAAGTAGCAACTGACACTTGTTGTTGTTGGAGCTTGGGCTAAAATTTTTGCAATGTGTAACATCCTAAAGCAGTATGTTTTAGAAGCCCAAAGTATTAGTGGATACACTAGCTGTAAAGATAAAAATTAATAACATTTGTTTGCATTGTGAATGTCCTGTTTAGGAAATGGAGTGCAAATAGTGCTGGGTACCTGCCACGTGTTTAGATCATGGTTTTATTACATGAAAATTTGCACATCTCTCTTGTCTTTCTAAGTGTCTGTCATCTGATTGAGATTTTGAAGAATGCTGGCTTTTTTGCATGTTAGATACCTGCTAAAGATCCAGCTCCCAGACAAGAAAAACTGAGGTGTGTAGGATCAATGTGAACACGAAATCTTCCAAACTGGCAGTCATGGAGGATATCCAATCATTGTAATTATTTCCAAGTAATTTAGCATATCTCTAATTATAATATGAGGTCATCTTGATGCAAAATAATGTCTAATTAGACACAATCCCTTTTCAGATAGTCAATAGATTCTAGAGAAAAACCTTTTGGCTCCTCTTATTGTGAGCTTTTAATTCTTAATTTACAATTTTTTTGGTAATTAATTTTTTGAGCAAACAGGGCAAATCAATCTATTGGAGTTAATTAGCATTTCTTCCCTGGTTTCCTAGTCTCTCTCTCTGTTACTCCTCTTTTTCTTCCCCTTATTTGAATATTACTGTAATTTATTCACATTTGTTTGCAACTAGTGCATAATGATTTCAAGCCATGGGCGAGCAAGAGACTGCAGCACAGGAAAGGTTGCAGCACTGGGAAGGAAGGAAGGAAGGAAGGAAGGAAGGTAGGTCTGCAGAAAGTTCGTGTTGGTCACCTTCATTTAGTTGCAAACACCAAATTGCATCAGGGCTGAAAAGGGCAGCAGCAGAGTTAAGCAGAACTCTGGGGCTGAGGTGGGACAGGGTAGCAGAGCAGTGGAAGGAATCACTGCAACCACAGAAAGGGAAGATGAAAGCACCCAAGCAGAAAAAGTGACTGATCTGCATCTGCTACAAACCATTTTAAGCTGAACATTGTTTCACCTTGATAATTTATAAGAAAGTCCCTAAGAGATCAGTTTTGCAAAGAACACCCGGGCTGAATTCACAGAAACCTATCTCATCTTTATTAGTCAGTATTTGTCCGGCCACTTGCTTTTTTCAGTGTTTATACACATCTATTCTTTTACCTAACGCAGATGTACTCTATGGTCTGCAGCAGGCAGATTCCTGCTCTGGTGTGTGCTTCCTCTTTCTCCCCTTGGATCTGTGAATCTCTTGAGCTGTGAGAAGCAATGCTGTCCAGTGGTTTGAGCTGTAGGCTGAGTGCCAGCAATTCCTGATGTTGTCTTGTCGTGCTTCCTTTTGTTGCTGATTTTAGGAGCGCTCTAAACACAGACACAGGTTCTAGTTTAGAAAGGAGACATTGTTTATTCTGTGCAGAGTGAAAGGTGGGGGTTTCCACAAATCAAGCACACCAAGGGGTAAAAAGTTACATCTTTTATACAGCAAAATTTACATGAACCTTCCTATATAATACATATTCTCTGACTACCTAATACATATCTATTTGTGTGACATAATCTTATGCAATGCTTGAAACACAAAGTACTTTTTTTTATTAAGCAACTTCTATTGTAGAAGTTATCTGATGACATTAGTTACATAAACAAAAGGTGAGAAAATGACATCAATTCCTTTTGTAGGAGTTATCTGATAACATCTGTTACACTTACAAAAGGTAAGAATATTCAGCCTGGGGACAGATAATTCAGCTTGAAGACATCAGTTTCCTAACTTGTTCTGTATTTTTTGCATGTGTCAAGCAGTGGAAACTTTTGTCAGGAGAGTGGTGTCATAGTGTCATGGAAAAGTGACAAGAAAACAGTGTTTTTCATGTGGCCTCTGATGTGAGACACTTCAGTTTTGTTTGGAACAGAAGGGCTCAAAAACCAAAGAAATCCTAAGTTAGCAAGTGATTTTGTCCTTGTGTTTACCACCTGTTTTTCTGTAAAAGCTGCATAACAATGCTTATATATCTAACTTCCTTGGATATTGCAAAACTAATTTAATGTTTGTAATGCTCTTTGAAAATAGAAATTGATAAGTAGCATGAACTTAATCAGAGATAGTTTTTCTTTTAAACAGGATCTTTATCTTTCCTATATCTTGTCTCTGCTGATCTCAGCTTGAACTTAATGTATTTGGAATTGAATCCAGTAGGAGAAGCGTAGATTCAGGGGCAGAATGACCATGACAGAGGAGGAGGGTTTTGTAAGGTTTGTAAGATTGCTGCTCGGAGATGCAATCTACAATTTCAGTTCAAGGGCCACATCAAGGTGAAATAGTGTTCTGGCCAAATAGATGCAGTCATGTAATTTTCTGGTCAATTAAAAATCAGCCCAGACAATGCATGAAGGCTGAGGGGAGATTAAATAGACTCTACAGAAATGTCTGAGGGAGCAAAAGAATACAAAAAAGTTGAGTTTGCTGTGTTGGAGTGGTTGGGGCAGTCCTAGTAAGAGGCAGTGCCTGTCCTGGCAAGTTCTCTGTGCTGAATGAATTGTGGTGTTCAAGATCATTTCTGTATTAGTGAATAAAATAATCCAGGGAATAGTCCACAAGGCCAGCTGGAGTGTCACTGCTTTTGAACATAAACTCTTTTCCTCTCCCACCCTCACAAGGTGGCCCATCCAAACTGTGTGTTGGGAATGGTCCCTGGTTATTGCTGAAAGTGTCCAGGCATTGTGTGAGGGAGAGCTGGTTGCCTGGAACCAGCCTGTGCCAAGGACAGCACTGACAGTCGAGCAGTGGGTGATGCTGTGCCAGTGCTTGGGCCCATGCCCTGGCCCTCTTTGGTTGCCTAGTGCAGTAGCCCACATGCCTCTGGCTCTTGGCTGCATCCCACTGTTCCTTCAGCCCTTCCTGGAATTCTTGGCTTGGATTTTTGTTTTATTTGTTTGTCTCAGAACAGCATTGCCAGGATCTGAGCTGCCTTCTGGAGCGGGTCAGATCAGCCGGCCCATCACTGGCTGCTGAATGAGCAGAGGGAGACACGCAGTCCTCGGGCTCCCTGGGAAGAGCAGGGCTGACTGCTTGGCTGGACGGTGTGTGAAGAGTGAAAGGGTCACTGCCCTGCCTCAGTACACACACACACACACTTGTGCTGGTACAGACCATCACCTGGTTGCATTCACAGGGCAATTCTCCGAGCTGTCACTTCCCACTCATAGCCAGGCTCCTAGGCTGTCAGAACCTTGAAGCAAGGAAGTGGGTCTCAGCTAATAAAATACCTTCTATTGCAGAAGGCAATGGAAGTTTGGTAATGATATAGCTTTGAAAAGTGGGATGGAAAGTGATTGTGAAACCCGAGTAACTTACTCTAGAAGAACTAATTTTTTCTAATTTGCGAAGTGAGAGAGTGTCATGTAGATCGTTTGTAGGTTTCTGTGTGTAGTTACACATACAAGTGTATTTATTTGACAAAACACGGAGAATGGGATGATGATCTAAAATAAGAGGCTGAGTCAGATGACTGGTATTTAATTTGTCAGCAAGTGAAAGTAGTAGCAATGAATAGAAGACATAAAATTACTTGATCAAATTTCCTGCATAGATCTTGTTTTACAGAAGGAAGAACGTACACCATATCAAACCAACTCAAAATATTATAATAATGTAAAATGATAGTCACTCTTAGCATATGGCAGAAAGAAATAAAAAAACCAGACAAAACCCTTTGCTTTCTGGAAAAGTGCAGATTGTGTCAGTCATGTTTAAGCTCTCCCAGTTCCCATGAAGTATAAGGAGACGTCTGAGTGTACAACCTTCTTGTCTTCCTAGAAAGAAAAGCTTTTCAGTACTGCAGATTATCGGGTCACACATGTAAGTGAGGCACATACTTAACTGATCTCCAGGACTGGGCTGCCTTTTGTTGCAGAAGCCGAGGGCAAGTTTTACATTATCCCAAACCAACCTTCAAATAACAATACTTGTTGTATGGCAACTTTTGTTTTCTTTAGGTGAAAGATGTTCACCTTGATGCAAAAAAAAAAAAAAAAGGGAAATTTTCAGTCTTGCAAGCACCTCAGAAGGTTCTCTTCAGAAAGAAGACATCATAAGATGAGGCCAAAACATTTTAAAGCCTTTGATAAGTTCCTTTCGAGCTTTGGGGGATTTCTAAATCATTGTGAAATGCATAGACTCATCCTCTTCTGCCTGTGACAAAATGAATTATGCTGTGATTCATATTGATAATAGCATCTGAGAGAGATGATCATAAATCTAGCAGAAATCTAGCAATTTTTAATTCCTGGTATTTTTTGAATGAGAGAATAAATTTAAGGGGACAAATAAGAGCCTGAGAAATTTATTAAATGCAAACTGAGTTGGAATGAGTATGATTTCTTCTACTGAGACAACTAAAATGCAAAAGCCTGTCTAAAAGCTAGAAACAAGGGTTGGGCTATGGAAAAATAGAAACCAGCATTCCTTGGCCAAGAAAGCAGATGTTAATCATGAAATGATTGTAGACTCAAGAAGCATTATTCCTCTGCAAGTGTATGCCCTCTAATTCACCTGAAAGATTCTTATCTGTTTTCCCTCCTAAAGTGTGCATATATATCTAGATTACTCCTACAGATTAATTTGCTTTCTTTCATGCTTCTGAACCGATGTTTTCCTATTGTAAGGAGGCTTTTCACTTGTGGTTGCAAGTTGCTGTGGATGCTGTCCCGAAGTAGGCCTGCTGGCTGTATCCAGACTGAAGTTCAGGCATGGAGATGGTTCTGATCATCCCACTGGAGACACAAACTCAAGCTGAGGACAGCCAGTGGCAGATACTGGGGGCATCTACTTTATCTCACTGGGGTACTTATGTGACATCCTTGCAGCACTGTCTGAAGCCTTTGTGCTGCATTGTGTGTGGGACAAAGAAGAGGAAGGTGGCATGAAGTTGTGAACTTATGTGTGTGCAGTGCCCAAGGTCCAAGGCTTAGCAGCCCCTCTCCCTGTCCAGCCCCACTTCTACATGAGAAGTGTCTCCAGTTCCTTTATACCTGAAATTTTCATGGCCTAATTTGTATTTGCTTTGGACATCAGAAAACCAGCCTAAAACCTTGACTGTGCTTCTCGAAAGGTGATCTTTTGAGTCCATCCCTTAGTGCTAGCTCTACCCCTCTGAAGCCAAAGATTGAGAAGGAAGGAAGGCACCAGGAATCTGTCTGGCTTTAACGGTCCTTGAAGATGCTGGTCAAGTGATCCTTGGTCAGATCTTGTAAGATGCTATAGCTGGGGGTCCAGCGAGTACAGAGGAAATCTCTGATGATGACAGAAGCAAGGTTAAGGCACCCTGAGTGAAATTCTAAGGAACTCTTTGGGCCTGATGAGAGTAGGTAGCACACCAGGGACCTTCCTGAGGCCCACCATGCTTCTCTGGCACAAAGAACAGGTGACTAAGGAAAAGATCTGGAGAGGGAATAGGCGCGTAGGTCCTTTTCATCCTGGTCTGCCTTTTTTTCCTTTTGGATATACCTTAAGGGGACAGGGTCTTCTTCTTCTCAAGAACATGTCATACATCAAACTGTTGCTGTACGTTGCTTAGGATGACCAAAGATGGGAATGATTTCTTCTGTTCAAAACCTAAGAGGAGTCTTGTTTTAAGAACATCTTTGTTAAATAAAGTGATGGAAAAATAGTCCTTTGATACAAATGGCTTAGGTGCTCGTGTTAAAGCCACTCTCCTATGACAGTACCGTGTGTGATACAGTTTGAGCTTCACATGGTTGCCAACCCTTTCCCTCTATTTTTTAATGTTTTTAAAGCAATTTCAAGTGTGCCTAATTCCAAAAATATTAATACAAATGACATTAAAAGATGTTTCTGGTGCTCCTATTTAGACTGTTCTTGGCAGAGGGCTGGGGAGTTCAGCTAGAGCTGCCCAGGCTTGCCAAAGCCAGCTAAGCAGCAGGTCCCCCCTCCTCCTCCCTCCACCACCAAGAAGGGAAAAAAATCTGTTGAGCCCTAGATAAGCTTTAAAAATGCTAACAGAAAGAAGTGGAGAATGGCCTAGAAGCCACATGTAGTGGTGAGAGAGAGGAAAAGGTCTGGACAGTAATGAAATGGTAGAGGGGAAGGGATTTATCACAGGATGGTAGGAAGGGCTGCAGAGGGGATTAAAAACAGACAAGTGAACATTACTGGAAGTTGATGATATTACAAGGGAAATAGCTACTTGCTGCTGGCTGTGTAGGAGGCCTGTCAGACTTGGGGAAGTAAAAGCATAGTGCTTACATCAACATGATTTTTACTTGATTTTTTTTTTTAATGGCATCTGGTCCTGTGTTGCATTTGGCCATGATATTTAGTGACCTACCTATATGTGACACATTAGCTGTAGGCAGTGTTGGTTGCTGCAGCTGGCAGGGACAGGAAAGCTTGCAGAGGGGAGTTCTGGAGAACAGAGAGCCAGTACTGTCCAAGCCCTGAACAGGCCCAGGCTGGGTACGTCAGTGTCAGCACCAGAGGTGTCCTACTGGTGATTTAAGCTGTGTGTTTCAATGTTCCAGCTTGAACTTTAGCTCTTAGGAGCTACCGTACTGAAAAGAAAATGTGTATTTGATTATGAGTGGAAAGAAGTGCCTGGGCCATCTTCAGCTGTATGAAAAAAAAAAGAAGAGGGATTTGGTTTGGCTGTATTGTTCCACAGAAAAGTGGGGCACAGGGAAGGAGGGGGAATTCCTGCCCTCTCCAGCTCTGGAGCAGCAACCTGGGGACAACCTGAAATTGCTGTGCCCATGCAAATGCCTCTACCTGGGCCTGGGCTTGGCCACATTCAGTGTTGGCTAACTGCTGAGTTTTTCCTTCATAAAGAGCTCTGTCTAAAAGGCCACAAGGCATTTCAAAAGTGAGGGAGGAGACCTAAGTTGTGCCTTTCTGGTTCAGAGAAAGGGAGAGAACTGAGCAGATCTGGGCTGGGATGTAACTGGCATGTAGCAAAGCCCTATCTGGGATGAAGCCCAGCTATGGCTCCTTGATTCTCTGCTGCATCCTCAGCGTGGGCTGGATCAGCTCTTGCACACGAGGACAGGTGGATAGCTGCCAAGGGAGAGTAGCCAGAATGAGCTGTGAGGCAGTGAGGCCAGAATGAAGTGTGCCCTTCTACAGCCCACCTGAAATCACAGGAGGCTACCCTGACTGCATGAGCCATGGGGATCAGCCTCATTCCCCGGCAATCCCTAGAAAGGAGTGAGCCAGCCCTAGACCCTCAGTACTGCAAGAGCCAGCCAGGAACTACAGTCAGTCTCTGCTGGAGCAGCCAGTTTTGTAGAGCTTTTACGGTAACATCTTATCAGGCTGTGACCCATATTTGGGATTGCTCAGATCCTTTCTATCCTTTCTTTGGCACTTGTGTGTTGTTTTCCTGGTAGTAGTGCTCTGCTCTTTTCTTTAGATCCCAGCTGGCATTTGCCTGATGTGGACAAAGCGCAGAAAGTGTTCCAAGCCCATTTCTGAACATCTGATGCCCTTAAAGGTTTGAAAGGACTTATCAGTCAGTGACTTTGGAAGAGCGTTTCAAACCCACTGCCAAATTAATGGGTCAGCTAAATAGTAAGTGGACCTTTTTTACTGCTGTGCGTCACAGACCCCCTTCTGTTTCACTGGGCTAGAGTTTTATTGCATGAAAAGGGATTGGACTGGATAAACCAGCATTCTTTCCTGAGGACCTAGCAGAGCACGATAATCACACAGTATTGTAGGCAACAGAGTGAATAGGAGCAATTGTATTCAATACCTGAGTTATTGGAACATGCCTGCCTGTTCATGTGAGCCAGGAGAGAAAGATTGTTTTTCCTTTCTGAAGAGGGAAAATTGGAGGGAAGCTGTGCCAGAACCTTTCCAGGTTTAGAGAAGTGGAGGAAACACCTGCTACGCCATCAGCATTCTTGTTAACAGGGACTGCATGAGTGACAGAATCTGTCCTTTCCGGGGATGATTCAGACTCAGAAGACTCTTGGTAGTGACGACACGAACGCCTGGTAGCTCCTGAAAGCAGAACTAATGAGCAGTGCCACTCACTTAGCGTATGGTTTGACAACAGATGCACATGTTGGTAATTAAGTATTTGGCTGCATTACATTATTTTATTTTTGGATTTCTCAAACACACACCCATTGCAATCTCTAGACACATTTGCATGATTTAAAAGCCCTAAACTTAGAGCAAACAGAAAAGTCAGTGTAGGAAAATTATACCCCACTTTTCAGAAGGGCTCAGTAGGATATAAGCCTTCCTGTGCACCCCAAGCCTAGGAAACATAGGCTCTGTATGGCAAAACTGTACTCAGGGAATAATCCCAGGGATTTCTTCCACCCTGAGCAGAGCTATGTCTGTGGTTTCAGATCAAATCAGTATACAAGTCTTGGGCCACGGCTTTATTCTACTGTATCATCACATCCATCACTTCTTGTGACCCAGCAAAGCCTTGGAATGGCTTTGAACTTCATGGACTTCATAAATACCTGAATGCAATTATACCTTGCAGTGCTTAGGGAGCAGACTCAAATACTTCATCTTAGAAGAGATCTTCTGGAATGTCTCACTCTGTCCTTGCATGCCAGCAGTTATTTATGTCTACATGTTAATGCTGACCTCAGCTACAACCTGCAAAATATGTACATAATGGTGCTTGCTGGAGCACCTTGCTCCCAACTTGTACACCTTTGCTAACTCCGTCTAGACACTTACTAAAACTCTCCCTTGGACCCCAGGCAGCATTGTCCTGTATGTCAGATATATGGGAGGAACAGTTACCCTAGAAATTATGGAAGTTATATTCAGAAACCCAGGTTTCTGTTGTGGGTTGTTAAGGAAAAATTAGGGTACATCATAAGGGAAAGATGGAGAAACATAGGATGTCTGGGGAGGTCACCTGGTCCAGGAATAATGCACAGCACTAGGGTTTTTCCTACACATTATGTTACAGGATAATAATTTCCTTTTGCATGAAAGTTAGGTGCTGAGCCAACTACATTGAACTTGAGTTTGTTTTGAGATTCTGAAAGTAGCAGAACTAGTGAGAAGACCTGATCTTTATCCTGACATTACTAATTGTATACAGCAGAGGTCCAAGATCTACTGGAATATCCTTGTAAAACCACCTGTAAAGTTGCTAAATATTTTGAGTCTTGCTTAGAAATTCTCAGCCTTGTTTTACAATTCAAGGAAATTCCAAGAATTTGTCACCACTGCCTTCCAAAAGCATAGCTGGTCACAGACTGTGCCATCTTTTTATGAAAAGATAAAGTAAAATCTCTTTGGTTTCCTCTCTATATTTGTAAGCCTGGTTCTAGAGCTAAAATTGCAAGATGCTTGTGCAAAGACACGATTTGACTGACTGAGAGGTGTCTCTGTGTATCTGTCTGTGTTCCTATACACTGACTGGAAAGTCTGCCTGTGTAACCAGAAAAGGACTACAGCTTAAGCTGGTGTAGATGTTAGCTATGCTTAATGAAAAAAAGAATTCCAGTTTGTGCTGACACTGAGAAGGATATTTAGAACTTTGAAGGAGAAAGACAGAAAAAAGAACACTAAGAAAGATGTGACCAGGCAGCTCCACCTACAAACCATAACCCTCCAGGGCAATCTCGGGTTTCTGCTGTGTACTAGCATACAAAACAGATTACACACTAACCTAGACTGCAAGCATGAGAGTATTGGAAATCTGTTGCAGGTGTTTGGTGGTAAACAGTGTTTATAGCTGCCAGGATGGAAACATTAATGTGTGTGAGTGAGTGCAAGTGTAGGGCAGGCCTCAAACTTTCACCCCATTTACCTTCACATTTCGGTTTTGCTTTGCAGAGTACTAGCTCCCTGTGAGTTCAGACTGCTGGTGAAGCTACTATATGATTTTACTTGAGCATGTCCTGTGTTCAAATTTGAAATGCCAGAATCACCTGGGAAGTAGTGGGCTAATTTATCACAGGAATAAAAATATACAATGGAGACTGAATGGAAGAGGATGAGTTCTGACAGGCATGCCTTTACTGTTTCAAGCAAGTATTTTTGCTTGGGTGGGTGGTGCATTAGTTATATATACAACTCATGCTTTTAGCTACAGCAAAATGTGAGAAGACATAATAATAGCTCTTCACGCTCAGGCTTCCTCTTTTTTTTTCTTTTTTTCTTTTTTCTTTTTCAGTTCAGTTAGTTTGAGAGTTTAGATTATTCTCTTTCTGAGAACTGAGGGAAGTATTTTTAATACTTCTCTGTGTGAGAGGTGGCTGGGCTGCCCTTAACCTCAGATGAAAATAGCAGTACATTTACTAGGGAGTTGGGTTAGAACGTTGGACTTCTAGTGCAAGGCTCTTGATTACTGCCTCACAGTGGTTCCCAGTCAGTCAGGAAGATAAAAAAATCCATCCAAAATAAAAGGAAAATTCACCTTTGAAGACTTAGTGTGTGTGAAGGGCTAAATATGCTTTACCAGTATTTTTTTTTCCATAGGGAAAAAAAAAAGCAGTAGTAGTATAACTGGAGAGATGTGTTTACTAAATTTTTGCTTTACACACAAGTAGTTGACAATTGGCCACAATGAAACTCCAGCATGAGAAGAATTCATGAGCCTGTTGGTGTCCATCAGGGCTGTTTGCAGGCTGGGGTGGACAGTGAGGGGACAAGAGGTGTTCACCACAGCCCCAACACACCCACGGCTGCTGTGTTTTGTGGGTGGGGTGGGTGTTAAGGAAGGAGGTGAATGAGCTTGTTCAAGTGCTCTTGTGCAAGAGACTAAGGGAACAGCCCGTCTCCTTGGGGTAAAACTTTCCCCTGTGCTTTGTCTTTTAGAAAATGCAGTTCTTAACTTCCACCTGTGCACTCTGGAGTAAAAAATAGAAGAACATAAAATGGCTGGTCTGGCTCTGTCTTTTGACAATGGTCAATCTGATGCCTAGGGAAGAGTATACAGGGCAAAAGCAGGAATATTTACGTATTGGTTTCCTGCCTTCCTAAGCCGTGAAAGTCTGTGTCTAGTACCCAAATGGATATCTGTCTTGTTAATTTGTGTAACTGCATCTTGAAATCATGCACTATTCACAATGTTCTTTGGCGACGAACAACTCCATTTAACTACCAGTTCTGTTGAGAAGAACCTCTCCTTACTTTGCTTCTGTCTCCTCATTCCTATTTTGTGTCTCTCATTCTCAGTGATACTTTCTTATTCCCCTTCCTATGTCCCTTTGTAAGAATCCTACCCCTTCAGTTTCATACCAGGAAATGGAATATCTGTACCTGCATCAGGTGTGCACCTTCGCACGTTCAGTGGAGGCTGTGATAGGGGCCTGGAGAGGGTCTTTCCAGCTGGGATTTCTTCAGTATAGGCTTAAGGTGGCATCATCCCTGACTGCAGAGCAGCCATGTAGGCACTTGTCTTCCTCACCTCCAAGGGAAATGGGCAGTCAGGTTGGCTGAGGTATGTCTGACCTCAGGGAGAGGTAATACATGAGAAAGAGGTGTAGGAATGAGGGCACACAGAACCATGCATCATGCTCACTTCAGAGGACTCAATGGGTCTGTAAAATCATCCTATTAATAAAAACATACCTATTCTAAATTCTGGGAAGGTGCAAGCACTTTAGAAACCTAAAACAGTTTATCCCTAACACAGCACAAAAAAATCTTGAACAGTAGTGAGGTAGAACTGATGAGAGTTCTGGACTGGGGTCTGCAAAGCTTCATCCATGCACAGAGTCCTACCTCCTCTGAGCTGCCCCTGCATCTTCCTGGGGGCCTGGGCATTTTGAGGAGTGGAGGGTGCAAGCAGGCATTTCCACACTGCACAGTCTGAGAGCATTTGAAAATCAGAATGCCCAACTTTCCTTTTTTTCTCCTTAAAAAAAAAAGGGCAGATGCTTTAAAAAGCAGACACTTCTTCAATTTGTAGCTGTTAATTCGTTTATAAACTACATGTGCTTCATAAGTGATTATGCTAATGTACTTAAGACTATTTAAACCCTTGCACTGATTATCCTAACCATTCATTGTACAAATAAGATGCTATCTTCAAAATGTGTTTAGCAAAATTCCATAATCACAAACATGTTACTTTATTGAATGCAACTATTGGCTTTACTGAATTCAGCCACTTATGCTTTAATTTTTAACATTCTTTTTTGCATTGTATTCATGTATTCCATACTGATATGGTGGGACTAGGCTGGTGGAACACATTTAATGGCAAAAATAGCCAGTTAAATTTATATTTCATCCTGTCTCCAGGCAAGAGAATTTGTGGGGTCACACTCACCTCATGCATGCAGAGGAGCAAGTGGGCTGTAACCCCTCTGAGGCAGGTGGGATGTGCTGGCTCTGTGCCGTGAATTAGCACACCATAGCCCTGGCCCTAGTTCCTGCTCTGAGGTTTGCCAGGTGCTGCGGGGCTGCAGGCAAATCACTTAGCCCAGAGAGTCTGGTTTTCCCCATCTGAATGGGGTAATGATGCTCAGCTACCTTTGACACTCACTGCTAAGTGCTCTATGAGTCACAGATGTTGTTATTAAAGATATCTGGGGGGATGATTTCTCTGGGCAGCTTTGTGCTGAAGGTCTCTCAGGCCATTTCTGGGCGGATTCCCCTGGGGCTGCCATGGTGTCAGTGTCATCATCTGGTGTCATTTCTTGATTAAATGATCCAGGGAGTTTAAAGAAAAATGAGGGTCCGTGCTCCCTCCATAGTGCTCTGAAAGCAGCAAGGTGTTTTGGGTGATCTTCCTGGTATAGAAAACTTGTTGCCAGCTTGCAGAAGGTCTTCTGCCTGCAGAGTGCCAGGATGGGATTCTGCTGGGGGGTCAGGGCTCTGGCCTTTTGATTTGGAGAAGGATCAAACCTCTTTTGCTGTCTTTGAGGCAAAATGACAGAGCTCTTTGACATTTTTGTTGGTATATCTTTTTAAAATCTGTCTTGAGGTGAATTTAAATGACAAAGATTTTTGGTTTTGTGTTGCTACATGACCCTGACATGCCGTGAAGTTAGGAAGGATGTTCTTTTGGGAGGGGTAACAGGGCAGAGTGGCTTGTTCCTTGACTGGCCTGCCAGCATCCCAGCCACACTGGTTATGGGACAAGGCCATGCATCCCCCAGGCTCTGGAGAAAGCTAAGAAGGACTGGTTGTAATGAGGATGGGCACTTCTAAACCCTTGTGCCCTGGTCTGGGCTGATTCTTCCTCTGTGAGCTGAGCACTCTGAGCAGCAGCCATTAGAAAGAGCTAACTGAGCTCTGGGCTTTTTGTGAAATAACTGCGAAGGTCAGATAGTGGAAGTGGAAAAAAAAGTCCGAGATAGTTATCTGTATATCTAACATTGTAAAACTACTTTAAAAAATGCTCTGTGGATGGAACACATGGAAAAAGCTGTGCTACTTTGCTAAAATGTGATATTCAGAGATTAGTGTGCTCAAAGGGGCAACTGCTTATACACATGTGGCTCCATGAAGCAGAACCTCTGCACCCGCCCGTTGGGAATAGTGACACCTGTGCAAGCGGGTGCTGACTTTTGCATACACAGAGGCTGCTTTTAGGGTGGATGAGTGCAGGCACTCCTCCCTGAACATCTGCAGGTGCGGCTGCATGCAAAGAGACAAAGGGAAGTTGAAAGGAGGCAATCGTATGTGCCCTTCATGGCAAAAAGTCATGAGTCACACTTAAAAATAAGATTCCATGTTTTCAGGCTTTTCTCTGCAACCAGGAAGGCCAGAGTTTCAGGGTCAGACCTCCAGGAAAGAGGACAGGGAGCCCAGCAAAACGCAGGAGCTGACAGCCCTGAAACTTTGCCCCCAGGTGTCTCAAAGCAGCTGCAGCTGAACTGCCCACAGCATAGATTCACTGTCATGCTCTGTGTCACCACTGAAGTGGAAACCAGGAGACTCTCTGGCTGTCCTTGTAAGAACAGTGAGTGAAGCAAAAACCTGCATAACTTGTGGTGATGCAGCTCCCACAAGAATGGCAGCACCAATGCAGGGATGTTGCACAGCTTCCTCTGTACATGTGTGCGAGCGCAGCCTAAAAACAAGCGTGTGCATGTTCTGCTTTGAGATAAGGCATATCAAGGTCAAGCTAGATGCTTTTCTCCTTAACACCCATCTCAACAACATCTAAACAACCAAAATGGTTAGCAGTTGCATTCTCGCATTTATGCATTTACTGTCACAGGACAGTAATTTTTCCTTAAGTATAGAGTTGTATGGAAGGTATGTTGGTTCTTAGGATGGATTACAGCCCTAACTGAAACCAACTAAACCATTAGCACAAAACCATGCTGCTTTTTCTTCCATGCCATTAATTAGGGGAGTTAGAAGTCTTCCCTACTTTCTTATTAAAAAAAATAGTACCAATATTTGCACTTGTATGGATTTCTCAGAAATCTTTTATGGTCCTAAGAGTGGTATTGCAGGGAAACTTACAACTGAAAAGCAGATAGAAGCATCAAAAAAAGAAAGATGAGTAAGAAGAGGACCTAGTCTATGATTTAATTGGAATCAATGGGAATTGTGCCATTTGCCTTTGGTGGCAGCAGAATCAAAGCTGAAACACGAGCTGTAGTTTATTTTAGATTGCTGCCTGTCTGAGATTAGATTTCAGATATCTCCACAGGGTTCTTTTTTCTTTTAACTACCTACAATTTATGGCAGCAATACATATTCTAAATGTCTTCCTTTACCAGAGGATCAGCTGAGCCTGTAAGGTCTGTAGGTGAAACAAGCCCTTTCCCTTTGCTTTCGGGGGGATGAGTCTGCCAGGTGTGAGTCTAAAGGAGTGGGTACGGCACTGCAGGGAGATGTCCCCTGCGACAAGGCCTCCAAAGCTGCAGGAGTGCAAAGGCGAGAGGTTCGAGCAAGTTATGCTACTCAGCACTTCTCAAGTAGATATACGAGAAGGAGAAGCCAGCTGAGTGGACTGGAGATGGAGCAGCCTGAGGCGTGAAAGTCTCAGCAGGCTGATGACTGAGCTCTAGGTGTAAGGAACTGGTGGGAAAAATGGAGTGGAAGAGCCTGATGTTGCCAAATAAATCCATAGCCTCTTCTGTTGTGAAACAGAGCACAGGGGGAAATACCCTGTAGGGATAAAAAAAGGAAAAATTAAGGCCTGAAGTCAAAGAAAGACTTGCAGAAGACAACAGGGAAACGGTATTCATCTTGAATAGATGTAACAATCTGTGTAATGCTAACACTTGTATTTGAGTAGCAGTAGTCTTTTGGCTGCTAAATGTGTATGATTATCTTTGGGTGATGAATGAAAAATAGTAGTCATATAGTCTTTGAGAACAAAGTAGTTGCTGAGGTGTCAGATCTTCTGCAGCCCCTACCTGGTCTTTAATAGTGGTTAGTGGGCAGAGATCTCTGCAGGGGGTTTAGACAATCAGACAGGAACAAACTAGTGGTGAGCACTTGAGACATCAGGTGACCTAAAAAATAGATAACTTTGATGTTGGAGGGAGAAGAAAAATTTCAGAAAACAAAATCCAAGAAAAAAGTCATGAATGTTGGGTGAGGGGAAATGCTTAAGGGTCCAGGACAAGAAAGCAGCTGAATTCTCATGGAAGAATATATGGAAACTATGAGCTTTGTAACAGCTAGTCAGGAATCACTAAAAAACTCACTTAAAAAAAAAGGGTTGAAGTGCATCTTAGAGAAAAAGTTGTGGTTTGCAGAGCTTGAAAGTTTCCTGGATTGCTCCTGCTGTGAGTCATTTTGCCTTACAGGTTTACTGAGGTAAAGTGCCATGGCTCTGTTTTCTCCCTATTCCTTTTTATCTGGTCAGAGGAGAGAAATACCCAACATGAAATAGGCACTCAGCTCTGCTCCAGTCCTCTCAGTGGCTAGGATCAAGCCACTGCTCAAGCCTTCATACTTCAAAGGAATAATGAAAATCCCCACACTCTTCCACTTATAAACTGTCTCCTACCATGTGTGTTACTGAAGGTGTCCAGAGCAGACACTATCTGACATTATGATAGAAAGCAACTGATAGGCAATTCTCTCTGCTAGAGCAACCAGACCTGAAGAGCTGATATAACCTCCTCTATGCAAGGACAAATGATGATTGAGATGTTTCTATCCCAGTAAATTGTATAACACATGCTCTGCTGTCCTTGGGTCTGATTCTGCATTTCTTAAATGTTCTAATGTGCAAATGATGTTTAGAGGAGTTTTGAGCATGTCAGGAATGTAGCTGGGGCTCAGTGTGTAAAAGGTGTTAGCAAATTATTGCCTGAAGCACAAAGGCCACCTGGACTTGTGACTGCAAAGGTTCCAGTGGCAGTAACCAAATGAGGTTTTGTTGAGTTGTTCTGAGTAGGAAAGATATTTCTGCTTTGCTAAAGAAACTAGAATTTGTGGAGCTAAATATTAATGAGACCATTCAAAACTCAAACAAGAATAACCTGTGTCTGTCAACTGTTTTGAGTAATATCATACTGGAGTTAAAAAACCAAACTCGAACAAAACCCCGAACTAACCAAAGCAAACCACTTTGTGTCAATTTTGAAATTGTTACCATTATTTGAGTGTTACAGGCTTTCTGCACCTCTCTGAGCCACAAATAAATAGATGGAGTCCATCCCTAATTTATCTTTCCTAGGGTCTCCTTCCTCATTTCAGTGTGATTGCATTGTGTTGAAAATGCTTTGGGTGGACGTGTACATTCAGATACTCTTACTGAAAAAAGAGAGCAATTAGCAGAACAGGGGACCAAACTATTTACATTATCTGTTGTTCAGCATAAAAATTCAGTTTCTTTTTAACAGGTTTTCTCTGCATGGTTCCATGGAAGATAATTTTTGGGGGAATGTTGTTGAGAAGGGAAGATTGTTCAGGAACAAGACAGATCTCTACTAAGAGAAATTTACCTGTTCATTGCAGACCCAGAGCCTGAGAGTAGATTCTGACATATGTGTGAGCCCAGAAGTAAACACAAAGGAGTTTATTAATGTGGGTGGCATGACTGGCATGAAATGGAAATAGTACCTAACATTTATAAAGTATTACTACTCTGATTAAATTAAACAATTTTGATGTAATGGTTGAAACAGACGACATCATTTTTAAAGGTAGGAAATGAGGCTTATTAAGGCTTAATGACACACACAGGGTCACACCATGAGTTTGAGGGATAAGCGGCTGAATTAGAAGACCTGACTTCCATTATAATGCTCTACATTAGATAACAATGCACAACAGAAAGAATGAATGGAAATAAAATAAGACAGATGGTGAATGAAAGGAAACATGCATAAGTGTTTGAAATAAATATATGCACTGGGCAAGAATGAAACTGGTAATTGAAACCTTTGCTCACTTTAAAATACAATTAAATGTATTTGCTTGCAGTGCGTTTGGAATAACAGGCTACTGAAAGGGATGATGTGGCCTATGAGAGAAAGTGAAAGCATTTACTGAGGGTGTTGCTAAAAGCTATATTTTTGCCTCCATTTTCAGGAGAGAACAGGGGAACAGATGGCAGAAGTTTCCCAAGGGAGAAAAGAGAATTACTAGAGAAGATCAGGATCAGACCTGCACAGGTGATCATGAAATCGAAATGCCTGAAAACTCAATTTCTCAAGGTCGATATAACCCATGCCTAGGTAACGAGCTTCTCTGAATTCTGAGGCAATTGGGACAACATCAGAAAACTGGGAGGTGCTGGAGGACTGGCAAGAGTGTGAAGTGTCAGTGATGACCTAGAGAGAATCCAAGTACATCAGAGTCTTTTCAGCTGGGTGGTTTCTATTTAATTTGTGTTTCTGCATCACACTCATTGCTGGAGTATCTGAGCACCTTCAGTAAAAACAGCCGTAGTGTCTTTGCTCTCTCAGCCTCTCCTCCCAGGAGAGCCAGTGTTTCTTGGAGGGGCTTGTTTTAGTAGAATCTTTTTGTTGTTATTAGTGTGTGTATTGTAGAATATTTGTTGCAACAGGATGAACTGAGAGAGGTGTCTTGTGCCTGAACTGGAAAATAGTAGGTTAGGGAGGAGACTGCATTTCTCAGTAGCAGTTGTTCCTGGACTAGGCCTAGTTAGACTGGAATTGCTGGAGATTTAACAAAATAAGGACAGGAGTTCTGCCTCCCTTGCATAGCTGTTGATGTTATGTCCAGCTGATTTGTGCCTGCTTTCTCTCCCCTTCGGTGATAAAGAGCATTTTCAAACATGACCATCAGACTGCAGCTGCACAGAGGAATGCAGTTTTGTTCCAGTCCCACTCTAACAACCAGCTTTTGTGAGATGTCTTGTTCCTAATGCCAGGGGAGCTAAATGCCTAAACATCTTTAAAATCTGTGTTGACTTTATTCCAATTTTGTCCAATGTATTCCTGTGCTTTTGCATGATTTAGGTAATACTGTAGTATGAAAAGAGGCAATATCCATGTGGAGGAGGCTGGAAAACCTGAGGAGGAGTACAGTGAGAGAACTTAAATAGTGTGATTTGATTATCCATAGTCAGCATGATTGCCTGAGAATTTGTGTCTATCAAAGAGAATTTGTTTTGTTTTGACTTCTCTGAGGAAATTGAAAGAATTTTGTTGGATTGATATTGGGATTAAAATTAAATTTACAAATCCTATGGAATAAGTGGATATTATAAATGTAACACAGGATGATCAAGCTTATTCAGTGCTGAGGAGTGGGCTTCTAGTTTTAGGGAACCTCTTCCAGACCAGAATCCAGAGTGTTACGGTCAGAACAGATTGTTTTCCCCTCATCTTAGTGTGTGTCTTAGAGACTTGCCAAGGAAGGCATGAACTCCAGGAGCTGCTCAGAAAATGCTTAATTTCCTATGCTGTAGGTAATGACCCTTCCTATTATATCAAATACTTTTGTCTGGTCACTACTGAACCAATGCTGGGCTTGACAATTACCTTGCTGGATCCTGGCTGGACTGCTCTGGATGAGTTAATGGCCAAAGTAAGGACAATTTTGGGACAACTAAGAGAAAGACAGATGATATTTTGAGCTGGAACTAACAAGTTACTAGCACTAACCAGTGAAGTGTGTTAGAGTCACACAGACACTCCTAGATTTCATGCAGCCTCACTTCTGTCTCTCAGAATTAGTGATTTTCTTGAACAAAGAGCATGTTTTCTGGCATTAAGCAACCACTTGGAATTTCTGTTGTCACTTACTCTTATGTTGTTACTAAGCCTAACTTGTAAATATTTGGGATTTAATATACAGCAAGTTACCCTCATTTAAAAGGTGCAAGTACTGATGCAAAAAGTCACTTGCCCTGCAAGTACGCCTGCTCTTGCCTGCAATAAATACCTCATTGAAGGAAAGAATAGATGGAGAAGAGGTCATGCATGGCTGATGTTGATTGAAGCTAAGTTTGTGCCTGGTACAGTAAAGATACTGTTCAGTACTTATCTTCCTTATGAAAATATTACTGTTGTAACAGTACCAACATATCCATGTGTGTTAGTTGTTTAGTTGCCTCTCATTCAAGCACCAGCTGGGCAGGTTTGTTCTACCCCATCACCTGTTGTAAGTCATCCACCTGTGTTCTGCACAGGTGTCAGCCCTCCCTGTGATCACTCTCCTGATGCTTCTGACCTGACCTTTCATTGTGTGCATTTTGCTGATGTTCCTCACCAGACAGTGCTTCTGGATGAAGCTTTGCCCAAAGGCACTCCCGCACTCATGGCTAGGTAGGGAAGTTGGGCCCAGCTGTGAGCAGTGTGATAGGGACGGCTCACAAGCCTGGGAGTGGCCCTTGCACGTTTTGCCTTGCACTTGAGAAGCTCCTTCCTGCCACCACGTTGCTCACCACGCTTGGTGGTTTGGTGCCACCATTTGCACGGGCCTCCCCCTTCCCGGCAGCACCGGGGTGGTGAATTTATGCTCACACAGTGTCTCAGTCCAGATGAGAGGTGTAGCTCGCTGGTAGGATGCAGGTGGTGGGAGTGGGAGTGTGCAGCCGCTCGCAGTGGCGCTGGGTGACAGCTAACCAAGGCGGCTTCCTCCTCCCACGCGCTGGGCCCTGCGCAGGGCTTCTTCCTGTTCTCGCCTGCTGTCAAGATGTGCCGCGGGCTCTCGGTCGGAGCGGGTGGGATGAGGTCACGTCCTCTCTACTGTGTCAGAATGGGAGTGATGAGCATCTCCCACCTCAGCACATGAGGAGTCAGCTTCCAGAGAGGCTGGTGGCACTGGCAGTTCCTGGTGTGCTGTCATCCTCTGAGGAGGAAGTTCTCTTTGTTCAGACTTATTTCTTACACCAAATGCTGAGCAAAGTTATATGTTGGTCTACACCAGCAGCAAATTTGTCCCTGGGGTTTTTACCCTTCAGTTGTTTAAACCATACTCTTATGAATGATCAGTGTGAAGTGAGCTATGAAGAAGAAAATTATTTCTATCTCGGTTCAATGTTCAGTATTCAGTATACTTTAAATCAGCTGTATATAAAATGGTCAACCTCTTTCCCAACCCATGGCAGGACTTTAGTTTTTTCTTGATTAGATATGGTGTCTGGCTTAATGTGGGCTGAGGCTGGGTGAGTAGACCTGGTTATTGTATTTGCTTGTGTGGTAATTGAGATTGATACACAATGAAATTTGAGCTAGAGCCAAATTAAATTTAATTCTATTGCAGTCCAAGGTGCTTCTTTGTATGCTGTCCAGAACAGTGGTTCATCACTGGGACTCCTCAGAGTACTGGTAATAAAAGTAATAAAGCTACAGTTGATAATAGTTCAGTGAGGGTGTATTGTTTGAATTAGGGTATACAAGAAAAAATCCTTACCACAACACCAGATCTCTTGCCTACTTTTTCAAAGATGTCAAGATGTCTTAAACACTTTTTCTGTTTTTTTTTTTTTTTCTCTTAAGTCTATGTTCTTTTTATACCTGTATCATTGTGTATGATGAGCATCAAATATGCAACTCTTTCCAAGCTGAAAACTTCTACTATGGATAGAGTACCAGAAGGGATAATAAATAGAAACTGATTTTTTTTTTTTATTTGGGAAGCAATTTGCATGTTATGCTTCTGGATCCTAAAGAAAAGGAAGTTTACTTGATGTTAAAATTGGCTTCCTAGCTCCAGTTTTCTCAGCTCTGCACCACCTGCCTCTAATCAAACTGTCCAATTACAGGAAACAATTGTTTTCTTGCTTTCTGCTAAGTGCAGAAATTCATTCACTAAAGGACTTTTTACCAAATGTTGCTTTTAACAAAACCACTTTCACAATTTGTTTGAAAATAATGTGCTGATGTTTATGTCCAGTATGCATGCTAGAATTTAAACATATGGTCACCAGGATACACAGAAGGTCATTTACAAAATTGTAATATTTATCTTAACTGATTGTAGGGTTTGGAAATCTCTATTGTATTGGGAGAAACTCAGTGTACATTAATAGTTTCACGATTGTTATGGTAAGCTGAGAATCAGGCCCTGACCTATAATTATCATTTACACGAAGAGCACTGATAATACAGAAGGGAAATTGGTCTCCCTAGATATGCTGCCTTAATGTGAGACAATGACTTCAGGCTGTTTCTGAGCTGCAGATCTCCCAGGTGAAGTCTTGCTGAAGTAGAATAAAGTAGAATAAAAACCAGAGTAAGAGGATCCAGCTTTGGTTAACAACGCTTTCCTTGCAGAACTGGATCTCAAACCAAACCATAACCTTAACACGCTCAGTCAGCCCTACAGAATTGTGTGAGATCACTTGGAGAAAGCAAATACACAAAATTCAGTCTCATTTTCGCAATGATGTTTGCATGTCTTCACCTAACAACTGCTTTTTACCTGCAAAGAAACAGATTGATAAGGAAAATATTAACAATATACTCTACAATTTAGGAGCTTTCTAATTATACTACAAGTATTTGATCGCCTCACAAACTTTGTATGAAACAAAATAGACTAAATAACAGTGTAATGATCATAGTTAGGAGGCCTGTATAAAAAGACATATAATACACTGTAAAATTTCTTTGAGAAGCATAAGGCAGTTATTGGAAACTACTGAACAGAGGAAACATGAGGAGCTACTATTCACTGTCTCATAACAAGGGAAGGTGGGGGTTATTCTATGACATTGACAGTCAATAAATGCAAAACAGATAAATGAGTGACTCATAGGCATTAACCAGTAAGCCTTCAGCATGTGGAATTAATTTCCATAGGAAATCTATATTAAACTGCAGCACAATTGGCAGCATTGCTACAGCCATGTTGAGAGGGGTGATGTACTCAAAACTACTTTTTGTTTCCAAAATGTGTTTAATATGTGTCTGTGTACTCACATACAACTTGCAGCTATGGTCGCTGGGTCAATAGACTGCTGTTTCCTCTGTTAGTTGAATCAATGAGGAGGTATTTGGTATACACCAGAAAAAGCTTTGGAAATTTGATACAATGCCCTACATAAGAATTTCTTTTTGTCCTTATAACTGTACTTGTCTATGCCTTTTTATTTCCTCTCCCACATTTTCCAATTTTTTTCCCTTTTAAATCAGGATCAAGAAGAGAACAATGCCGGAGATTTTCATGTTGGCTGGCTTGCACTGTTTAGCAATTTTTTGTTTGTGTGCTGAGGGGAGGGTTGAAGAATATATTGCTTTATTCCTGTTACTTCCAAGTTTGCTTTAGTCACACTTGACTGGTTGATCTTGATGCATTTATGGGGATAGTGAAGTGGTATATAAGATAAGAACAAAAATCCGGTAACTGTAGAACAAATCTCCATTGATTTTAAAGGAGAATAAAAGAGAAGAGTAACCTAACACAAAGCAAATGTTGCTTGCAGTGCAGTAAAACCCAGACAAAATCTGAAATGCTCCATAAAAAGGGAGACAGCATGTTTACCAATTATTATTTCTATGACATGGATCATTGTTTTATTTTATTGTGTAACCTCTAATTTATTACAGTGCCCATCAACAAAGTAACATACATTCTTCATATGATATATGCATATATATTTTATGTGTTTGTCAAACAAGGATGAACAAATACAGCCTGACCTCTCTGGAGCAAAAAGAAGACAAGCTAGTACCCTGACTGACAAGTGCTCAGGTCTAGTGGAAAGGAGGTATGGAGAGATGCAATTCCCAGCACTCTTAACATTGTAGTTTGTGCCTTTATCTGTTTCTGAAAGGAGATACAAGGTTTTGTCCTAAATCTTGGGCAATGCAGAAAGAGGATTTGAAGAACACAGGAGGTTCAGGGAGTTGGAAAGTGTTGCCAAATCTTCTTTATATGCCTGAAAATGAATATAGGTATGTATGTTCTGTATGTTCCAGGTATGTAGGACTGTGTGGAGTTTTTACAGCCGTAAGAAGCTGGAGTGGTGGATATGAGGGTGCTGGGGAAAGAGTAAGTTTAGTGGATTGCAATGAAAGGATGAGGGGTATGGGCAAAGGAGGTATCCTCCCATAGGCAGTGGAAATTCTGGGAATTACCAGAAAAAAAGGATACAGTGATAGTTCTATAATTATAAAATTTTGTCCCTTGATATAAAGTGGCTGTTTTTCCTGCTGAAACAGGAAAAAGTTGTCCTCCAATTTTCACTTTTCCTTTCATATATTCCACCTGGATTGTCATCCACTGTTGGTGTCTTGCTTGAAACACGAGCATCCTGCCAGGCATGTGTGTGCACAAGTCTGCATGCACAGAGGGACACTGCCAGCCCAGCCCTGCCCCAGTGACCTGATGACCTCTGTGTGCCTGAGTGCACAGTCAAGATCAGGGAACCAAAAAAGAAATGTTATGCTTAAAAAAAGAAGGAAGGATAAAAGCAGAATTTCAAGGCACTGGAGATTCTGCAGGTCCCATAGTGACACTGCCCACCTGGAAAATGTGCTGTAAGTCCTGCACGTCTGCTGGCCCTTCAGCCCTTCCCTGTGTCATGGTGGGCAGTGGCAATGTGCGAGCTGAGACAGAGAACACTGAAAGCCTCAGACTGCTGTCGGGACTCCCTGAAGGGGAAGGAGACCTCTGCACATCAGAAAAAGATTTTCTCTAGGATTTCTGCTATTTCCAGTTGTTTCAGTTGGTGCATAAACCTTCCAGTGTGCTGCACGGGAAGGATCTGAAGTACACGGGTCTGCCCAGGCAGAAAGAATATACATATTATGATGGTTTTACACCAGCTCACTCTGGGATTGTCCCTGGGCAGTAAATTTTTTGTTTGGAAGACACAGGCACTCATGAATCACCCAGATACAGTCTTTGCTTCCTGCCCTTCACACCCTACCTTACTGCGTATTTCCCACATATGTCACTAACCATAATCATATTTTGGTGTGGGTCTTGCAACTCATTTAGCCCTATAGAAGTAAAAGAATTTAGTTTAAATTGTGCATGTCTATGCATGTCTAACTTTAGATACAGGAAGAAAATTGTTTTAAAAAAAGACTTTTAACATATACGTCACATTACTTAGTTATATAAGAATGTCCATCATCCTGCAAGAACTGGCCCAGAGTCCAGCAAGTCCAACAGCCAACAGGTGCCCCCAGATGGCTTCAGAAGAAGATGCAAGAAACATGACCTTTGAGGCAGTGCAGAGCACGGGCTGGGTTATCACCGTGTTACCAAACACGGCTGTGTGGTTTTAATGGGGTAATGGCCACGCTGCCACTGCCAATTACACCACCTTGGAGGAGGCTGTCAAAGCAACCAGAGAGTGTCCTTTGGAACTGAAAGCAAGAACAATTCCCTGTAGCAATTCCTTTGTGGGTCAGAATCATATTTGGGTTTGTATTTAACTGTATTGGTTAAAAATACAATGAACAAATTTAGTGTTTTTATTCTGGATACTGTACAAGTAGTTTCTAGAAAGAGACAGAGCCTGCAGGATTACGATAGTGCTCACGTGGCTTTTTGAGTGGGCAGCTGAAACATTTTAAGTAACCAAAAATAATAGTAGGGGACATATGATAGCTTTTTGTTATGTTTTCTATTTCGTAGGACTGTCTTTAGATAGTTATTCATGCTGAAATTCATTACTTTCATGACTCACAAATACATTTTATGACTATCTAACAGCTTGTCTGCATATTGGAACACAACCTTACAAATAACAGCACACAAGCATTTGCAAAATTAATTTAATTAGTATTCTATCAGCTCTGGAGCTTAACTACTATGAATAGGTGCTCTACAGGCAATATAGTTTAATGGTTCCTGGAGTATTTTAACTCAGGACTCCATAACATACCTTTTCAGCTTCTATGCTTGTGGAAAGAGGGTCACAAAATCTTTCAGGCTGCCCAGCTGTTAAATGGTATGCTTATATTTAGGTAGCTTAGCTAAAATTGGTAGGATGCATTGAAGTATTTGGATGAAAGCTGCTTTACAGTGTAAGCATAAAGTATTGTTATTAGAAAAATTATTATATTATCAGCAGTGTGACTTACAATGAAAACTCAGGAACTTCTGGCTTTAGGAGAATTTTTTTGTTTTTTACCGTAAGTATTCAAGAAATATAAAACAGAGAAAATAAGGACATAGATGTAAAACAAATAACAGTGATGTTAACTTTATTAAAAAGCTTCATTGTGGTATCAGGCAGGAAGTGAAACTGCTTTCAAACTGCAAATATTTCTCAATCATTTCATGCACCAGCAATCTTTGTAATAGGTTTTCTGTTGTTTTTTGCAAAATGTTCAGATGAGCAGATAAAAGTTCAGACACAAGGGGAAAGGCAGTCATTTCTCTTGCATTTCACTAGCCATGTATTTCATTCTTTGATTCAAAGTGACCTTAGAGTCTGTCTCAGAGAGCAGATGTGCATGCTGAAGGTCTGAGCCCTGTTTTTATAGGGCCATTCCTTTCATAGAGCAGCCGAGCTGTGTGCTGGCAGCCCGCTCACCGGCTCTGGGTGTTGACTCATGCTCTGGTGAGAGTTCAGTCAGAGGCAGCTGAAACAGAAACGGCTCCAGCTCCCTTCCCTCCCCGCCCTGTGCCTTGCCATGGGCTGGCGGGATGGGATGTGAGCCTGCACCCTGGCCGGGGAGCTGAGAGCCCGCTGTCCTCCCGTGAGCTCCTGCCGACTTCGGGCTGTAAACCCTGCTGACTCAAGAGGGGATACTTGTTCTGCTAAAGCCTCCCTGGGATGGAACTTCCAAAAGAGGGACAGAGGCGACAGCTGGCAACGGTGAATGCTTCATCCATCCCAGTTAAATCTGCAAGTGAATGTGCATCATCACTTTTAGGTTTTGCGCTACTCGGAACTACTTTTCTGCCTCTGCGTATCATGTTATGTTGATCCCAGAGGGTCAAGTACAAAAGTATTGAGCACTTAGAGACACTAAATGCCCTTACTGGGTGAATTAATACGCCTTGAGAGCGCTTGGCAATGGGACTGCTCAAAAAAACCTTCCATTAAACTCTTGCTTGACAGAAAAACAGTTTTTTCATTAAAAACAGAAAGCTAGAAAACTGAAACTTCAGCTAGCATATTCATTTCTGCACCTGGGTCAGATGCAGAAGGTCAGATGCAGACTAAGTGCTAATTAGGTATCTCTTGACTCAGTAATTCTTGCTAAAAGTGCTGTGTGTGGGGCATCTAGAAGAGCAGCAGGTGTTGTGGTAGATTTTACTTGTCTAATCTTGTAGTTTCTAGACACCACGACCCCAATCTTTGCATCTTTTCAACAAGCAATGGTTTATTCTTGTACAAAAATAGAAATAAAATGGTAGGAAAAGCACATGCAATTAAAAATTTCCAAGGTAATCCTATTTCACAGAGTTCAAAATTGAACTAGTTTGAACACTTATTGTTTTACATTTCAGTCAAATGTTTGTCTAAATTTTGAAAAATTTAAATCTTGGTAAATTGAGAGAAGATTGTGTTTTAGAAAATCTTTGCAGACCTGTTCTGCGGATGAAAACACCTTAATTTTGTAAGAAGTTATATGTTAACAATGTCTACCAGGTCTCGGTAATGGCCTGGGATTTAGGAGACCTGGATTCAGTTCTCTGTTCATTGTATGGTTTTCAACATATCACTTAGTTTTCCAGTGCTGCACTTCTGAACTGTAAAACAGAGGTGCTGTATTTACCTTGCAGAGGTGTTGCAGAGATCAGTACTTTGAAGAGTGTGATATTACTGTGTTATAGGACAGTGAAAAGTTTGAAGCCTATACTTTTGTTGTTCCCTGGATTCCTATTCTTAACATTTTGCTTTGCCAAACAGGGGAAAATCACAAAGCTCTCTAAAATCATAGCAATCTGCTGTTCCTGCTCTGTTTGCTTGTTCCAAAGCCTGTAAAATTTTATTAGAATCTTTGCAGTGACTTCATATACTTTGTGTTGGACTTTTATGACCTCAGGACACATATGGACCAGTGCATTTATTGTTGTGTGCCGAACGTCCTCGCATTTCAGAAGCTGATCTCAAGACTGCTGAGAGTTTGTCAGTCTTTCATTAGATACCATATGCTTGTTTGATATTGACAGATTTCACACGTGTGACATTAACAAGAAGAAAAGCATTAGTTCCTAAAAGGGATTGCTCCATTTGCTCTGCTTGCTCCTCCAAACTTCTAGATAGGTAATGATAGTAAAGCCTAATGATACAGTGCTGGAGGGCAAACAGGCCCCTCAGTATCACAGGTGATATAATTCATAAAGACACACAAACAAAACAGATAAAAGGATGGGATAGAGCCTCTCCAAGCCTTGCAGGAAATTGGTGGCTGCAGGGTGTGCTCTGGATGTTCCAGGAGCCTTGATTCATTATTGTTAGTGCACTGTTTGCACAGCATTTGTGAATGGTGTAGAAAGGTTTATAAACAAGTGTCAGATAACAGAAGTACTTGATGAGCTCTCTAGTCACACAAACTGCAGATAGATGGGCACTGATGATGAGAAGCTGAATGATTTCTAACACAATTTAAAGGAGATGCAAGGGGATGGTGCGGTTTGCACCTGAATGAGTTCATCTGCTCCAAATGGTTCAGTTTTAAATCTGTGTTTGGAGGAGCAGGCAGGGAGTTTTAAGATCATAAAATCATTCAGATTAGAAGGGACCTTAGAAAGCCTCATGTGAAACCTTTTACTCAAAATGGGGTCAGCTAAAAGATCAGACCAGATTGGTCCAGGCTTTGTCCAGTCAGGTATTGAAAACCCCCAGGAATGAAGGTTGCATAACCTCTTTGGACATCCTGTTCCCCTGCTTTATTTCAAAGGCTTTTATTGTGAAAAAATGCTTTCCTCAGATCCAGTCTGAACCCTAGTTGCAATTTATGCTCTCTGCCCTCCCACTATGTACCACTGTGAAGAACCTGCCTCCATCTCCTTGCTGCTTATCCTCAAAGGCACTGGGGGCTGCTGTTTTTCTAAAGCCCTCTCTTCTTCAAGCTGGACAAGCCCACCTCCCTCAGCCCAGGCACTTTGGGGAAGTGCTTCAGTGCTGGTGGACTTCTGCTGAACTCGCTCCGGTTTATTGATAAGCTGCTTTGCAGTCACACAGATTTACAGGAAGACACCTAATTCCTTCAAAATCAAAACCTTCCATTGGAAATTTCTGTTTTCCATGTAGAAAACTGTTTCTAGTTCAGATGTGGCCGCAGCAGTCTGGCGATGGCCTGCAGGGCTCCTGGCCTCGCCGGCTCTGCAGCGCTGCTGCCACAGTTGGGGCAGATTGTCAGCTGGCATTGCCAAGGGTCTCACTCTGTTCCAGGACTGCTGAAACATTACTCTGGAGTTTCCAAAATGAGGTACTGTGTGATTTTAGGGAGGAGAATTTCCAAAAACACAACATTTTCTTCTCTGAATTGACTTCTCTGTCAGTTCCCCTTTTTCCTTCCCCCTCCAAGTAATTTTCTTCAGAACTGACTTTATGTAAGGCACAGGCTGAACATACAGATCCTTTTTTTTTTTCATTATCCAGAGGATTGTGGGAAATGGGCAGGAGACCCTGTCATTAGTAAGGTGTTTGTTTAACAGAACAAAACTATTTCCCTCTTTACTGTAGACTTCAGATTCTGAACAATTATTAACTTGTTGCCTTCCCTCTTCCTTCCTTCCTTTTCTCTTTATAGTTGGACTTGAGGTTTTGCATTTCTCTCTTATCTGCTGCTTTCAACATGTTAAAAGTAAATTTTTGTGGGATTGCAGAGGCAGAAAGCAGAGGATGTTCTAGAAGGGAGGCTGAAGTAACAATAATATAATTAATTATAGTTTTTTATTAATAATTGCACAATTATAGATACAATCCTAATTTTGCACAAGCAGGCAAACTCAGAGTGTGCTACGCAAGCTTGAGAAGGGCTCGTGTTGCTAGTCCTGCTGCACCTTTTCAATTACTTCCTTTCCTCCTCTTAACCTCCCTGCTCTATCACCTGGCCAACATCCGTGTGGACACGGAGGTGACTGCCTGAGGTGGGTGACAGCATGAAAAAGCTCTAGATTTCTGCCCGGCATGGTGTTGTATTAAGAAAATGCGGCAAAAGGGCCAGTAAATTTCATTCATCCACAGAAGGTGCCTCACAGCATGAGGCTGAGCTGGTGGACTTCTGAGCCACCGGAGGCTGTAAATGTGAATGCCATGCTGGATTGAAAAGGGCCTAGAAAATGTTATGAACAGTTGTAACATTTGAAGTAATAATACAGGCTTAATTAAATCTCATATATGAGCACATTGGCTGGTCTCTGTAGGGATCAGGAAGGATTTTCCTTTATCCATATACAGCATTTCGTAATTGGTCAGGTGCATTATGGGGTTATTGTCTTTCTCTAAATCCGAGGCAGTGATTAAATGCTTCTGCTAGGAGTGGGATGCTGGACATGAGCAGTTGGCCTGGTGTGGCATGGCAGATTTGGTCTTCCTTTAGATTGCTGGTTGTTTTCTCTTGTGATTTGTATTTTGATTCTTGTAATATTTGACATTTTTCTAGCTCCTGAATGAAGGTAATGGCAATGAGAATCTTGGATTTCACTATGATACTAATTTTTTAGCCTTTCTATCAGTACAGTAAGGTTGGAAGCATGACCCAAACCTCTGAAGTAGAAGAAACCCCAGGCCATCTTTTGCTGCATTGTATAATGCCTTGGTTGCTAATACTGTCTTTGCACGTTCCAACTCAGAGCAACTATGTAATCCATAAATCTGTCCTATAGTGAAAACAATCAAGTGGTAAAGCACTTCTGACCTTTGAAGTGCTCTGGGAGATGGATAAGAAGGTATTTCTTATGCCTGTGTGTTTGTTATCACTGCAGTAGTTGTGACTACAAAACTGTGTCTACACAGACATGTTCGTGTAGCTGGGAACCTTTAGTCTTTTGAGATGGTTGAGAGGATCTAAGCTCAAAGCTAGATGTTTATGTGTGCCTGCTTAAATCCTGTCTGATATGTGATCCAGCTTCCTGGAGACTGAAGTAGCTGCATAGGTCTCCCATGTTCTTCAAGTCCTGATGTGATCATGCAAAGGGCAGAGGCACCCGAAATGGTGGTGCAGGGCAGACGTGAGACGGTGGCTCTTGGCCAGGATGTGCCTGTTGTCCTGGTGGGAAATGCTGGGGGTAGCAGCTGAGAGATTATCTACCACTGAGTAAAAAATGCTTATAGCAGGCTCACGCACCACGTGTTTCTGACTGCTGTGTGCAGATGCACAACCTGGTAGAGTTTTGTAATGGGAGAGCATCCACCAGTTGCATTTATCTGCTGGCTGCTCCTGGTACCATGGAGCAGGAAAGGTCATTTTACTGGGGCAGGAGAGTGTGGAGGACGGACAGAGAAAACTTGACCAGCCTGTTCTATCTTGCCTGATTGAAGGAGGCACATTAAAAACAATCCAATTCCTATGCTATATTTCTACATAGAGGCCCAGATTACTTTAATTAAACGACATCTCTCTAAAATCCTTTATAAAGGATTTATAAATCATTAAGATTGCTATTAATTGTCACTGATCATTGTTCACAGTGAAGTAGGAGTGAAATTATATATGGTACTGATGATTTCTTAAACAAGGAAAGGCCATCCCTACCCTGAACTGCTTACAGTTTTTGCCCAGCATATGTATTGAGGGATGCAAGGAGTATGAAATTGATCCCCAGTGAGTTTAGTGTGGAGCCTTCTGATAATGTTTTAATAATACTCATGCAAGAATTTAGCTTTCTTCTCAATAATTAATGCTTTTGAAAAGTTTAATATGTATTTATTTGGTGTGTTGTGATACTGGCACATGAGCAGAATAATAAGGAGTTATGTATGCTTGAAAGGGTTTTCACCTGCATGTTGACTTCTAATTCTTTTTTTTAAATGCTGAACAGTAGGGTTTATTCTAATTAAAAGAAGAAGATGGGTTATTCCTCCAGAGTGATTTTGGCTAAAAATTTAATTTGTCTTGTGTTAATTTCCTCTTAACTGTTTGCAAGAAATTGACATGGTGAAACATAGTTCTGTGCAGAAATGAAAAGTAAAGTATGTTTGCAGTATATGAAAAAATTCTTTGCAAAATTTGCAGAAGCTTGTCTGGGGAGCATATACATCTGTGCATTGGTCAAATTATATGCTATTAAAGTGAAAGTAAGTGAAGAAAAATTACTAATGACACCCAGAGCAAATGCAAAATGGTTTCAGTTTCTTGAACAGGGCACCAAGATGTGAATCATCATATTTTCACTGTCAGAAAAAGCTGAGTGGTTTTTCCTCAGGGTAACAAAGGTACATGTCAACTGTCTGAATAAGAAATCTCAGCGAAGGCAACACACATTAGTTTTACCATGAGGTAAACTCCCTCAGGTCAACTTCAGGCAGGGTACAACACTCATCTTGGCAAGTCACCTCATGGTAAAGCTTGTAGTGCCTCGTTGTCACTGTTATTTTACCTCGAGGTAGCTGACATGCATGTTGGCTACCCTGAGGTAAAAATGCTGTCTCTTTATCAGCAGGCACCAGCCCTTAGTGTACGTGCAGGCCAACACCGTGCTCCTTGGCTGTCCCCAGCTGTGACAGTCAGCCTGTACCTGCCTATCCCATCTCTTTCTGCCTCTCCAGTGCTCTTCACAACTCAGAGGAAGTCCAGCATCTCTCGTGAGTTCATTTTAACCCACTTCACCAAATCCGTCTCATAAAAAGTTCTCAGGCTGTCAGGGGGACCCTGTTAACTAGTTTCAGAAAAGTGTAATACTGAAAATCACCATGTGGTGTGTATTCTGCAGCCCTGAATATGGCACCTCCCTGCACCATGTTTTCCCCCTGTGAGCTCTCTCCAGGCCCCTCTCCCATCTAGAGCTTCTTGAAACATTCCTGCTGGCTGCAGGTCTGCTTTCTTGTGCTTGGTGTATCCCCAGTTCCATCTCTACCAGAAAATAGGGGCCTCCTTATCTCTCTCTCTCTCATCTCTCTCTCATTTGCTGAAGGTCCCTTATTTGTTCCTGTGCTAGGAGCTGGGAATATAATTTTCCTTCCCACCAGTCTTATCTCACAGGCAGAGCAAAAAGAAGTAAATTATTCAGTTGACCACATTTTAGCTGTAATGGGGTGAGAAGCAGATGGTTAATAGCCATTGTTATTTTTCTTTTCAGTATAAAAACCATTGCAGGGGGAAATCAAGGTATTGGTTTGACTGGGGAGAGGCAAGGGATTGCATACATCCTGCACTTTTCTCTTTGGGTGAGCGGGTTGTCATCAAAATCATATGGTCTGTGCTTTGATTTGTAGAACTTTTCCTGAACATTGGGCTTGCCTGGAGATGACATTGAAAAGTTCCCATATTACAGGCAGACAGCTGAATGCCCTCGAGCTGAAAGTAAGACCTTGCTTGACTTAGAAAATGAATGTCATTTTTCTGGTATTGTTATTGAAGGTAGTAGTGTTATACTCCTGTGTATCTGAACATGACAGCAGTTACAGCATGGGTAAGTGCTTATAATCAGCTGTGATAGTGTTTATTTTAGAAGTCGAGTGAATCACTAGAAACCTGCTTGCTGAATGATTTTATTGGGGAAAATGATTGCCTTGCAGCTATGTAAACTCACAGACAACCAGAAAATGATGTGGTACTAAGTCATCACAACACCTCAGATACATTCTATGTTGTAGGTATGGAGATCCTCTCAGCTTAGCAGGTTGTATTTGAGAGTGCTGTTTGTCTACTACTCTTCTTAATTTCTGTCCTAGTTTTCCTTCCTCTGGTGAGAAATTGTGTTTTCCCATCTCCTCTTCCCTACAACTTAAAATATCTAGTATTCCAATATACCTCTGTCAACACTCTACATTCCTGTAACTGAGTTATTCTTCAACATTGATCATTGTCTTCTCCTATCAGGATGCTGTAGCAGCAAAGGGCCACAGTATTTATGTCTGTTTGACTCCCTAGATTTTATTCTAAGCTCTGCTAAACCCACCCAAAGGTCAAACTCTTGATTTATTTGAGAGTTCAGACTTCTTATCCCAGGTCCTGTGAGTGATCTCTTCATGTGGGTGGCCTGTGTGCTAAAAGGTTGGGCCTTGCATTTTTCTAGCCAAGTCACATGTGGGCCTCTGGAATCTCAGAAATTTTCCACTTGACAGAAGAAGGGGACTTCAGAAGCACTGCTATAAGTACTTAGAAAGATAGGCTAAGAAAATGTTTCAGTGTGCTGATACCCTACTCTCCTCACTTTTGCAAAATGGTGGCATATTTCTTTGAATCTGCAGTCTGCCATAGTTGTGGGTATAGGCTGGTTTTGACCAGGATTTGCTTGTCTGTCTGCAGAAGTGGCACGAGGACTTAGAAAGCTGCAAGATCCAACTTTAACTTGCATCAGTTACATCAGTATATTTTGTCTTCATTGAATTTTGAAGTGGCCCTGATGTCATGATGACAGCTTCCTGAGCTCCAGGATGCTGTGAAAAAATGCTGTTCCATAGAAATCAGTATGTTAAAGGTTCAGCAGATGTGCCAAAGGAATATCTTGGGGGTTCCTGGGTTTAAGATGCGAGTCACTGGTTTTGAGTAAGTACAGGCTTATAATATCAGAAAATGGTCTCAGCAGAGGCAAATTACCATTTACAGGTGAGAGAAGTAGCCTGTTTCCTTTGCCTTCAAGGAGAACATTTTCATTTGTTCCCAAGTAGATGTGAGTTTACCATTCTTTCACACAAAGTCCTTACTGTGAAGTCTTCTGTAAGCAGTATGGTGGGTCATTAATGGCCCACAGAGGAGGCAGTAAGTGGTGACAAGTATCTGCAGGTGAAAGCCAAGTAGATAAATATAAGGTACTTTGGAACCTGTTTCCTTATCTAACCTTTTAAGGTTGTCATTAACAGTTTCCTGTTTATCCTTCAGTTAAAATCTCTGCTCACCTTGAAGAAGCCGATTGTTCAGTGGGAAGACTCATTAGGAGCTGTATCTCGCTGCATCTCAGCAACTGGGCATACAGCTCTGAGCTTTTATTCCCACTTCAGAATTGGGAGGCTGCTTTAAGTAACAGAATGTTGCTGAAGTCTATTGTCTTTGGCTGTCAGAATTTACTTGCTTTAAAGAGAAAGGCTGTGTATTTCTAATTTTTTTTTTTTTTTTTTTTTGGTGTCTGTATCCTTTTCTGGGCCCATTTTGAGACTAAAACCAAGAGGTATCTCAGGGAGGTTATAGTTAGCTCATGCTATGCAGAATTACACACAGTAGGAAATCTGGGGATTTCTCTCTCTTGCTTCAGTGACTCTAGCAGCTTGCCCAGCAATCCTACAGCGACATGTTGTAAGGGTCATGGGTTTGGAGCAAAGCCAACAGTAGTGTTAGCAAGCAGAATTCCTTATGACTCCACCTTTTTTTTTTTTTTTTTTTTTTTTTTGTTATTGGCCCAACACAAGCAGCAAAAGTAACATGTCTGAACCTGTTCCCTTGTCTATTCTGGTGGTTACACACTTTCTTCTCCCCCAGTTCAGGGAAAGTGGGGAAAAAAGGTTTGCCTTTGCCCAGCAGCACTGCAGGTGTCTGTCCCTCTGAAAGAGTCCCAGTGGTGTGGGCGTGCTGGAAAGAAAAATCCCCAGTGACTTCACACAGCTTGGCTTGTGGTGGTTACTCACAATGAGGTAATTTTTTTTTCTATTTTTTTTTTTTTAAGGTCTGCGTGTTTAATGCTACATCTGAGTTTTTGCATATGAGTGAAACTGCAGCTCCGGGACTGATTCAGGGAGTTTTCTCTGCAGAGTAATTTTGGTGAGTAAACAGAGATAAGAGGAAGCTGGGTTAATCCAATAACTCCTCCCTCAAGGGCAGGTGCAGCAATGTGGCTCAAGGTACAGAACAGAGGAAATGCCTTGTTGACACAGGTGATCAGAGCAAAGTGGCCAAAATTGATATAATGATATGAGTTTGCAATGCAAAGCCCTGCTTTCTCAAGGCTGCTATTTGCAGCCCTCCATAGCACATCTCTGGTCTTTCACCTATCTTTGGTCAGGCATCCTGTTGTGGGTGACTTCCCAGCTCCTCTTCATGATCTCTTGGTAGCTGCATTGCTACAGTGTAGCCCGGACTATGCTGTGTTAACCTGAGAGTATTATTAAAATAAACTCTGAGTCATATTTGAGCTGTACGTGGGATAAGATGGTTATCAAGGTTTATTTTTTCTTATAATTAGGTCTCTTAAATATTGCCTCATTAGATATCTTCAGTGACTGTTGGAAAAGTCCTCAGGGGACTAGTGGTTGTTTGTTTTCAAGCGAAGTTCACATGATAAATACAGAAACTTGCAACTCTGTTTAGGTTTTTTTTAATAATGACAATTAACCAGGCATTTTTCTTTAATCCTAAGTTCTTGTCCTGATTTCTCTCCAGCCTTTCCACTGCTATTACAGCTCTGGTATCCTATAGCAAGTAAGAACATAACATTACAATCGTTCACACGTGGGAAATGGAGGAACTGCATTAAGAGCCCATCAGATAGGAAGGTAAGAGGCTGCTTAGGTTTGTATGGAGCCACTTCCAACTTTGGCAAGCCAGCCTAGAGTGCCTTGGCCCAGGCTGAACTCAGCAGTGCTGGGTTTGTAATGGCTCTAAGCAATTCTTTTCTACCTTGTCCTTAAATGTTTATCACCCAGGGGTTCAGGCATGGCCTGCTTTGTTTCTCTGGTATTCCTCTCCCTTCTCCATGCTTAAGGGGCTACCTGGGAAACAGCAGCATATGCTTTCCCCTGCCCTGCAGTAGCCTGAGCTTTCGTGTTGCCTGTCCCTTGCCCTCCTTTGCTCACATGGCTGTCAGCTGGGTCACCTCCACCTCTCAGCGCCTCTATCTGATAAGACTGGTGCTGTTTAGATACATTTTGAGAAGTGTCGGAAAATATCCAAGGAGACATAGTTCTTTTTTCAGTCATCTTTTCTTCTAATCTCAGTCGGGAAATCTTGATCTTCAAATTCTGCTTCTCCAGCAGTCACCACCATTTTTGCCTCCTCCTGTCTCTCCCCCCCTTCCCCTTCAAAAACAGGAATAACTAGCTTGGGTGCTCCCACGTAGAGCTCATGGTCCAATGGGCATGTGGGACACCACACCTGAAGTAGGAACTGCTCTGAGAGAAAAAAAAGGATGTTGCTGGCCCTTTGAGGCAGACCTCTGCGTTTCTGCTTTCCACTGCTGAATTATCTCTAACTGCCACAAGTTTTAGGTGAGGTGGTTAGATAGAACTAACTGCACAATGTGATCTCTCCAGTGATACCTTTACAGTCAAATGTTGCAAGGTTTTTTAATTTTTTTTCATTATTTTTTTCTTTATATTCTCCAATTCTTTTTTGTTTGCTAATACTGGGATATCTAAGAGGTATTGTGATCTCTCCAGTGATACCTTTACAGTCAAATGTTGCAAGGTTTTTTTTATTTCTTTTTTCATTATTTTTTTTTCTTTGTATTCTCCAATTCTTTTTTGTTTGCTAATACTGGGATATCTAAGAGGTATTATTAGAAAAACTGGTGAATGTGGAATGATCGCAAATTTTAGTAGAAATGTCTTTTTTTTTTTTTTTTTTCTGCAATGCTATGTCAAAGGTACATACATTATTTGATATTTGTCAGTATCAATTGAATTCTCAAATCAAACTTGAATTCTGCTCAATTCAAGAACTTCAGCCAAGTAGTCAGGGACAAGGAGGAAATAACATGTGGTAGAAATGATCACTCTTATCAGGAGCAATGGGTTGTGAGCAAAGACCATGAGGCTGGGACTTGTTTCTCTGCATGTTTTGATGGATTGATCTGTGATTAATCTGCAAACAGGAAGAAAAAGGGGGTAATTAACAACAAACACAAAATTTGGAATGAATAAACTGATGAGTCAGAGGCATAGATTAACTGTATTTTACATTTAGGGACTATTTGGAAAGGTTAAAGCTAGGAGGAGTTCTGGAATAGGCTGCATCAGCAAACTGGTACATTATTTACTCTGGCAATGTTTTCAGCGGTAGGGAAGGCTATTCCAGGAGGTGTTAGTCTGGGCATGGTCAGCACTGGCTCAGAGTTTGTGTAAAATGCAGATTCAGGGGATTACTGGGCACAGAAGCAGACTTTAGGAGTTGTAAGGTGCCTCAGAACATCAGCCCGGTAGACTACTGGATCTGCCGAGACATTCTGTTCTCCTCTCTGGAAAAGAGGAATTGGCCCACGCTGTGGAATGACTAACAAATTGTCGCCGAGGACTGGCCAGTTAGGTAGGAAAATGTTATTTACCTTAAAAAAAACCTCAGCGTTTTTTACGCATATTCAGGATGCTAATAATAAACTACCAGTGGAGCTCTGCCCTTTGCTCATAACTGTGGTCATCTCTTCTCCACAGTATGACTGAGAGCTAGCATTTGTCATTTCACCCAAACTACTCATACACTAAAACTAACAATCTGGCCATCACATCTCTCCTGGGAGGTTTGGACATGAATCATGGAAGAGGTTTTGGGTCTGTGCCACAAGTCATGGGAATTGTGGAAGGAAATTATTATATGCTAGATTTGTTTTATAGTAAACCACATACTGTCCTAGAATTAGACCCCTACTTTATAGTTTCAGGAGCCAAGTCAAGGAATCCTAACTCAGATGAAATTCCTCTTGTACTTGGAAAGTTTGTCGCAAACATAATTGAAGTTTTCACTTTCCTTCTTATTTACAGTCTTCTTCTTTCTTACATATTTTCTCTTTGGATTCAGGCTTACTTTTTCACATGAAAAATCTGCCTTGATTCCTTGAGTGTCTGGTCAGTACTTTTCTTTTTTGACTGATTTCTCTTCTCTTTTAGATAGTTAAAAATATTTGGCAGAAGGTCCTCCCTTCAGTTCTGGTCCATACATTTTTTTTGTCCTGCAGAATCTCACAGGTGAGGCAAGGGCTATGAATGTCTTTCTGGAGAAGGCAGATACCTGGGTTAGACCCCATTTAAGGCTGGGTTTTAGTACATGCTGCCCCAGGAGCTAAGGGCATTCAGTACAACACACACATAAGCCAGCCAAAGCCAGCTGTGAACTCAGCAGAACATCCAATTCGCTACCTGGTTCTCCACTCTGAGCAACTCAGTGGTGGAAAAAGTAAACTGATGAACTTGGTGCACAGACTGTAGTAATTTCACTAAAATACAGTTGCCTAAAAAACAGTCAGACACTTCCACCCCTAAAATATCTAACCCCCCAAGAGACCCCCAAACCCCAGCCATAACCCCCAAACACTGCAGAAAGGAAAGAAATACTTCCAAAGAGATACTGGGTTCATTCTGCCAGAATTGTATTGTCTACAATATCTCAGGTCAGGTCTTCTGCAGGAAACTAAAATAGTTTGTGAGAAGAACTCTTAAACCAGCCTTATAGAATCCACATGACATTTTATTATTTTGTAGAACTTGCTTTTAAATATGAAAAATAATTAAAAGGATAATACAATTAAACGGAAATTAACTAAGGCTAGTGATGATATCTGGAGCTTAACAAAAACCAACCTGTAGTGCACATCTAAATGGTATTTTGAGATATGTACTGAGCTTAAAAGAACTAATATTCCATTTGAAAAGAATAAAAGATACTATTTTGGAACTTATTCTTTTCTGAGGCACAGCTGAAGGGTGAAACCAAGATTTTCCATACAGCTGTATGAAACAGAATTCATACTCCACCAAATGAGACCTTTATGCTTCCACCTGCATATTATGGCTCTAATAAACACGTTATCAGCTCATGAAAATGATGGCAAACAGGTGACTGGAGGATTTGATAAGTCAGCAGCAAAGATTAACAGATTTTTCTCAGGGAAAAGGTACGAGAGATTCCTTTATTTAAAACAATTGCAGCATGTGAATTGACTGCACTTAAATCATTACTGGCAATTAGTATGTGTCAGGAAGGTTGCAGCTGGCTCCAATTACAGGTAGAACTTTTAGAAGCTGAACTTAATTGTATGTGTGATAGTGCGAGGCTGAGCAAATGCATACCAGCATAAATGTGCTCCCAGTGCAGAAAGGAGGGCAAGATCCTAAGAGCTGGGACCTGATTATTGTAACCAGGCCAAATTTCTGCCTCCTGGTAAATAGATATTGTAGGGGGAAATTGATGGGAACACAGTTCACCTTTCTGAGCTTCTTTGGGTGGTGGGGAGAGCTTAAAAACTGTGTAATACAGGCAATACTCCTTTCCTTCTCTGGTGGGTTTGCCCAATTTAAAGTCTTGCCAGTCATGTCCAACTTAGGCTGTATAATCAATCCATCCAGCTCAACCTTGTGCTTCCAAGGCCCTGCAGCTGTAGGCAGGGAGTGATCTGCAGACTGCCTGGGGCACTCCTTCTTGTGTAATTGTCATATGTGAAAAAATCTTTCCTTCTATGATGGCAGTATGTTGGACTCTGTGGTGCAAAGGCTCTGGATTTACAGCTGTGTGCTTGGGATGTTTTTGCTGTAGTCGTTATCAGGATCTCTCGTAGTTGTGTTCTGGGCTATGGCCATGTGCCTTCACCCTGGTCATGGACCAAGGTGACGTTTTCGTCATTCCACTTCTCTCTCTGGTTGTGTGAGTGTGTTTCTTGTCATGTGGTGAAATAGTGGTGTTTTCAATAGAAGACTAGCATGTGTCTAATCATATGTTAGGAATTGGGATTACAGTGCGTTGACTGCTTTTCATACTTCCCCAGAAGCAATGTGATCCACCTTGCCAGAGAAATTTATCTCTAGGCTCTTGAAGTTCCAGTTACACCAGTGACTGGTATCTCCTGATGAGCCATATTGCTTTGCCCAGCTCCTGTGCCCTGTTTCAGGAGCCTTAAAGAACAGAAGATAAGTACTAATATTCCCATTTAGGGATTCAGTACTGCATATAAACCTGGTGTGTGTCCTTGTGTCAAGATGATGCCCTCAGGTGGAGCCCAGGCTTACTGCTGGCTTTTGGAGGGGCTTGTGTGCATTAAGTGGAAGAAGGGAGAGCATGGAAAGCGTTCTATCTTTTTGTCTTTCCTTCTGTCTCTTGTATGTCTGCTGGAGGAGAGAGGCTTAACCTTTGTCATCTGTGTACCACGGAGTCTTAGCTTCTGTCTTCCAATAAAATGGTGTATCCAGACTACTACATTTTTGAAAGGTTTTGTTGAACAACTTCAAAAGGTTGTTACTACTCATCTAAACTTATGAATGAACTGCGGTGTGACTGTATTCGTGTCTCCCTGTTCATTAGCCAGCAAACAGTGCCTGTGTGGGCAGAAGCTGTTCTGCAGTGTGCCTGCACTTGGGCTGATGCATGGGCACAGGCACCTTACTGGTTCCTTGTATTGCTCATAAACCCATGTTTGATCAGCGGGACAGCTACCACGAAATTCATTAGAGCTGCTATTTTGGGAAAGCAGGGTGATGTTTCACATAACATGTGCTAATGTGCAAAGGCTGCCATGCTTGTAAAACTAAACTGCAACGTTGTTGGAGAATCATTAAGCATTCCAGCGGTGCACACAGACCAAGTTTCAAGTAATTCCTCCAAAGTCTTCCCTGTGACCGCTTTTCTACTTACATCCAAGTTCCACGAATGTTGCTATAATGCTGTTAATGTGTTTTAAATCCCTAGCTCTTTCTCCAGGATTTTGAGATGAAAATAGTAGTCAAGTAGCAACTGGGAGCGGGGAAAGAGAATCTGGGATTCCCAAACTCTCGCTATGTTTATGTACTTTTCTTTGTATCAGCATCAACAAAGGTGCTTGCTGTGTAGTCAGCTGAGGCAGTTCTGTGGAGATGATGTTAGTTTGGTGTGTGAGGCCTTTGCAAACAGAAACACTGCTGTCTCTGTCCATCTGATTTGTTCAAAAGCAACACACCCATTTTTGATAAAAGTATATTCTGCCTTTACAAGAAATGATCTGTCATAGGTCTGGTAGTTAATGATCCGTTCTGCCACATTTATTACAGTTCACAGGGTGCCCACAGTGCTGTGGGGCCTGAGGATAAGCAGCACAGTGTTGCAAATTTGTAATTTTCACAATGCAGGGGCCCATCCAGCATCACTTCAGCTGTGTTTTTTGTTGCTGTCAGCTCCTGAGCACAGAACTGCCAACACAGGAGATGACCTTCCAAAAGAAACTTTGAATATGTTAAAGCAATGCATGGTACATCCCGTTCCTGGCTTTGTCTCAGTGTCTCAAGACAAAAGCCTGTTGTGTGAGTGAGAGGGATGTCATCATGTTCAGGGCTGTGCAGCTTTTGGGGAGATTTGGAGGTGAGCTGTCTTAGCCATTATTGATGCTAAGCCTGATATTTCATTCTGTTTAATTGTGCTCAGAGAGATGAACTTCAACATTACCAGGCCCAGAGAAGGGCTGTAGAATCTGGAAAAAGTAAGGAATAATGCTTATTGGGACTGCATCCCTTCTCACAGACTCTTTGGAGACCACCAGAGGCTAAGGGCAGGGCTGTCTGAGATATTGCAGGGCCATGTGGCTGTTCTGTTGTCACTTCCCTGTGAGTGCCCTGCTGGTATTGTCTAAGGCCTGTCAGATGCCTGGAACCTCTTTGGTAGATTGAGTGTCGCAAGCTCCATGTAGTCCCTGCAGCTCTTGACACACACCAGAGACAGCTCCTTTTATTTCTTAAAATGAAAGCAGAGATGCTCATCTAGTAAAGTAATTGCTGGGAGGATTTTGCCTTCTAAGAAACAAAGTATTTCTGTTCTTAATGCAAATTTAAACAAATTCAATACTGCTCTTTAGTGGAAACTGCCATGGGGTATGCAAGAAAGTTCATGTCATGAGAAAACCAGGCTGCTAATGGGCTGTCCTGAGTCTTGCTGGCCACATCGTCTCTTTGAGGACTCCAAGAACTGCACAGATGTCTTTTAATTATACTTCTACAGCTGAATACTCTGCTTACTTTGTGGGAACAATCTCCATGTTAGGCAATTCACCGTGAAGAATGGACCTTGCAAATAGACTCCTCTCCCTTAGTGGATTTATTTCATGTAAGAAGGTTCTTGGGGAGTAAAGTTTTGGGGAAGTAAATCCAACCTCACAGATGGGACATATTCTCTCATGTGCAGGCCTCTCATAATTTGGTCTCTCATTGCTCATGTATTAGAAATTAGGAGCTGAACAAGAGACTTAGAGATAGAACATTAGAGTACTTAATAAGGAAACTCTGTGTCCTTCTTTAGGGTTGAATTGTTCTTCTGTGTTTTCTTTTGTCTTTGATCATTATAGTCATATCACTTACTGGAATTGCCTGTATAGATGTCTTATGGACTTTTGGTGAGACCTGGGGCTTGGGAGGAGGGATTTTGTGGTCCTGTTAGCTGCTCTGTGTCCTGGGGCATAGCATTTTGGCTTTCAGGACTCCTGTACAGTATGCCATGAAACAGCTATAGGAGTAACTACAAAGAGAGGTGTAGTGACATATAAGAACAGCAAATATGTAAAGTTACCTGTAAGTTCTTTACTCTCTAACTGTAAATTATTATTATTATGATGATTATTATTTTCAATTATAATCCAGTTATGGCTCTGGACAATGTAAACCAACAAGAGCTTTGCTTCCCTTCAACAATCCTAGTTCTGTGAAGTTACTCTCAGCTTCAGAGACTCAAATTTCCCTATATGGCTCTTCTTCTTCTCTCTCACCCACTCCCAACTGAGACTGTCTAAAATGACCATTTCTAACAGTTTGCATTACATTCATGACTATAGCTTTTGTGTGGGGAAAATAAAAGGCTTTAGAACATGATTTTGTTGAACTGCAATCCTCTGAGAAATGAGAGCTCTGGTGACAAGGCCTGAGGACCCTGGTGCTCTGGGAACAACACTGGCTATTGCAGAACTTGGGGTGAAAATGGGAAGTCAGCAATATTTGAGGTCACCTTATTATTTTTTTTGTCCCCTCTGAAAATAGCAGCAATTGAATTGATTCTTACTTGAAAAGAACTCTCCTTGTATTTCCATTTGCTTTTAATAACCTGCCTTGTCTCCCCCCATGCCTCAAGCTGTGGTAGCATTCACTAATGGCCCAGGTAGCATTTTGAAAGCCATAGGACATGTCTTTCTTCCTTAAAAATCTGTCTGGTGAAAAAGCACTTTCTTATTTTCACAGGTTTGTTGTTCCCCTGTGTTGGAGGCAGTCCCTATTTTGTTTCCTCCACTGCCATTCTCATCCCCCATATTTCCTTCACAATGTCCTCTCTGTGTTAGGGCATCAATAGCTGGGCTTCACCCTCCTCAGGGCTCCGACTGGTGGGGATTTGCCTTAACAGCCAGTCCTTTTGTAGCACAGCTTTTTCTAAGACCTCTCACTCCCTTGGGACAAGCTGTCAGCCCACACAGCTTGTCATGAACAAGGGAATATTTGAAGGTTTTACTTAACTCACTTTCACATTTTTTCACAGATTAGTATTTTTTTAGACCCTCTTATGTTGTTTTAATTGAGTCTTGCCACCAAAAAAAAAGAACATTGTGTTACCACTTCTCAGTTCCTTTATACAGCCGTGGCTAAGAGAGTTTGGAGACGGTGCTACCTGCAGAAATGTTGAAGTCAATGCTGTGTATAATCGTGATGAATTACTTTCAAGCTACTCCATACATAAATCTGGTCACACCAGAACAAGAACTGTGGAAAGTATATAACATTAATGTATACTCATTACATTCCTCCTTTCACAGGCTCCAAAGCTGTCAGGCTGGCCGTGGGGTGGGGAACTTGAAGTAATGAGGAGTTAGATTTAGACATTTTACTAGAAGGCATTGCAGTTCTCCATTGAAAGGGGGATGCCCTTTAAGAAACAGTGCTTCTGTGATGTACAACGGCTGCTAAGGAGTAATGAGTTCTGTGTTTGGGGGGTTTTTTTATTGGTGACAAAGAAGCTTGTCCCATTTTGCAAGTTTATTGAAAAAGGCAGGAGTTAAAAAAATCCCCAGCACCTTGAAAACTCAGTTTTAAATTTATAGTGCAGCTTTCTACTCTCTTTGAAACCAAAGACAAATTTCCTATTGATTTTATCAGGAGCAATATAAAGGCCTGAAAAGATAAGTAATGCTCTTTCTCCCTCATATGAAAACATGTCATTGGGTTCCTCCCTGGATAGTTTTGGCTATATCATTACATACACCAGGGACTGAATTTGGCCTCGCAATGAATAACATTTTGTTTATTCAATTTGCAAACCTCTACTCAGAATGAAGGCCCCACTGGCCCCGAAGTGGGGAGGAGGAATACAGAGCAGGCAGCCATGCAAGGTAGGGTGACTCCTTCAGTGAATAGGGGCTGTCCAGAGCAGGAAGTCAGTACCCACAGAAATAATTTTGGGCTGCAGTGCCTCATGTTTGCCCTTACATTTGTCATATTGCTCGTCCTCAGAGATGCTGAGTGAGCAGTACCCCTAAAAATCCTTTTCTCTATTGCAGGGAAGCTAGTGTGGGTTCAGTCATCTACCTTAACTCCCAGATCTGAAACTTTTGCTGAGGAGCTTTGCTTGTTTGGGTGGAGGATGTTGTGTTACATCAGGTGTTTTTCAGAGAAGAGTGGCACTTTAACAGCCAGCTCAAAAGGAGGGAATTTCCTTTCCAGGCAGAATGAGGAGGCAGGTCTTTTGTTGATCACCAAGTCTGTGGTTTATTTAACTGTTTTTTTTTTGTGTGCTGAAGGCCCTAGCTGGTGATAGGGCTGCCAGGGTCCATTGCCAGCAGCATACTGTGGCACTAGGGCTTATATCTGACTTCCTACAGCTGCAAATGCTGACAGCACTAGTATTTCACAATGCCTGGGACACGACCACTGGGATGAAGGAGAGAGTCTTCTAACTGAATTCATGCAGTGAGGGAGGATAAGGAAGAGTGGTTTTCTGCAGAAGGGACAGCTGCTCCTTGGAGAACCACTGCTTTTAAGTCACAAAGCCCACTGCCATTGCTGAGTCTGTTCTTCGTTTCCTATGCCCCGATGTGTTTCGTTCCTGACTCTATTTTTTTACTTTGTATCTTCCACTTGGACGTGATTTGGCAGAACGATTCAGTCCTCTGTTAACTTCAGACTGAATTCCTACAATGGAGGATGAGGATGGAGGCAAGTTTGAGACTTAACTTGTTCAAAGAGCCATGTGTTAGTTAACACCATTCTTGATACACTGCAGCTAAGCCTTCAAAGTCAGGTCCTGCTCACGAAAGCTCCTGTTGAATCCCTTTTATCCTGTGGTTCACACAGCTGTATTGGCATGCAGTTACCTTCTTCCCTCTGACTTCAGTTGTGGTTCACCAGTTGGCCTGCTCTCGTTATGTTAATTGTAGATGCTGGGCCCCTCCGTGTTGGATATTGTTCTGCTGAGGTTTGGTTTTGAGAAATGCTGCCCACCCATCACTGATGCTAATGCAAAGAACATTGTTGTACACAAAGAGAGAGGATTTTTAGTCCTGTGTAGATATAAATAATATTTTAAGTTATAAATAAACATGGAAAATTCTAATATATCATTAAGCTTCAGCTTTTAGTACTATTTTGTTCCTTGGCATTTAAGTTTCGTCTCCAGTCATGAATAGGTATTTTCACTGCTGAGACCCTCAGGGGCTGCTTTCTGCTGTGAGCTCTATCTCAGTGATTCACTTCTCTGGTCTCCTAAGTAGTTGGTTTGCTCAAGGTGGTGTAGCTGTTGTTATCCTTGAGAAAAACACACAGGTCATGGCTGATATAGATAACAAAACAGACACTGTTTAAAAAACCCTCAGTTCTGAGAGCCGATGTTGTTAATAATCCTTGATCTCCACTGGCTGCTTGTAAACTTGACAGTCTGCTTCAAGGGTAGACTGTTGGTATTTTTAGTCTTAACTAACAGGCAGCAGTGCTGTGGGATGCATATTGGGATATCACTAGGATCAGAGGTATTAAACTGTGTTATAATCTAAACTGGGATCACATCTGAGATTTCCCAGTCAGTACAGGACTCCCTCAGATCAGGTACCTGTTGAAGCTGCAATTGGCAGTCACACAAAAAACTAAGAATTTGAAATTGCAGTCAAAGTTGGTGACATGACTCTGTCTCTAATGATGATAGATATGTTAGGGATTTACAGACTTTTTGTACTTTTTTAAAGGTGGGCCTAGATAGGAAGACTTTCTTAGTTTTCGTGATTCCTCATGGTAATTGTATTCAACTCAGTTCTACAAGGGTAAATTGGCATGGGAGAACCCAGGCAGATGAGAAGCCTAAGCAGTACAAAGCGAATACACATCATGTTGCAAGAGCATATGGGCAGATTAAGCCCTACCTTAATGTGGGGGTTGCACCCTTGCTGAAGTTCTGCCACAGCCCAACCAGTGCACAGTGCTGGATCATGAGTGCTGGGGAGTAAAAAATCCTCTTGTGCACTACAGTGAAACTGCATCTGTAGGACAGGCTGTATTTATTATGTACACGTTGGAAAAATGAGGTAAAGAAAGGAAAAAGGGTATAAACATTAAAAAAATGTGTACATTTATTTTCAACACAGCATGCTACATGTAGCACAGTCAGTGGACTGCATGACTCCAGGCTTAGCTCAAATCCTGAAATTCCAAGACAGGAGAGTTTCTATTGAACTCACTTAGAGAGAGAGAGGGGGAGAGAGAGAGGGAGAGAGAGAATTTTGTGTGTTGATTTTCAGTTGATTTCAGATGTGATCCTTGCAATAAAAGCACTTGATGGACATCTGATTTGTGATGTGCCCAGGGGTATGTCACTCTGTAGCATAAGTTGATAATGGGCCCATCCAGCACACACAATGCTTGTAGTTCCTAAATCAGAACACATATGCAAGGATGGGAATGAACCTTTAGTGTGGAGAAGTCAAACACAGTCTCAGGCTTTTCCCACAGGCATGAACAAGTCTCTTGACGCCTCTCCCTTTCTAATTTTAGTGACAGAGATGTTGCTTTTGCAGGAATTTATAATTGCTGTTGGTTCTTCACTTAGAACTTGCATGGCTTGTTCAAACAACATTGCAGTTCTGGAGTTCTTTTGCAACATCTTAGGAGGGCACTAAAGCAATATAAAACAGACTAGGCCTGACCCCAGGGAAGTTAAGGCATGGGTTCAAAGAGTCTTATTTGCTCATTCTTTCTGCAATCCAAGGACAGCTATCGTGTTTTTCACCTGGAGTACTAGTTTGTCTGAGGCACAAATTACCCCCAAAATTTGCTTTCTGTCTTCATGCCTTTCTATGGCTCTGAAAGCATCTACAGGGTTTTTTCACAACTCTTCTCTAAAAAGATGCCTTTTGTTTTTCCTGTCACTGCCATAAATGTTTCCCTGTGGCTCCTGGGATAAAGACAAGGATTGTACTTCTGGAATTGGAACATCCAAATACTTCTCTTACAGCACACTAGGTTAAAGATAACATGATGTTATTGCCTGTTGCTGTAATATCCTTGTGGAAAAATTGGTGTATTTCTGAAATTTTCTGAAGCATATTGCAAAAAGTCAGTACAGGTTTAATCCCCTGGTCTGCCTGACTGTCAGTGTGCCCTTGAGCAGGTTATTTAGACTTTGGGTGACTCAATTTCTTATAACTGAAATAAGAACACTTCCCTAATGTTTTTTTATGTTGGTGTATGGAGTGCATTAAAGACTGTAAAATCCTTGGAGTCTGCAATGGTCAAGCCACATAAGCCATTAAGGTAGATGTTAAAATATCTGAATGCACAATCTGTCCAGAAGAGCCTGGCTTCTCCATAACATACTGCAGCCCTTGCTTTGCCTGTCTGTGCCAGAATGCTGTACCGCCTTGTGTGTCACTGTTAATCAGCATTCCCCTTCTTGAGAGGATTTGTTGGAGAGCACCATTTTACTCCATCTCAGACAATGCAGGCTGACTGAAATCTCTGGGAATGCTCACTGCAGACAGTAAGCTTTGAGGTGATGCTAATACCTCGTAAGGGACCCGCTAACCAGAGGATCCTGCTGGTGCTTGGGTGTTAACCGAAGATGGTCAGGGTTTCTGTAGTGTCCTAGATCAACACACTTCATTGTAGTTCTCTGCATACTGTATCTTGCATCAGATCTGTCCCGTTATATCAATGGAATTATTTAAATAAATTATTTTTATTAATTTATTATATGAAAAATTTTAGAGCAAATTCCTTTGATGTGTGATATCCTAATCACACCCGTAGGGCATCAGCAAGCACAAGGCACATCTGAGTGTCTCTAATTCCCTAGTGGTGTGATTATATCTCATAATATTCACAACCCCCTGGAGCTTCTTTACTGGTATAAATAAATCAATTATTTAAGTCAAATACTTTGATCATTAGAAGCTGCCAGCAAGTGCTCGAATGCCTGAGCTGTGCAATTCACTGGGAATGATCTTGCTTCTCAAAATGCTGAGCAGCCGAGCTGAGTGCTACCAGCACTTCATTTCAATCTGCTTTATAAATTAGATTAGAAGTCAGTTTCCAATACTTCATCCTGGATAGCAAGGAAGGGAGAACTTTACAGGGGTGGAATTATGAGATATTGCTGCCAACAGATCCTTTTATCATTTAACACTGCTGTCATGGGTTAAATGTGAGCTACTGTTCATATTAACTAATAGCTATTATACTGAAAACTGACACAGGGATTCCAGCTAATGCACCATGAACCTGGTTCACACACACTGCATCATATTAACTATTATTTGCACATATGGATGGAAAGGAGTTTTGAGTCACTTGGGATATATGGCAAATTAGCATTTTATATCATATTAATGAAGTGCTAATTGCTACTTGCAACCTTTTTTTGTGCAAATTGAATGGGTCCTATTTGCATTGTCATGTAACTGCTGTATTACCTTGCAGCACTTTCATTAGGATGAGGCAGCACAGAGTTCATCAAGGAAAAATATTAGTAATTGTGAGATAATTAGTTCTGAAACCAATATTGTCTAAAGCAGACCAGAAATACTGCAGTTAACTTTGTTTTAGCTTGGGAATATTTTTATTAATAGGTTTTATAAAATATCTTTCATTTTGCATACATTAAACTGACATCTTTACAAACAGAGGTTCCTGCTTCAATATTTCATTTTTCAGTTCCTGTTTGTCAGGGTGTTTTGCATCTTCTAATGAAACAAGAAACATAGCAAAAAATAATACATAAGGGAGTAGTTTATTGCTGGTCATTTGTCTCTAAAATGAATTACAAGTCTGGAGCTCTTTGAAATTGCAAAATAAGAAAATATGTCTAAAGATATTGAATTTATAGGTGTCTGTGAGTCTGATCAAACAGCAGTCAAGTCTGTAAAACAATTTAAGAAATGTTGAAGATGTTACAGTCTTAATCATTTGCAGAATCTTGTTGATGATCACAGATACAATTCTCCATAAGTGTGAAATATAGTATGTGATATTTTCAGCCAGTACAGGTATTTTGGAGAAGAGAGACAGGTGGAAAAAATGAGGTAAAAAAAATTTGAAAGGTAATTTCATGCTAACTCGGGGATGTTTCCGTGATTGTGGAGGAAGCATGATTAATTTCTGAAGCCTCTGTGGGAAAGGCACCCAGACAAAATGACATAAATCTCCATTAGAGGAATTAAATGCTTTTGCCAAGAAAAAGTGAGCTGAACTTTCGGTACAAAGCCCTTTGCCAGTCAATTTATCCAGATTTAGGGCCTGCACCTTTTCTTTTTCAATGAACTATCGGATACGGACAGATTGCAAGTTACAGCTGAAGGCGGTGTGACAGCTTTATTGCTGTTGCATGGGCAACATGTTGTCTTTGATTGGGAAATAGGCTGTGGACTTCCAGAAAGGTATGTACAAAGAAATGCTTTCAGATATTTGTAGTATTAAAACAAAGGTTGTTAATACTGATTGACTAATACTTTCGTTCTCTCTCTTTTGGCTGTGTATGTCTGTAAATTAAGACCTATGTGTTTATTGAAAAGGGAACCTCATCTTAAAAGACAACTGATTGAAGAAACTGTGTATAGTACAGTCTGTCAGAGTATATTCTCAAGAGTCTGCAGGGGAGGGGACTTAAGACTCACACCTCAGAGATCCTGAGCACAGAAATAATTGCACAGGACCTTGTCCCAGGCAAGCATGAAGCAATGCAGCGAGGAAAGACCTTCTTGCTGATCTAGGCTTATGGCTTTTTCCAAACAAGCACAAGCAGCTCAGCAGATTTTTCAGACCAGAAGTCTGGATAGGGACATTTGCAAACTGCTTTGTTTTGGCCTGTATGTCATCCTGGCTTACATGATGAAAAAAAATGTGGATCATCTGGATTTCAGATGTATTCTGCCCACTCAAGGACCAAACCAGAAATACTTAATTATGGTACTACTTGCATCCAATTTATACTCAACTAAAGGACCTGTATAAGTGAACAGAACAAGACTGACTGTATGCCTTTGCAAAATGCTTTCTGTCCTGTCCACATAATCTTAGACTGGCTGAAGTCTTTATGGTGAAAAATATTTTCTCTCTCTTTTTTCTTTTCCTTAAAAATACTTTGTAGCTCTTGCTATAGCATTCTGGGAGACTTCAGTAGATGTTTTTAAGAACACAAATATTATTTTATTGGTAAAGTCTGAGTGCATCAGCAAAGTCTTACCTGACAGCACTGCACAAGCTTGCTGCGTTGTGTGCGTAAGAGTTAAAGTTTTAATGGGCTGGTGAGTTATCACAACAAATGCAGACCCTGTGGGGAATTGTTTACTATGTGTAAGAAGATGAGGAGATCCTGGGTGTGGACAGGAGAAAAGGGCGATGTGGCAACCTCAAGAATTTTATGGGTTTATGTTAAACAAACAGCTGCAGTAACATAGGAGGTTATCAGGAGCCGCAGGAGATCCAAGAGCAAAGCTCTGGTAGAGAGATGGAGGAATCAGATGCACAAACATTCTTCCCTGCTGACAGGTAGGACTGCCCTGGTGTATTCCGCTGCTAATCCAAATGAGTCTGGAAGAGGAGCTGAGCAGAAAAGGGAACTTCTGGTAAATGAGGAAGGCTGCCTCTTGCTTCACAGCCCACTTCCTGTTACGTGCTCATCTCTTTTCCAGGCAGAGCTGACAGGAGTCCTTGCTGAGCTCCTGAAGCTGACACTGGGCTATGTAAAGCTCTAGTTAGAGTGTAAGCCTAACTTAAGCTCATGGCTACCAAAAGTCAGTAATGTTCAACACAGTGTTTGGTAACCTGTGGGAAATAAATTCAACTTCACTACCACTCCCTGAAGTTACTTTGCCTGGTTAGGAAAACACTTCTGATTTCCTCAACTGGCATAGATTTTTTTTTTGCTGCGCCTATGGAAGCAAAGGGCTCTAATCATTAAGCAAAGCCACCAAGTGTGTGCCAAGGATGGGGGACTTCAAGTCAGGATTGGAGACACCTTGTTGCAATGGCTTGGAAGAGACTTAATTTCTGTTGCTTGTCTTAAAAAGGAAAAAAAATGAAAAACATCACTTCCTTCTATGGGCTGAGGAGTAAGAAGCTTTTCAGACACCTAAAATGAGTAATGTGAAAAATTAATAGTTTGGAGTCCAAAGCAAAGTTTGTGTGACCTCGGAAAGGGAGGGAGAGAGAGTCTTCAAGGGAATGACAAGAATCTAAAAATATTGATTTCAATTTGCCATGGGAGGGAGCAGGAGAAACAAGCCATTGGAACAAGTTCCTGAAGCTTCCCACTAGCTGGAATGTCGAACAGCAGAGTGAAAACAAACATTTCTGTAAGGTTTGCCTTCTCAGAAAAGATTAAGTCCAATCCCTCTTGTCTTGCACTCTGTCACTGGCAGCCTCTGGTCCTGTTTGAAACACCAAAGAAGGCAGAATTTTCAGTGCTGGTGGTTTGTGGAAAAAAAGAAAAAAGCTATGGAGGATGTTTTACTTTGGGCAGGGATTTCAGGCTGCAGCAGGATCCAGCCTGTACACTTGTGAAGGGCTGTGCTCAGCCTCTGGGGCTGGAAGAAGGTGAGGGTACAGTCATGCTCCGTGTTCATCAGTGCTCTTCCAGGAGTGCCTGTACCAGGTAGCCCTCTGCCATCCCCAAATTCAGAGTCCTCAGCTCAGATTTCATGAGGCATCCTGAGCCTGCATGATTTGATTCTGCATTTGGTGTGATTTCAGACCAATCACTCTCTCAGGAATGCTGCTCCTGGGTCAGTAGCCCCCATAAACCCTGCCTCAGATGGCCCACCTTCCCCTTGACAGGGAAGGGCACAGTGTGCACATGTGTCTCCAGCTGGCCAGGCAAGAAGGAAGCTTTGATATTTGACATGACTTTTTCCTCTTTAATATGGGTCCAAGCAAAATCACAGTCTCTGTTGCTTTGCATCTTTGAGAACAATGCACTAACTAAGATAAGATGATAAATTGAAATTTGGAAGTGGAAATGTCTTAAAATCCATGTATCTGAAGGTGACTGGGCTATTAACATGAGATGAACTTTCTTGTGACCTATATGCATGCAAAGATTGACACCTATACAGGATCAAAGGAACTTATGAAAGGCTACAGTACATGAGAGGAAATTGAAAATGTGTAGGTTGTCGATCTCAAGAGTGGCTTTTATTAGTTATTGTACATAATAAGTATTGTGTCAGAAATGAAAGGGATTAACTCTCACCCAAGGTACTGCACCTGAGCAAATATTGTCTTGCCTGGGTGAAATTTGTGCCAACACAAAGAAGACTTGGTATGAGGCTATGTACTGCTTAAGTCTCACTTAAGTCTTCAAAATGAGGATTACTCAGGATTTTAGTGGTGTGAAATTATAAGGGCAAATTTCAGCCCTTATATTGCTACGATGTATATCCCCGGGGCTTCTGGAGTAATGTAGGGTCTCACCAGGAGACACCAAAGCTGTTGGAAAGTGCTTTCTGTGCAGACTGACCACTTTCCAGATTTGTGAGTTTTTCACGTCACTGAACGGAAGCTCTGAAATGCTGTTAGAGAGAAACTAAATGGGTAAGTGAATTTTAATGGCTGAATGTTTCATTCTCTGCTGTGTTTTCCGATGGCTCAAGTGCTTTGGTCTATGTGAGCCAGCAGAAGAATATTTTGCTGAGGTCAGTAGGTTTTTCTGTGAACCACTGTGAATTTTGGAACAGAAGTTGACAGTTGTTGGAAGTGTGAATAGAAAACTCAAAGTTTCAGAAAGACAGTAACAAATATTTTCAGGCCAGAGGAAGAAAATTCTATGTCTTGAGAACAGAGGATATATTTTTCATGCTGAATCCTTCTGTCTATATCTGCTTCCAGCAAATGATACCTTTCAATCACACTCTTGCACCTGTGCCCAGTTTGCACACCTCTTGCTAAATACTTTCTGGTTTGTGGAAGAATGGTGAAATGGTTTCACGAGAACACAGACCATTTATTTGACATCCGTTCCCATATTTAATTGCCTATCTTTAGTGATAAGGTATGCCTATGTAAAATGGACTGTAACCACCAGAGGGAAAAGGGGTAGGATATAGTCTTGTACACACAGTATTTTCCGAAAAACATTTCCTAGGTTTTTTTTGGTGATTCCCATATTTGTTATGTCTGCCCCTTGTTCTGCCACAACATAGACTGAGAGGAAAAGAAATGGGGAACCTCGTGGTGTCTTTGTGTAAAGCTGCCTCTCCTGTGCATTGACCTGTTTCCAGGGATATCTTGTAGTGATGCCTCTGTTTTTTCCACATATGTTCCAAGACATGGAGATCACTAATGGGGTGTGAGAGACTCTGGGACACTGTCATATAAAACTGTTCCTTCTGAGAGGATGTTGCTGCATTGACAATGCAATATTTTTGAGGGGCCTGTGTCACCTGCTGCCCTCCTTACAGCTTACACATCACGAGAATGCTTCCCTTCCCTACCAAGCTGATCCCAGAGCCCTTGCTGTATGGCTGGCTTACCAGAATTGCTGGTTAGTCTGAAGGATCATTTTACACAGTTTTGGGGTTTTCTCCCCTTTTTTTTTTCTTAAATCCTTTGCAACTCAAATATATTCTGATCTGATATTATTTTATTCATTTATTCTGTTTCTCTATTAATTTGATCTTACACATATAATTGTAAGCACTGTATTTTTATATAATGCATTGGTGTAGTTGTGTTCTGAGCTGAAGGTGATTAGTGATCTGAGGAATCCAGGCCAATGCTGGTTTAGGTAAAATGATCACACATGAATAGATCTGCTCTGCATGCCAGGAGCCCTGTACTGCTTCTCTGGCATTTGAGGAGGCCATAGGGTGGTGATGGGCTCCTCTGTCCTTCATCTAATATTTGCCCAGTGTAAGAACACTGGAAAGCAGGTCATTGTCCTCACAGGATCCCTGTGAGGTTAGCAATACTGCTGTCACCATTTTGCAAATGAGGAAATTTTTGGCAGAAGAGAATCACATGACATAACTGGCATTCCTCTAATATACATTAGATAGTGATCTATAGAGGCATAAATTTGGTGTTGTAGTACCTTTTACCTCCTTCCCAAGTTTGGCAGAAGGCTTCTTATTCTTCCTGATTTCTGTCCTAGTCAGAATTGTTCTGTCATCTGCTCCAAATTAATTGCTGTAACTTTTCATGATTTCCCAAATAAAAATATTGGATTGCATTTGTGTCATGTTTACAATGTACATGGAGGTGAGGAGAAATCTCAGAGGAGTCAGATCATGGATGTTCCAGCTTGCATCTGCATCGTTGTGACTGAGTTGTGAGTAAGCACAGAAAAAGGAAGAACCTTTCTGTGGTAGGTGAATTTCTAGGGAGTCTGCTTTCCACAGTCAACAAAAAGTTTTGGAAAGCAGGATGGTTTTCCCTTGGTATGTTTTTGCTACATCAAGGCAAAAGTAAGGAAATACCATTTTTTTTGTTATTATGGGGAAAAATGCATTTAGATTTTTGGTTTGACCAACTTGATCCCACACTGAAGAGAGAGAGAAGGGGAGACAAAGAAGTAAAAAGTTTTTCTGTCCTACTAATTTCTAGAAAAACATCACTAGTGAGCTTATTAGTATGGCATTTTCAGTGGAAATACAGTATTTCTGCTGGACAAAATGCAAGAATGTTTTATCTCATGGAATTTCCCACTCAGGAATGGAACAATTCTTCATACTGCCACAGCTGCCTCAGCTCCTAATACGGATTTAGCAAGTAGCTCAAAAACACCCATCGGAACCTTAGGACACAGTTGCTATGGTGGTTTTTAAAAACCTTAAAGGGGTATACCAAAAAAGTCAGAAAAAAAACATTTGCTGTAAAAATTGTTGGTTGCAAAATAGGAGGGATCCTGCATTTTGCCAGAGTTACTAGCCATTTGTTTTGATTTCTTCCACAGCAGGTTCTGCCTTGAATAGACTACAAAATTTGATTCTGTTGTGTTTTATGTGCACTGAGCCCAAGCAAAAGCCTTCTGTGATGTCAGTGCCATTTTGCTCTTAAAGATTGTAGCTTTCAGCTTGATGCTTTCTTGTAATGACACTACTCTTGTTCATCCTTGTTTTGATGTTCTTTTGATGTAAAATGTGTTTTCTGAATGAATGGCTTTAGTCCTTGTTTATAATTCAAATTGCTGAAGCTTATTTTCACTGGATTTTTAATTATACAGCATCTAAATCCACAGAGTTCATTTTCTTTGAGAAGAATCCTCAGAAGGCTTTTAAATACCATACTTTTTGTTCAGGAAGTCTCTGAGTCACAAAGTACTGCAGGAGACTGTGCTGAGGAGGTATCCCTGTGTGCTTACCCTGGTATCACACTGTTTCCTAAGTTCGTGTAATTGGTTAGTGATGGAGGCGTGATGGAGGCATGACAGATGCATGGTCTCACCTGGTACAGCTCCTTTATATCCCCATACACACAAAATGTGTGTACGTCTTCATTCCTCATGTCTTTTTCGGATCTCGCTTTCTGCATTTCTTATTATATAACTGGAAGTCACAAAAGGGTAAACATTTAGGGTAATACCCTAGCAGTAGTCCCAGACTGGGGCTGTGTCAGTGCACTGGGCAGGGCCAGGAGCAGTGGTGCTGGTGACCCGTGGATTTTGGGTGTTAGCACGCTCCAGGGCGAGGTTCTGCCCGTGCCAGCCAGCGCTCTCTGCAGCTGGGCCTGGAGATGGGTCAGGGCAGCAGCCTGAGCCAGGGGCTGCTCCAAGCAGGCAGACACGGATGAGAACTCCTCTTTGGGGAGTGAGCAGAAGGACAGAGTTTAGCCATATGGACACAGGCTGTGCCATAAAACTTGTGCTCAGGGGCAGGGAATTGGCCCTGAACTGCTGTATTTTCTATTCCAAGGCAGGCCTGTTGATTTCTGTGCCGCAGTGCCAGGCCCTAAGACAGAATGCATTTACAGCTCTCTGTATACAGGACGTCATTTTAATGCTTGGCTCCTGCTGCAGAAAATGTCACAGCGAACTTCAAGAGGATTGTTTATGTCCCCAGAACCTTAAGCTGGAATAATGACTCTAATTTATTTATGCACATTTTGACAGCTTGTTATGTTTTATTCCGTAAAGCTAAATGTGGTTTCAACACCTTGAAGTTATTGCTACCAAGTAATGATGCCAGGGAGAGATAGGAATTTTTGTCTCTGAGCAGGGAAGATTTTTTCCATTCTGTAAGGATTTAAAACTACTGTCCTTGTGTCTGCCTGTGTATTTGGGAATGTACAGTGAAACTGAGGGGTGATGTGTCCTAGCTGCATAACTGAGTGGGAACACATCGACTCTACGTCAACACTGAATGCTTGAATAACCCAGAAACCAGTGACCTTAGCGTGGGAGCTGTCACACTCAGACAAGAGATGGGAGCTCTGTCCTAGTGTAGAGATCTGTACGTGCTTGCTCTGTAATGGGACTCAGTTTGTGTCGGACCTGCTGAATGATACAGATTGGGTACCCCCTTAAGAGAGACTCAGTCTCTCACTATGGAGGTCTGAAAGACAGATCCCTTCTGGTCTGAAAGGGTTGTATCATTTCTGGGTGTGTTTTATGTACCCATAATATTTCTGGTGTCTAATATAATGCTTTAAGTTTGATAGTATATTAACAGCTAATCAGGGCGTTCATAGGAGCATTGCATAGTTTTTGTAAATGAATAGAATATAATATTAGTGGGTAGAAGGCAGTTTTGATGAGGAATTTAAATGAAAACAAACAAACAAACAAAACAACTATAAAACCAGGACACTGGTCACTAGATTCTGTATGATTTTGAGTTTCTTTTCCTGTTGTCTGCAGAAATATCTATACTATTAAAGAAAACTGTGAGGAAGCATCCCTAAGCACCACATTGTCTACAACTGAGTGTTGGAAGAGTCCCTGGTAGGCTTTAGACCTAGATCAGCTAGATTTTCTCTCATATAATTTACAAGCACCATTCAGGGATAAGCTCCAACCCAGGACCTAGTCTGAACAGGTACCTGACCATGTTGTTTCTAGAGGTTAAGAAGGTTAAATAGCATGAATAGGAAATGTTTGCTGAACTAGCTGTAATCCCAAAGAACTGTCCCAGGCTTGTTCAATTGTTTAGTGCAGATACAGCTAATGCAAACTTACTTCTATAGCATATACATTGGGAAGCTGTGTTGAAATGGGGAAAGGGAGAAAGAGTATGCTTAACCTAATCCAAGATACATGGGGATAGCAGAAATCACATTAACACAGACTCCTAATTCCTTCCTGAGTATCTTCTATTGGCTCTTAACAGTAGTAGCACAAGAGAAATAACATTCATGACGGGCCAGTGTGGATCCCTGGAGTCTCAGCAGGGACTGCTGAGAGACAGAGCTGTAAATATGTCATGAAGGACTGAAAAGGAAAAGGTACCACTCTAGGGGGGAACTCAAAGTGTAAGTGTTGGCTCAAATTCACTAACCTGGGCGATGGAGCACACTGATCATTGCCTTTGGGCTTTAGTCTGTGTTTTAATGCATTATTGTTTTTATACTTTCTCTTAATGGACTACTCCAACACCACAGTTTCCAGGGCCAAGTTTATTTATAGTCCACGTGGAGAACATGAATAGTTATTGCTTCAGAAACAACAGGAGGATGTTACTCTGCTGCTGATACAGATGCACTGATGAGAATGATCCTGTTACCATTCGGTTACTAATTCCTTAATCAAAGCTTTAACCAGGTTTATAATCCAAGAGGAAGCACTGTGGCCACACTGGGATTCATTGAATTCTAGTGGTAGAAGTTTGGTTTTCTCACTCCTGCCCTGAGGGAATGATCAAAGTCAATCTGACAACTGACCATCTTTGCAGTCCGAGGAAAGAGATCTGCTTGAATGTGGAGAGTGAGTTGGATTCCCACCTCTTTTGGGTTGGCATTTCATATCAGGATTTGGATCTCATATTGCGTATGTCTCACAGGGATGGTGAGTTTATCAGGATGGCACTTGTGTATAGGTTTGTGATCACTGTGATGGTTTCCTGGTCTCTAAAGTAATTTCCTGGAAAAATAATATCAAAATTGCGAGTGTTAGTGATTTTTAAGTAATCAAATGCAGCTGAAAAGATAGATATACAAGAACTTGTGCCAAATCTTGGCTATAACCTTATATCTGAACTGTGTACAGTATGACATGCTCCACTATCCTTTTTGTGAGAAGGTAGAAATTAGTTCAATTTCCTGAAATGGTTGCCATTTCTGTTGTAGCAGAGGCAGAACTTGAAGATCATTGAAGAAATGAGCCATTGGGAGTCTGATGTAAGTTAAGTTCTACCATCAGTGAAGTCTGCTGTCATTATCCACAGGCATTTTTCACTGTGGTATTTTAACCTTGGCTCCTAGTTCTAGCCTAAAGTATCTGGTTTATTTTCAGAAATGGCTGGTCCTGACACAGAGTGAATAATGCCCAGCCTATGTCTTTTTAGGGCCTTGCCCTGGACTCTGTTTCATCTTGCAAAATACACATAGTTAATCTCTGTCATGTCCTCTTTTCAGAAAAAAGACACTGGCAACAAGGAGTAGCTGATGGAGTTCCTGACAGCAGGTGTTTTAATTTGGCTGCTATAGGGGTTTTTGATATACTAGCATGATTTTTTTTCTTGTCTGTGAATTCATGTGAAAATGAGTTATGGAGCTGAGACCTGGACTGCATTAGGAAGTTGCCGTGCTTTAAATTAATTCTCTTTACAGTCAAATGGGACCTTTGGATGTTTGGAAAGGCCAACCACCAAATGCTTTCCCGTTTTCATATACTAAGGACGGGAGTTCTCATCTTCATTCCTGCTCCAGAGAAATTGACCCTGCAGGACAAGGGGGTGGTTAGTTTTCTGTCAGATAAGTAAATACATTGTGGCAAACTTGAAAGCCCATCTTCTTTTCTAACTTTTCCATTAATTTTGTAGCTAGACAGGTAAAAATAGACTGCTTCCTAGATACCCTAGTCTCCAGCCCATCAAATTGGGTACTTGAGTGTACTGAGCTACAGCCCACAATAACTTTCAGCATTTTGCTGTGTGTGGACAAATGGAAGTAGAAGATTGTGACTTTTTATGACTTTTATAAGGAGTTGGCAAAAGGTTATATAGTTTAATTCGGGCTATATTTTGCTAGCTTTTGGCATATGGAACAGCATCTTTCTCTGCAGTAATCTTACCTGTATAATGCTGTCAGAATCTGTCCTACCAGCTGGAGTGAGCTATTTCACACTTTTTCTGATATTGCCTTTTTATCTGTTGAGGCAAAGTGCTTTGCTGTATATCCTGATATCCCATGGCTCCCCTTTTGGAGCTCTATTCACACATCTTGATTCCATCTGTACTCTTGAAGAGGCCTGCTAGGTAGAAGATGTATCTGTCAAACACATGTCCATTCTGGACAGCAGCCCTTTACGGGTCACGCCTTGAAACATCACTAATTTGATTTCAAAGGGAGCTATTACAAAATGGCTTTTGTGCTGTAAGGCCTCAGGAGAAGGACCTCAGTTGGACACAGTGAAATGCTGCAACTGCTACAGCCACGGAGTTCCTTGTTGGAACAGATATAAGAATCAGTCATGTCTTTGTCTTGGAGACCTGCACCTCTTCAGGAGAAGTCCCCTGATGTGAGAGGGGGATGGCTGAATGTGTGTTAAAAGGTCCAGGGGACAGAATCTTAGTGATCCACAGCATCCATCAGATGCTGTCCAAAGCTGTTGAACACCCTCAGGAAATGAGTGGAAATCTGACTCTTGTTTGACTATCCTGAGTCCTGAGAATGGCGCAGTGGGTGCAGAGGGTTGACGTACACATCTGTGCACTCCCTGGCAGTGCTTTGAAGATCTGTCTTGCAGCCTGTGGCTTTTTATGATGCAGTCATGTGCATTTTTAAGACTTAGAATTAGACACCTTTGTGCTTGAAGTTAAGCATGACTGTGACTCATTCAGCTGTCACTCTTACAGACTTGGTGTGAGAACCATATGGAAGGGAAGAAGTATCCTAGACCCAAGATGCAAGTTTATGGATTACATGACAGGAGGCCAAACACCAAAACAGCATCTAACAAAAGTGAGTGCTTGGTCAAAATTTCCACTTCTATTTCCAACAGAAATTTCCAACAGAAATAAAACTTGAAGTCTTGAAGTAGTGGCTTTTCCCACTGGTAAGCTGTGAATCTTCCCCCACAGCTAATTCACTATTTTCAGTTAGTTACACTCGCTCATAGGCTGCACAATCTCTGAGCACATTAGAGCCATAGTAGTAGCCTGTCTGGCATTTGTAAACAGGCAACACTTGGGACTTTGTAATACTCTAACTCAGTGCAGTACTGTGCCAAAATAAAGGTCATTTCAATTTCATATTATGTCACGCAGTTTTGAAGTGACATGTGTTTAATGATTTTTCTCTCGTAAATGAACGATAGCAAGTATTAAACTAATACGCTTTGAGGATATGCCCACAAAAAAGGCGAGATATTTTCAAAAACATTAAACTAATATTTGACCAGAAAAAAACCCCACAACACATAACAAAGATTCCAACTCCTACCCAAAGCTTCTGCAATGAAGAAAATCAGACTTCTTGGCCTTTTCAAGATGTCAGTTTCCAGAAGTCTCACTGTAATTTATTTTTGTGTATCCATCACTACAGAGTGAGGCCAATCTTCTGATAGAGACAGAAGAGAATGAAGGGTGCGAGTGGAGCTTGTTGCAGAAGCTGTATCACAAACCTCATAACAGGACCACTAAAGGAGTGAAAAACTGGTCCTTATGTGTATGAAGCCTATAATTGTGCATAGACATGTTTAAAGTCTTCTCATTTAGCAAAGCCTTCCTGTCTTCCAACTCTGCCTAGTACTCCAGGTAGCTTTTCTCTGCCATCTTTCTAGGAGCGTGTGGGCTCAAAGAGGCACAACGTGGAGCACAGAAGGTGCAATCAGAACATCAGGAAACACTTTTTCATGGTGAGTGTAGTCACCCACAGGTTGCCCAGGAAGGCTGTGAAGTCTCCATCCTTGGAGGTGTTCAAAAGCCATCTTGACATCTCCTGGGCAACTTGCTTCAGGTAGCCCTTCTTAAGCAAGGTGGTTGGGTTAGATTACCCCCAGATTAGATTACCCCTTCCAACGCCAACCATTCCATGACTGATTCTGTGGCTGCTTGATCAGGGCTGCTGACATCTTGTTATTCAAAGGCCTAAAGACATTGAACAAAATCTGTTACCAAGTCTTGGTTTTGGGAATGTTGCTTTTGGTGTTAGCAGTTGGTTGTGTGTCACATTTAAGAAACTGTGGTGGAGCTTTTGAGTGTGGAGGAGGAATGGTTGTATTGAGGCTGCCTCTCCTAGGAGGAAGTGTGAAGATTCCAGGAGGTAGGATGAACACTAGTTAATGGCTGGTAGTGTGAACACGGGGGATGTACACCTTACAGCAGTTTGTAACAAAGCCTCTATCAGCTAGTCCTTGCAGAATTGGTTCTTAATATTCTACTTCATGTTTAGTTGTCAGAGAATGAACTGTCTCTTGAGCTGGTCACACACCAAGTCGTGTCTTCTTTTTGGTCACTACTCCCATTGAAATAAAACTGATGGTAAATTGTAGACCAAGAAGTCAATACTGAACACAAAATAAATTACCTATCCCCTTGCACCTCCTGTCTGACCTCACTGAGCAATAGGAAGAGATCAGGCAAAACTTGGTATTAGGCTGCAATCCTAGAATTAGGCAGCTAAAGTTATCCCAATTAATTTCCTTTGGAGATACATTTTTCTGAATGCCACTTTAGGTACTCAAACTGCAAAAAGTCTGCAATGTTGCATACAGATGATAAACCTTCCTCTGTTGTTCAACTGATCAATTGCTTTTTTGGGTCAGTGGTTATATGACATTATTTAACAGAGGACAGCTAAGTCTGTATAAATAACATTTTAAAAAGCAGAAAGAGATTGTGTACCTTAAGTATTAAGGTACACTGGGCCAATGGTGAAATTTAATAATACAACCATTCCTTACCACTCAATTGTTCTTACAGCCTGTCCTAAAATGTTTTACTATCAATAATCATGACAAATATAATACGATATTCCTATTTTTCCAGTGTGTGGACATGAGCACTTGCATCAGCTTCGATGATAATAATATTTGGCTTAAAAATTATTTTAACAAATTTTGAATTGTTTCTAGTCATATCAAATTCAATGCCAGAAGATAAACAAAATGGTTTCAGGAATACTTTTGATGCTGTGCTTAATGCATTCATAGTAATAGGAAACCAAAGCTGTTGTCCTTTGAATGCATGTGCCATGGAACTGAGAAATATCTTAAGACAACAAAATACTACGTCTTTGTTACTTTTTGACTGATGCAATCCCAACAAAGTTGGTAGAAGTTCTCTTTTGAGCAGAGATAGCAGGATAGCACTGCACTTCTCTTCTGTATAGGCGCACACATGTCGTATTGCTGGTTTTCATTGTCTCTGTTGTCTGTCAGGAGAAGTTAAGCTTCAGATCCCCTTTTACATTCCAGGTGCTGTCGTGGTGCCTTTGCTGGGTGCTGTGGCTGCTCAGCCCCTGGCAGTGGCACTGGGACACAATGCACTTGGATGAGGGGCTGAGACAGGAGGAAGAGTGCAAGGGCTGGTGCCAGGGATGCCAGAGCCAGTGACCAGCCTGGTGCTGTGGGCTCAGGAATGCCCCCCGGGACTACAGCTGTGCTGTGGACTGAAGACAGGTTGGATTGCAGATGTACAGTAATGCTTAAAGGCTGGCTGTGCTGTCAGAGCATCGGGTCTCGTGTTTCACAAGATAATTGTATGCAGTCTTTGGGCCTTTCATGTCTTGTGTTTTATCCCAAGACCCATCTCCTTTTGGAAAGACATTAAAAGGTTCTAATCTGTATGTGGGTAGGATTTTGTTCGTAGTAGGAGAAAAAGTTTTCAGACCTTGCATAAAAATTCTTGGAAAGAGGGAGCACACTGTTGCATAAACTTGGAGCATGAGAAATGTGAACATGTTCTGTAAATGATGCATTTGCTTGAATGAGTGATTACAGTCACACAATGCATCTTAATTGTTTTCTTTTCTTTAGAGTAATCTCTCAGTCCTAGAAAAAGAAATAAGAACATGAAAACAGTCTCCAAACTTTATTGTTGAAGTTTAAAACTTTCATGAGAATATGTGCAGACAGTTATTGTCATAAAATCAAAGCTAATGCTTCCATAGTAACCATAGTTTTGCCAAAAATGTAGAGATCCTATATCTATGCTAATAGTGTAAAAGACCAATGGTGGGGAATTCTCTTAATTACTTGCCTGTAAAAATACGTGTCACTGGCCAAAAAAAAGGAGTAAATTCTTGCTGTTTTTACTTTTGACTTTTGCTGTTACATAGAACTACCACCGAGTTTGCACTTCATATTAAAAATAAATTTTTTTGGAGGGGACTCCCCAAAATTTCTAGCTTGCATTAAATCTCTGTTTTCCCCTGTGTGCATCCTCTCCTCATTAGTGGTTATTTTAAATTCCAAGACGCTATACGCTGCCCCTGGCAGAAATGTGTATCTCCCGGTGGAACTTTCCATGCTGGTAGGTTTTGAGAAAAGGCAGTGCACAATCCTTCTGACTTGATTTACATGGGATCAGTTGTGGCATTGGGATACATATCTAAGAAAATAATTCAGGTGTTATTGGAGTGTTGGAGGTGCTTTTGTTATACAGAGTTGGTTTCAGTACATTATAAGAGGAAGATGGTCTTTTTAGTATTCAAGGAGGGATGACAGATTGGAAGTTATGTTTGGGATGGGCTCTTGTTTCTACTGAAAATAACTGTGGAGTCTCCAGGGAGTCTATTCAACTCTGCCATATCTAAGTTAAAAGGAAAACACGTCAATGGTACTGAAGAACTTGGATAAGTTTCACAAAACCACTTCAGTGTGACTCAGCTTTTTATCAGTTTTAAAGAGTGATGTACCTTTTTCAGACAGGATAGGGATATGAAAAGTAAATAAACCATTCCTGTATCCAGGATGAAGGAAAAAAAAAAGTGGATTAGGAGGAGCATGGAAAAATATACTGTAAATATAAGTTTTACTGCATGTAATGTCTGCAGTGCTGGCTTTGGGGACCAGCTTTCCACTGTCCTGCTCTGTGGGCTGCAAAGTGGCTGTAAAAGTCTGCTCAGAGTGACCATGTTTCACAGTCTTTGCACAAATTTAAATACCAATTATGTGAGACAGCAAAGACTCAGACCCAGGTATGGGTTATATACAAGTACTCAGGAGACTCTGTTTCAGATGCAGGAAGTTTCCCTGCTCAGGGCAAATGATCCTCAGCCCACTCAGCAGCTGCTCCACTTAATTGTTCCACACTTTTCATGGCCAAAATAGTTTTCCTTGCATTGGAAAGAGCACCTTTAATATTAACCAATGAAAATGATTTTTAAGATGCTTTATTTGCCCTTGACAGAAAAACTCTCTATTGGAAGACGTGTCACAAAATGGGAGCTGTGGTTCAGGCTTGGTCATGCTGCTCCTAACTTTCCCCCGCATGACTGCATTGTAGCTTGAGTTGATCAAGGCAAGTAAACTGAAGCTGTTAGTTCATTTAATTTTCAGTTCTGTGTCTGTGCAGTAAGTCAGTCAATGATTCTTCTGAAATGACTGCTGCTACATCACAGAGCTGCTCACGTGGCCATCGGATGTGTATTGATGGGGCTAATGGAGTCACTGAGCCAAGTTCACATCTAGCAATGTCACAGCTCTCCAGATATTGGCTGTGATGGTGATTTGTTTTGCACAGTGTCCTGAAAGCCCAGGCAGTATCAGAATCCAATGTACTGGTTTGGGTGATAACAGCTGCAAGGCTGAGGAGGCTACGTGAAACTTGAAAAAAGACAGTAAACAGCAAAACCAATGGTGTTGATGGTGGTACAGGATGCACAGGCTAGCTTTACAGTCATTTTGGTGCAGCATCCCTTGGGATACCTTAAAGAGTGAAATTATTAATGATTTTTTAAAATATTGAGCTTAACAATAATATTTTAATTAAAAAACTATACAATGGACTGTGCTGGCCATTCTAACCTAGCAAAACAAAACACATGATTAATTTTTTATGAAACAGATGAGAGGGGAGTTTTGATCACTGTTAGAAAGAACAGCAGCAATCTTAGAAGTAACTCTAGGGAAAATTTAATTTGTCCTGAGTGCAGCAATGGACCTGTTACTCATCTGAAAACATCTTCTAGAAAACAGCTGTTAGGTCACTAGTTCACCTCACCCTGAAGATAGGATTTCTCTTAACTGTATTCTGTCTTGAGATGTTTTCATGTTATTTTGAAAGCTAGTATTATTTTACCCCATTTCCCCTCTTTTGCATCTCTGATACTGCTGTTAATAATTTCTGCCTCTTGGATGTTTTGCAGCATTTGCAGACTCCCCACTTCTGATCACTGACTTCCTTGGCTATATGTGAAGTATTGATATGGAGATGAAAACCTGAGTATTCTGCTAGTGACCCTTCTCTGCCTTCTTTGCATCTAAAGAAAATTATGGTCTTTTAATAGCTTCTTTTTCTTCCAAGATTGCTCTCTCTTTGCCAATCTCTTTCCTTAAAAATGTCTTTGAGACTTATCCTGGGGACCATAATGATTATCTTCATCAAAGAACAAGAAAGCAGAACAACCTGTAGCATCAGAGAATTATTCCGTACAGTTGGATAAAGTGGGATACACGCAACATCTCAGAATAAATAATTTCTTTCAGAGCAGAGGTATTTGATTGTTATTTACATTGATAACCATTCCATCATTCTAAGAATTCTTCTAGAAAACAGGATTCTGTGTATAAACTGAAAACTTTGTATTTCTGGTGGGGAGGTCAGTGATGATACTTAGTGTTGTACAAGTGATCTGGGATAATGATAAGTAATTTGCAACCACCTGGCACTGTGTGAACCAGACAAAGAAACATGCCTGGGATGTATTAGGGCAAAATTATACAGCTGCATGTTTTTAATGATGAGATCAACTGCAGGGCCTTGACCAAGAATTAGTTCTTTCTCAGAATGAAAAAACTAAAAAAAGGTGGGGTCCCCTGGGCAGCACTGGAGCAGCACTAAGCTAATGAAGGTGCTCTAAGCCCATAGAAATATTGGGAGTTAGTCTTGTTTCCCTGCTGCTTACTGTGCTGAAGCAAGACCATTATAGGACAAGTGCAGTGTATCCATGGGAACGTAGAATTCAACTTTAGGAAGCTCTTAAGAAAGTGTTGTTTTTTTTTTTTTTTTTTTTTTTCTTTTAAAGTAATTTTATAAGTAATATTTGCAGAACTTAACAAATGGTCTAAAAATGGTATTTTATTACTGTACCTAGGGAACACTAGGTATGTTACGGTACTTAAACAGGATGTTACATCTGGCTCACCCAAATCAGCATTATTTTGTAAGAATAAGGATTGATCATATGAATAAGTATTTTCAGGATCAGGTTGCACTTTGCATTGGAAATTTCTCACAGTTAATGGTTCCTCCAGCTAGTCATTCACTGCCAGGAAAACCCTCTTTATTGATTATTATTGTATATTAATGGATCTATCAGATATTTATTTGGCAAGTTTCTTGGTTAAATTCTCTTTATAGATTTCTCCCAGGGGTAAATGAGTTGTAGAAGTGGAAATAGGCAGTCCTCTTCTGCTAGGTCTGGGTATTCAAATGCATTTTCAAAATATCAGTTCTATTACAGGAGCATTTGGAACAGACATTTGGATTCCAATAACATAGTGGGTTGCAAGACTTTTTATTATATAAGAATGTACTCAGAAAACAGATGGATGGACTATGTCAAGAATCATAGCATGTAGGGAATCACCAGAGGGCAAATTTCCAGCCAAATTCTAGATACCTGTCTTTAAAAATGTCTGTGAAGAAGTCAAAGCTGTGTATGCAAATCAAACTGCACATTTTCAGCTACCGTTGTGTGTGCAAATGGAAGTTTAGGCAGCATAAGTTTAGTAATTCCATTTAAATTGATTGTGCCAATATCTGAGAGGTGATTGGATGAATTTATCAGTGTTCCAGATATAGCTTGTAATTGCTGCTTCACGTTATAAACAAAGCCATTTACTGAAACATATCTACATTTACTGAAATGAGTTTCATTCATTGAAGACATTGGGGCACATTTAATGCCTTTTTGCTTTGTGTAAAGACTGCAATAAATTTTTCACACTTGCTAATATTCAAATGAAGCTTCAAAGTTAACTCAAATGATTACTTTGATGGAGAAGCAGGTTTTATGCATTCAACCAAACCCTCTTTTTTTACATAAACATTTTTTATGACAGGTTTATTTTTGATAGAGCCTTGCATAAAGACATTGCCTTTAGGAAGAAACATTGGAATTTTAGGATTGTTTGAAACAAATGTATATGGATATGTTATATGTCGTGACTATGCAGCCTCACATGCAGTTGGACCAAATGGACTTGCAATAATGATGGACCAAACCTGCAATTAAATTCTCTACTATTTCAGTGGACATGATTGCATGTGAAGCTACTTCGGAATGAAGCTCATGATCCTGGACCTCTTTTCTGAATATATGTATGAAAATGCTTCATAAATCATAATAGAGGACTTGTTTCAGCATATGGAATTACATGCACAAGGCTACACAGCAAGATGTAATTTAACCTTATGCATGTGTACCAGGATTTGCATGACTCAATTTTACTGCAGTTAAATCTGATGGTAAAACTAACCTGTGGATCAAACAATAATTGCAATGAGGGGGGAGGCTCATGCAGTGTTTTTGCTACCTCATCCTGCAGTAAGATAGAATATCAAATGGACAATATTTGCAGAGTTACTATCATGGTTTATCATATTTTGATTATAAATCTAAGAAATTTAAAGTTGAGGTAACAAATTTTTGCATTAAAAACTTGCTGTTTACTTCTCAATAATTGATCCAGAATAAAGTATAATTTTGAACTGCTAGAGAATTAAAGCAGTTGTTCAGAATGTGTGAATTCACTAACTTCTATTTTGGAAGCACTTGTCAGAATCACTGTTTTTTACACAAGCAGTTGCTATATAAAAGCCAAACAGGTTCTAAAAATTAGGCTAGTTGTTACCTGGCAAGAATTATTACAACTGATTATATTTATGCCCACACTACGAACTTCAGTATCCTACTTTTCATACAAGTACTTTTATATGAATTTTCAGACAATGGGCACAATAATTCAAGGCTTGCTGCCTTCATTGGAGAATTAATTTGGATAAAAGTAAGGTCTGCATTTAAAGTGCAAAAGCTCTTCCTGCATAAGTACATATTTGGACAGTCCTAATTCAGGAATCAAAGTGTCTTCTGGTTTCACTTAATCTACTTTGAAAATAGTAGCATTTACCTTAATCCTTCATGGAACTGGAACAGGTCTACTTATTCCAGTCCACCTCTGAGTTATGTTGGAAAAGGAGTAGCTTTCCTGAATAACTACTGTTAATTTCAGAAATATTTTTAGGTCTGAGCCTGATCTCAGCATACATTGACATGTACTGCAGCCTTTCAAATCTCAAGTCTAAATTCTTCAACTCATGTAATAACAGGCTGCAATATAAATGTTCAGAAGACTGGGCTCCAAAACAGAATCTAAGTGGTACTGAGCATTTGTGACAGAAGTGTAACTTAAATTTGTGGCTTTTACCAATCTCAAGCTACAATTGGTTTTCTGTTGGTTATAGGTATAGTAGCAGCAGTATTTAACAAAAAAAATGGAAGTGATGATAGTCATTAATTGAAAAAATCGAACCATTGATTGTTTTGGTAGAGAGAAAATCAAGGGATGTGCACAAATCCCATCAATCTCACTTAAATGGTGCTAGGATTTAGGAATAATTCCTTGCATCAAGACGTAAGGCTGTCAGCTCTAAGGAGCAAGTCTTGTTATCTCCAAGTGTCTGAACCATGCTTAACCAACTAGAACTGTTTTATGGTTGAAAGCTTCAAACATAATTGCAAAACATTATATAGGCATCTTTTTGGCATTTCAGCACATTCTGAGAGTTAAAAATAAAATCTTTGCACTTAGTCTTTCAGGGAACTAAAGTCATTATTCTTTATTTATTTATTTTTAAATGATAATTTAAGCGCCTTATGCAGTTTTTGGAAAGGCTGATGTGCATACCTGGGTTACTGTGAAGGTCAAATACTCTGCATATTGAACATTTCAAGCTGCTGTCCTGCTTAAGTTCCAAATCATTAGCTTGGCAAATGGGAGCCTAAATATAAGCAAAGTCAATAGGGAGAAAAAAATCCACTGCATAGTATGTCTAGTGATAGAAAAAGCTACAGAATGCAAACATAAATTTTTAATTCAACATTCTTTAATTAAAAAAAAACAAAACCCACACCACCTCCACTCCCTCCCCCCTGACAAGCTTGCAAAAACTAGGTCTGAATTCCCAGTGGGAATAATGAGCAACAGCAAGAGTGAATGCTGGGAGAGTAGAATGCAATTGTATTAGTCTCCATCACAATGGGAGGTAAACCCAAATCATTTATAAAACGTAAATGCTGGCAGAACACAGGGAGCTCAGAGCACCACACTGCAGGTGTGATTTATGAGGCTGGGGACTGGCTATAAATCAAACCCTTTTGTTTTAAATAGTACTGCTTCAACGCAGGAGATCAGTTTACATGTAGAGGAAATGATGAAAAAAATGCAGTACATTGCATCCCAAGAATATGAGAGATTCGGCTTTACAATGTGACTATCAGGACCACGCTCAGACATTGGGTATCTGATGTGCAATTTAACGAATGCTCCCACTGCTGAACAGAGTGCCCTAATCTAGCAACTCAGGTTTGTTTCAAATGTATTAATCATGGGATCTATTTTGTGAGACCAGCTGTTAAAATCGTTGCACTTAGGATCAGGAATACATTGGTTATTCCTGTTAACTAGCTAGAGGTGTCCTTTTATGCCACCAAAAGCCCTGCCTATTTCTATGTTCTCCGTATTTTTCCTTAATTCTAAAGGTTGATGGGTCTCATTTTTTAGTGGCCTTGTCCTATGGAAATGGCTGAATAAAACAATTAATTCCTAAGGATTCAGAGAGTAGGCATCCTGGGAAGTTGTGCTCAATTACAGGAAAGTGCATGTCTGGCAAGGAAAAGTGCTTTTCTCCCTCTATTGGTTATATAATTATCAAATGGAAGAGATTTTAAAGGTAATGAACAAAGTGATTTCTTCTGCTCTGCTTTCTGGATCTGCCAGAGTTTATCTTGGCTGCATATTTTGCATTCATTTTACATGCATGCCACTAGAGCCTATGCTATATGCATAAAACCACACTGTGTATCCTGCAATGTGGGCCAGAGAAGCACTTTAAAAAGCTGAGAGAACGAAAGGCCTACATAAAGGTAGGTACAGCAGTTATATAAGTTTTCAAAGAAATTAATAGTGAAACAAAAGCTGCAGGTGTTGCATTTGTGCATATCCTGACCATTTGATGTGATGGCCTTATCATGGAATTGTAGAATGGCCTGGGTTGGAAGGGACTTTAAAAATCATCTAGTTCCAACCTGCCTGCCATGGGCAGGGGCACCTTTTACTAGACCAGGTTGCTCAGACCCCCATCCAACCTGACCTGAAACGCTTCCAGGAATGGGGCATCCACAGCTTCCCTAGGCAACCTGTTGCAGTACCTCAACCACCCTCACAGTAAAGAATCCCGTCCTCATATCTAATCTAAACCTACTATTTTTTTTTTCAGTTTGAAGGTGTCCCCTCTTGTTCTGTCACTACATGTCCTTGTAAAAAGTTCCTCTCCATCTTTCTTGTAGGTTCTCAGGTACTGAAATGTCACAATTAGGTCATCCCTAACCTTTGTGTTTTCCAGGCTGAACAAACCCATTTCTTAAAGCCTTTCCTCATAGCAGAGGTGCTCTATCCCTCTAGTCATCTTGGTGGCCTCCTCTGGGCTCACTCTAAGTCCATGTCCGTCCTGTGCTGGGACCCCAGAGCTGATGCAGCACTGTGGGTGGGGTCTCACCAGAGGGGAGCAGAGGGGCAGAATCCCCTCCCTCCCCTGCTGCCCACGGGGCTTTGGATGCAGCCCAGGGCACATTTGGCTGTCTGGGCTGCAAGGGCACCCGGCTGGGTCATGTCCAGCCTCTCTCCCACGGCACCCCCAAGTCCATCTCAGCAGGGCCGCTCTGGATCTGCTCATCCCCCAGCCTGGATCAATGCTGGGAGTTGCCCTGACCCGGGCAGAGCACCTTGCACTTGGTGATGTTAAAACTCATGAGATTCACTAATGATTTAGCCATGTGAAAGCAAGAGGTTGCACTCATAAGCAGAATGCCTTTTTGTAAGCAAGGAGTCAAGAGACATCTTGCATTGAAATGCGTTATTACTTTCCAAGAGTCCAAACTGCACACATTATGGAAACGCATGCGCACAATTTCCAGGATTTTTTGGAGGTTCTGGTGTTGACAGAGGCAACATCAGCTATTGCTGGAGGCATTAATATCAATTGCTTGTATGAGGAAAGTATCATTTCACTGAAATAATTGATTTTTTTTTTCCTCACTTACTATTATAAAAACACATCTAGTGCCATAAATTTATGGGGCACTCTAGAAATGTAAAAACATATTCCCTGCTCAGTAGACCTTGCAGTCTAAATTAGGCCAATATATGAAAAAGATATATTGATGATATACAGAGAAAAGAAAGAAGTGACTAAAATTGCTTTTACCAATTTCTTTCCAGCTGATAATGGGCCAAACTTTTAAAGGTATTTGGCCTTCTGTTTTTTGAAGATTAAAGTGCTTAAATGTCTTTAAAAATACAGTCATTTTACATGTAAAATCTAATGCACTACAAAAAGCACATTATGTGGGAGAGGAGCAAAGGTGGCTTTGTGTTTTATGAATCTTACGCTGTCCTGGACAGTAGAGTCAATTTGGATACATACATTGAAAGGGGCCTGCCCCAGTTATGTAGTCCTCTCAGGTTGCAATGCCATCTGTAATCTTTACAAAAATTTGCTTTGTGACTGGACTCCTGAAAACTCTTTCCATCTTTGGTGCTTTTTTTGTGGAGTTTGTTTTTTTTGTTTTTTTTTTTTTTTTTTTGTGAGACAAACACTCTGTCTCCTTTCTTTGTCTATTGTGCCCTGTGAGAGAAATAGTTCTGTGGGCCAGAAGTAGTGTTTTAAAACCCATTTGTGCAAACTTTTCTGCCTTTTAGACAAATAAGTCACTCGAGGGAACTTGTTGCAACACTCAGGGAAGTATATAATTAAAGCTGGTTTAAACATTGAGTTTCTTTACCATTATAAAGGTTAAATACATGAAAAAGCAAAAGAACATTTATATAGCAGAAGTGATAATGAAGGGTTTACAGCTGCAGCCTCCATGAACAGGGGAGGTTGTGGCTTTTCCTATGTAGAGTCATCAGGAATGGCTGGTAATTACCAGGTTCAAAGCCTATTGTCTCCTCTAAAAAGCCAACTTGTTTTTTGGGGTTGTTTCAGAATGACGTGATGTCTGATGGCTCTATTCCTTTTATAGGACTTCTTGATATGCATTGAATTCTGACCAGGGATGGAAAGTACTTTTTGTGAAAATATTAACAGAATGATGTGTAATAGACCTAGTAAAGGTTGAGGGCTGGTTATGGTGACTGATGTAGCACCACAGAGAAAAGAAATCTGAACACTGCTCTCCGAGGAGGCTGAGCGAGGAGTGAGGTAATAACAGGTTTCATTGCCCAGTTGGGGTTGACAGAAGGCAAGATGATTTTGCTCCTCAAATTGTGCTCAGAGGAGGGGTGGCAGCATATATTTCACATACATGCGGTAGGTGAGAGGAGAGACTTGTTCAGGGATGTAGGAGGCATTGTGATACATACAAAGGTCTCCTGCAAAGCTGATGAATAGTTTTTCCTATTGTGGAGCTGACACATTGAATTCCTCCCCACAAATCTTGAGTCCAGCCTTGATGTGGTTTGCTTGCTGTATAATCTCATTAAGCCAACGGGTATGGCACTTAGGTAAAATCGCAGGAAAGTTTTTTTTTGTTCTGTAGCTGATGAGGGGAATATACTGGACATTTAGAATTTATTCTAATGCTGTGGTTTTAATTTCTGGTAGGTGTTGGCTTGCACAAACTATTTCAAAATGTCTGCTGCAATGGCTGCAAGCACGGAATGTTCCAGAGGAGCTTACATAGATACACCTGGTGTCTGTGGGCAGGGTGTGTAGTATTAAGAAGGCAATTCATGACCTTTGCTTCTCAAACCATACCCTTCCACATAGGAAGCTCAAGTAGGTCATGTACTGAAGGGAGCCAGGAAATGTACATGTGTCTCTGATGTGAATCTGATAGCCTGTCTAGTAACCAGGAGTGGCCACAGATGTGCATCCCAGTTTGGCAGATGTGTTTATACATTTTCTGAGATGTTACAGATATAAAGTGTATATCAGAGCTTACAATCTGACCTTAAAAAGTAGATGCCTTTTAAGATTGTGTTCAAGTTCCTTGTGATACAAATTAGTTTTCCAATGTAATCAGCATTTGTGACTTGATTCAGCAGAGCATTGAAGACGTACTTATGGCAATCACCATTCAGCAACATTTTAAACTTTAAATACATGCTGTGGGAACAGAGCTCGAAATTAAAGGTGGGCTTTTATGAGTTGCAAAACTGAGTTTTGACTTTGAGCCTGTGAATGGGAAAATTAGTCATGAAAGTCTGGTTCATAGTGTGAGATTTCTCCTTTCTTACTCAGGAGGGAACTGGCATAAGAGGTGTCACTGGAAACTGCAGTGTACCATTGGCAGGATGTTTTAGCATCCCTTTTGAAATAAAAGCTAAACATGTGAGTAGGTATAAATTAAGTAGAAACATTTTTTTTTAACATTTGGATATTAAAATTTTTTTGAAGACTGACATTTCAGTTTCAAAATTAAGTGAAAAATTTGTAATTTAGAATGTGTGCTGTCATTTGCATCCCTCAGGGTCCATATGCCTGCAGACAGACATTCCTTTTTTAAAGTAATTTTTCCAAGATCCTGGGTTTGTAAAAATATAAAATAAATGAACAAATAAAGGCACACGTGTTTTGATAAGCTTCACTCTTTTTGTGCTATTACCCTGTAGGATGCAATAGAGTGGAATCAGACAAAGGGATCAGAAGTATCAGGGATAAAGTCTTTCTTTTATTCCTTGTTAGAAATCTAGACCTCAACCAACGCTTTGGAGGGTGCCCTGTTACTGGACCCTAATGCAGGACCTCAGTTCGCTTCAGTGTGCCATTGGCAGCAGCAGAATCTTGCTTCCTTCCCTGACACCTGCAGACCAGAGTCATCACTAGCTCCCAGCCAGTGGAGCAAGCTGGAGAACCTGGTCATCCTCATCTGCTCTCAAAAATGTGCGTTGTGAAGGGTGTCACAGAATTGGTAACTTGCTGAAGTGACTCAATGCTCCATCCTGACATCTGCAGATGGCTCCTGAATTTTTAAGCATTTCTACACTTTTTGTTTAGCACTGATATGAAAGGTGTTCTCTTACAATAAAATTTCATTAGTTGAACAGTGGTCTTTTACAGCACTGTAGTAATTAGTGCTTCAGATAAGAGCACGTTCTGGCCTGGTGCCTATCTTCAGATTTGCCAGGGGACCACACTGTGTGGAAACTGGATGATTCTTTCAAGCCTCTGCTTAGGCATTAATGCAGGTGCTAAGTTCTGTCTTTAATGTACCTCTGATAAATTATTATCATAGTCCAGTGATATATAAGGTTTAAAATAGGCTGTCTGGTGGGGACTGTGAGAGGCATGCAGAATCCCACTGGAGAGTCCATCTCAAGTCTTACAAGTTGCTGGAAGCAGGGTTTCAGAGTAGGAGTCTGAATTTGCTCATAGTGATGTATGTACATTTTTAGTTTAATAGGTATGAAGAGTATAAAACATGGTAAGCAATGTATTGCTTCAAAGGGAAGTGTTTAAAAAAGTTTAGAACACCTGTTCTAAATGTATGACATTTTAATTTCTAATTAAACTCTGAGCTAGAGAGTATCTTCCACATATCTGTTCTGCTGGTCACCCTCATATTATGGGAAAGAGCATGTTTTGCTATTTTTATATGATTTGTTTAAAATCCTTGTAAAATTTGATTTCTCTGTCTTTAGTTCCAACCCTGGTAAGGATTCTTTTTTAAACCTCATAAATTAGAGAAACTTCCTATTAATTCCTCTGTCATATCCAATATTATTAATGCTAGACCTTTTTCCTTGTGTATTGTGTAATTGGAGATTGATCCAGTTTAGGTCTTTCTAAGTATCTGAAGAAGCAGAAATCCCTCTAATTTCCAGAACCTGCTCCAAAACTTTGTAAACTCTGTATATTCCAGTCACAGTTTCTATCTGTGCAAAATTTGAAATAAATGTATTGAAGTCAATAAAGCTGTTTTAGTTTAACATAATTTAATAATAGACTCTGTCCTCGAACTTCATCATTCCAGCACTCATTAGGCATTCTGGTTTTGTTCATACTAGGACCCATCATAAAGAAATTGATTTCCCTCTGTTCACTCGTCCAATTTATTGCAAGAGAACTCCATGTTCATTTGCCATTACACAGCGTTTTGTGGGGTGAGAAAGAAACAAGCCAAAAGAAATCAGCAGAAGAAGTAGTTATCATGTTGGATGAGGCTCTGCTCACATTTATTTTTGGTATAAATGCAGAACAGCTCCACTTCTCCAAAAGGAATTTATTTGCATTTGGTGGGTGAGACTAACCCCAGATTAATACTCTGAGCCCCAAAATTCACCCTTTCTACCCCTATTTGATGCTCTGAGTTACAAAAGAGACTACTTAAGATGATGCAGCATATGTTTTATGATTTCCATTACTTCTACAGTTCCTTCCCCTCCTTTATTGCTAGTTGTGTTCCCCAAGTTGGGCAGCTGAATAATGTGTCCTCCATGGCTGGTAAAATTGCATTATAAATAGGCTGGGAAGAAATGTTGGAGCAAAGCAATTGGCACAGTCCCTTTTCCTCTCCCCAGTGGCAAAGTGTTGATGACCACAACACAGTTGGTCTCTGTTATCTGGAAAACATGACCATGTCACTGTTTCTCTGTCTGGGTTCCTCACAGGGCTGCACAAAGCACGAGCATTTCAGTCAGGATGGCACCATCAGCGTGCTGAACGTTGTAGAATGACAGTGACAGAAAATGAGAGCCCTCTTTTTGCTCATTGCTCCGTGCTGCGAACAAAATGGCATTCTTGGTGCAGCCAAATTGAAAACTTCTGCACAGTTGGCTCAGTTAGGAATTTGCAGTGAGGAGTGTGTTAGCTGGTAAATCTGTAAGCTGTGAATTGCATTGAGACTTGACATGACAGTAGATGAAGTGATCCAGTAGTAGTTTTGTTTTCCTTCTATGTCACTCATTGTCTTCCTGTTTAGCTGCACCACATGAAATCTTCCCAACCTCCTCTTCAGGGCCTTACAGGTGTTGCCTACACTGCCACGTCACCTTCCTGTACTAGTTTAGCTGCTTCATGTCTGTCCCTTGCCTACAACTTTATGCTTTCTCCGATGAATTTTCTATCCCTGCTACAATTTTTCCCCAGAAAACCCTCCTGCTCTTGTGTGTCAGTAAGTTTTTGCTCACCTACCATACCCTTTGTGCCTTCCTCTTGTATATCATTAGGTCTTTGGGTAATGAAACAGTTTATTTTGGCTTGTCATGGGTGCTTTATATTTATACATGTTGGGTGGGCTAAGATCAGTACTATTCTTGTGGCATTGTGCTTTTGAAAGCTGTGTACAGGATCCCCGTAGACCATAATAAGAAACTCTGAATATATCCTAATTGCAGTGATGTGAGGACAGGGCATGAGACCAGTACTTTGTGGCATGAGCTGCAGCTAGACTAATTACACCAGTCCCTTGCAGCTAAACATGTAGATATTGTAGATAAAGTGTTTATGTATTTGTGTGATTCTGGGAGAAATATCTGTTTGGAAAATTTGAATAACAGTTTTGATTAAATTAATGTCACAGAGACTTTCCCTTTGGAATGATGAATTTTCAGTGGCTTAGAACAAATGAAATAAGAATTTTATGTAAATACCAAACTGTTATTTAAAATTTGTCACAGCATTGGTAGGGCACCCCTGAGCTGATGCTAAACTCAGCTTTCTGACTTATGGTGAATTCCCAAGCTCCATTTTGACTGGGTGGTTTGAAACATGGTCTCTTCTTTTGGCTTCTCTGGCAGTTTTCCAATAAACAGTCTGTCAGCCTGTTATGCTTTCACAGCTGTATTAGCCCCTTTGGCCTCCCTACCAAGCTCCTGACTAGCGTCAGCTCATCTTTACTGAGAATGTTGGTCTTACTGGAAAAGTCAGTTTACAATTTGTTCATTGGGCATGTGACAGCTGATAGCAAACAGACAAACAGTCTTTGCACACCAGTCACTTTTTTTCTGAAATAGTACAAGAAATAACATGCAATATAAAATATAAAAGTGTACATGCATGTTTGTGAATACAAAAAATGTGTATTTATGCACAGAACTGTGTATGTGTATCTTCCTAAAATGAAGAATATATATGCTCCTTGCCTTTTCTTTCCTCTCTTTCCCTACTGCTTTCAGGAGCTGTCTATGTCCAAGCCTTCCTGTGGTGCAAAGCTCTTCATGGCCTTGGTGTCGTTTGGTTCCTACTTCCTTACTTGGCCCACTGCCTTCTCCATTTCTTTGTCTCGATTTCTTTGTTACTCAGCTTGCCCTTCCCAGCTTCTTAATCTGTGAGATTTTATCGAGGCAAAGTATGCGCTTCTGTAGGACTGTATCAATGCTTCGTTTCATTCTTCTGCCTGTAGGAAAATTCCCAGGCTCTAGCTCTGGCAGCCAGTACAGACATTCTGCCTTTTCCTAGATTTGAGTCTTCTCATTGCCCTGCCCTCCTGCCCAGACAATAACCCTTACAAGAGACTTTTTCAATGATAGATTTTTTTGGCCCCACTTCCCTGCTTATTAATACAAACTGTAATGAACCAAGGTATGGTGAAGACAGATGGACATAAAAGTACAAGTGATGCCTACACTGCAGCTAGGCTTTTGTACAGCGTGTAGATGTGTCCTGAATGACTCCCTGGAGGTTTTTGAAAAAAGACTGACCTAGGGGGACTACAAGGCCCAAACTAAATTAGTAACTCAGAAAAAAACCTCTAAGTTTTGAGTATTGAGCTCTCAAGTTACTAAAAACCCCAAAGTATTAAACAATACAGCATAGGGATAGTTTTCATTTTCATGCAGTAAACAGCAGTTTCAGGAGTCACTTGGTTTCAAATGAGCTGTACTTGACAGAAAAACTCAAACTGAAACCAGAGTGGACTGTTTGTGAATGCACTTGGGCTGAAACTGAAGAAAAGCTTTCCATGAATCGCTCTAAGTGGAAACCTCTGTGTTAACCCAGATGGGTGCCCTACTTCCCAGCTGGGTACCTGTCTGCTTGCTCCCTGAGCACTAGCAGAACGGGAGCTGACCCTGAGTGAAGGGCTCTGCCTCAGATACAACACTGGGAAGGAGCTATTATTCAAACACAAACCACTTTTTACTCCTCTCCCCTGTGGGTTGGAAGACAGGGGAAGTATAAACTGTTCTGAGATCTTTCTTTCCTCTCCAAGGTGCACTTGGCATAGTCTTGTCCCCATCCTACTGAAGCTATTGGGGTGTGCAGCCTGTGTGGGCAGCACATTTCCATGCAAGCCATTGGCCACAGACCTCACATCTTCTCTGACTCCATTTCTAGGGGCTCCCTGGGTGGCACCTTCTCAAGGATATTTCAGTCTCATTTCATTTTTTCACATCTTCATTTTTTATAGAAAAAGCAGAAAGGTTACAAAGTGCTTCCCACAGCAGCTGATTTCTTGTAGTCTGTAGCCATTCCCCAATGCATAGCCACTCTTGGGGTATGTTTAAACACGGGTAGTTTAAAATGCACAAAAACCTCACACCATATTTATTGCCATGGTGCTAAGGAAAGTTATATCTTGTACTGCAAGTTTATGGCTTAACAAAGGATCTTTTTTCTAAACTTCTGGCAAGTTTTTATTTTTAGATCACTTTCCAAAGTTGTAGAGTTGCTAGATAGCTAGATATATCGTTAATATTTTCCATGGTTGGATTGTAATTCTTTCTGATAGAGAATTTAGCTATTTTTTCACGAAAATGTGGGAACTTCTAAATCTCTAAGTGATTTCACTGTTAATTTTAGTCTGAGCAGGGTCCAGCATATGTCAGTTGTTCTGATTTGCGCTGGTTGTTGCCCACCAGCATCAACTGACTGAATAAAATGGAAAAAAGCACAAAGACTGAAGTTAGGGCTATAATGTGTGGCTGCTTTATTGCTGCCCCTCTTGCTGCATCAAATCCCATCAAATGTATTGGAAATCAGCTGTCCAGCCTGTTGTTGAACAGGCTTCACTCAGGTGGAGAAATTATTTAAAATTTGTATGTGTTTCCATGCTACTGTCTGCAAAGCCACAAAGAAAGAAACTGGGACAAAATCAAAGAAAAGCCAAAGAACAGTAGTTTCTGCACAACTGGACTCAGTTCCTTCATCATCTTAGTGACTCTTTGCCTGATGTGCAGCAGTACGTCTGTTTCTCTTGAACTGGGGAGCTCAGGACCAGACTCAGCACATCACATGTTTTCCACCAGTGCTGAGCAGAGAAGGATCATGTCTCTTGACCTGCTGTCAAAACTGTTCCTAATGCAGCCCAGGAAGTTGTTCACCTTCTTTGATGCAAGGGTGCTTTGCTGGTGTGTGTTCAATTTGGTGTCCTCAGCAAGATATTTTTCTGCCAATCTACTTTGAGTCTGGTCAGCCCCCAGTATATCGTGGCACATGAGGTTGTTCTTCCTCAGCTGCAGGACTCGGCATTTCCCTTTGCTGAACTTCATGACTTTCTCCCTGGCCCATTTCTCAAGCCTGTTAATATCCCTCTGGATGGCAGTACAAATATCTGGTTCATCAACACCTCCCATTGGCTGCAAACTTGCTGTGGGGGCACTGTGACCCCATCATCCAGGTCCATAGTGAAGCAATTAAACAGTACAGGTCCAGATACCAAAGCCATAGTATGGCACTAAAAGCTGGTCTCCAGCTGGACTTTGTGCTGCTGATCAGAGCCCTTTGATCCCAGCAGTTCTGCCAGTTCTCTGTCCACCTCACTGTCCATTTAATCTAGTCTGTGCTTTATCAGTTTGTCTATGTTATAGGAGATAGCATTAAAAGCCAGGCTAAAATCAAGAGAAAGCCTCACTATAGTCAAGACTTTCAGTCTGATTCTGCCAGGTGAGACCTTTTTTTTCTGAGTTATACCACTGTTGAGGTCTTCTGTCCTGGACAAGTCTCTAAGTTTCTTTCTATGCCATGCTTTATGAAGCTGGGCCTGGGGTTATATAAAAAGAAGGAAGGAATGATCTTGCATAGAAAGTATTCTCATACTGTCAAGTATGATCAGTTTACATAATAAGATTCAAAAGTAAGAGTTAGGCATGGACCATTAATAGCAAATATTTGAAATATAAAAATAAAATAAAAGTGTTTATAAAACTGGGTGGTTTGTTATAGCTTTTGAAATTTACTGAACTTAGCATTCACAAATATTAAACATGTACAGTTTACCTTTAAGAGGAAAGGCTCTGCAGTGGGCATTTAGCTAGATTTGTACACCTACACACTGCAGATGGTTTAGTTTTATAAGAGATGAAACTGCATTTGGTGGAACTGATTAAATATAAAAACACCACCATCTGCCATTTATTCTAATATAAAATGGTTTGGGCAGATGCTGACATCTTTTGAGATGATTGATTCATCTCTGACAAGTGAAGATTCTCGGAGGGTTCCAGCTGCCCACTGCTCACACAATACCCGCTTACGAGAGCGAGCGCCAATCACCGCACTCTTGATTTGGATGTAGCAGGTGAACCAAGGGCACTTTAATAACCAGAAGCCTGCAATTCCTAACTACAGCAGTGGTGATTTTTTCCTTCCTTTTCTCTCCCCCCCTACACTTCTGGTGCACATTATACTGGGAGGATATTTTACGCACACAGCATACTGTATTGGAGCACAGCGATAACTGGAAGAGTGTCAATTTCTGGCACAAATAGCTCTTTTTCATTTTTTTGAGTGGAAAACCATCAGATACTCTCCACATATGCTATTCATTTTAAAATTATTTTTGCTAAGTGTCCATCAGGATTACATTTAAACTTCCTGGAATATTATTTATTGAGTATGACACCAAATGCTTTGTAATAACTTAAATAACAGATGTCTATCTTGTTTTATTTGATAACATTGTCACACTCTCTGCTGGGATATTTCCTTAAGGTAGCTTGCTGTAGCATCATCTTTTTTATAGGTTTTGCTCAAACTGTTTAGAACATGCACCATAAGTTATGGAAGACTTCTTTTAAAAATTCTCAGGACCAGACTGTGACATTCATACCCACACTGAATAGCTGCTTGCACCAGCAGTAAGTCCTACTGCAGACAGACCATTTCTTACGAAATAAGGTCCTGACCCAAAGCTGGATTTGTGGTAACTGCAGTGGACTTTGGTCCATCTCCAAGTGGGAGAACGTGCAGAACGTGCAGCATAATTAGATTGTTATGCAATAAAGAAGCAGATCCAGTCATTCCTAACACTGCAAGTATATAAATGGCAGGACTTCTTCAGAATACCTTAAAATAGGACGCTCTTTTTGTACATGTTAAAGTGTAATCTCTGACTGTGTCCCCCACTCAGAAGAATCATGTTGAACAGCTTCTTCACTATAAAAAATTAGTCAAAAAAGGAAAAGAGTCTGTTTATATGAAATGACATGAAAATACGACAGTTTAGTGTTGTGCTGGCACAGGAGCGTATGGCACATACACATAAATTTGGTCAGAGGGATACTGAGTGATTGTACAATCATTTGAATGTATCTGGAGTAATTCCAACAAAGCCTGGAGTAAGCCTATTGTACAGGGAAGTAGTTGTTGTTACAATATGGGTAAAAAACGCTCTGTGGGGCATTTTTAAACTATTGAGAGAAGCTGAAAGCTATATAAAAGGTATGGATTCTTATTATTGGTACAGAATCTGTTCTGCTCACCTGTTGCTGAAGGTAAGGCTATAGAGAGTGTCATTTCATTGTTTAGAAATGCAAGGAGTAAAATTAAGTTAGGGAGATTCTTACCTGGCATAAGTTGTGGTTTGAAGTCAATGAAACTAATCTTATTTTTATCTGTAATAGACCTAGGGCAGAGGATTCAGAAATCATTCTATTTTACACTTCTTTTTATTTTAACCCCTCTTTTACTCATGATGCTTTCTTCATTCAGATATTCTCATTTACCTCAGCCCCCTTTTACTCCAGGTGCTCTTTCTGTAGAAAGAGGCAATACATTTTGCCTCAGAACAATCTTATTGGCCCTTACTGGATACTGGTATGTAGGAAGCACTGATGAATTCTCCCTGCTGTCAGAGGAGGACTTTGCCATCAGAGAGTGACTGTGTTACTTCATCTAATGATCTGGGGAGCTGGGTGTTTGGAATTGCCTCTGCAGTTGGGTTTATTGCTGGGAAAGAGCAATGTTTATGTTAAACTCTAAAAGCAACACCTTAATTTGTATGTTCAAAAGGCTTGCTTTTAAACAATGAAAGAGAATCTGGAAAAGAAGTGTGTTTTGGAAGTCAAAATGAAAATCAGAATCCTAATCAACATAGAATACTTAATATATGGAATGTATATCTGACTTGAGGGAAAAGACTTTTTTCTCCAATTTGGCTCCTGTTTCTTCTGATATAGAAAACATTATACAAACCTAAAGTGTCTAATCCAAGAAACAGCCACCAGAACCTTTATTATGCAAATGCTCTGACTGTTCTATAGTGTCTTTCTTCCAAAAGGGTCCCAAAGTGCTATACAAATTACATGTGGCCACATGAATCAGTTCCCACACCACTGAATTACGGGCAGCTCTGGGGAGCAGAACGCCTTTCTACCAGTACACAGCAGCATTACTCAATATATTGTATTGGCAAGCAGAAAATACAAAGGAGGCAAAACAACGAAATACAAAAAGATGAAGCAGATATTGAAATTAAGATTCAAAGAGGACTGAGGAAAAGGATAAAATCTGCTCCATATTTTTCTTTGATGGTGTAATCAGAGCTGGTCGTGCATATTGTTACTGATAGCTATAGTGGACCTTCACAATATTAGTCAAGATCCTGGTTCCCAGGACTTGGTCAAGGGTATCTGGGCACTGCTCCTTGTTTCTGGCTCACAGACCATTTCTCTCTGCGACCCTTCCACCTGTGTGTCTGAGTTTCCACAAAGAGGCCTCCTAGTACAAGGGTGCTGGGGTACCTGTACCTGGCCAGATGTGATTATTCCAGAGAATGCTCTCAGTTTTCCTGAAACAAGGGGTGAGTTTGGTCCTTGTGCCACCTACTCCGCTCCCAACCACCCCAGTGTCAAGCAACAGGGCTGACTTGTGGAGCTGGAGCCTGGCTCGAACTTCAGTGCTGCCCTTAGCAGGAGTGGTCGCCTGGCTGCCACTGCTCCAGCCAGAGTCCCCGGAGCAGGGAGAGGAGGAGGGAGCAAAAAAAGGGAGGGAGAAAAAGAGAGCTTCCCACAAAAACTGTTCAGCAAAAATCAACAGTCCTCCACAATCCTATATTCTTCTATTTCTTTAAACAAAATGTTTTGGATTTTTTGTAAAAGTTTAGAAAAGAGTACATTTTTTTTTTTTCCCTCAGGCTATTAAGCATTGAAAGGTAAAACATGGAAAATCCCCCTATCTGTCTGATTTTACATCAGCTGAAAATTTTGTTTGACAAAGCTGAAGTTTACCATATATCTGAGTTTTGAGACATGGGTTTTCTGTTGAGAACACTGAAGTATTGTTATTACAACTGCTGTTTCCCACCTAAATTCTGTTAAATGTTATGTTGAAAAGAAGTTTGGTGGATTGTTGGGGTGTGTGTGTGTATGTTTTTTTTTTTTTTTCTAATGCATAGCTTGCAATTCACTCTTGAAAGAAATTATGTTGGGCTAATCATTTCCAGAGTCTGCCTGAATGCAGTGATGGTGACAGTGCAGTTACTCTGTGCATAATAGTCCCTTCATTTGTGGGAGACATGCTTGGTAATTAAAAAAGTCTGTAAACAAAAGCTGAGGTGCAGCTTCTCAGCACAGTGATGTGGAGTGACATTGTGGTAGATGATTAGTCTTCTTAGGGGCAAAATCAACAAAAGCAGCAGTTAGTCAGATGTCTTCTGACATAATTTTTCTTGGGTGCAGGTAAAGTATTTTACAGTAGTCTTAGGAGCTGTTATTATTTTCTACTGGCTCTAAAGTCAAAACTTGCAAAAATATCTGAATAATTTAGGTGTGGTCCTGTGGGTGAAACAGGTATATGGGATTTAGACAGGTAGAAAAATAGAAAGGAACAAAAATCTCATAATTTTCTCACCACAAACTCTCACTGAATTTTCCTAGGTTTCTTTTGTTGCTGCTGACTCCTTCCTTCCCTCACATGCTGCTTATCTGGGTGAAGAATCGTGGCTGGAATTTATAAATGCTTCTCTGTTGTGCAAAGGAACTTTGATAGCATGAAATGAATAACAGGTAACATAATAAGAAAAAGTATCTGGCTACAGCTTTGGAAATGTAAATTCTTTTATCAGTCCCCCTGCTAATTGGAATTTCTGTTTGTTGTTTCACATTTAGTGGATTTCATTATAGTTTCCTTGGTAATTAGATATTTTAACTATAAATGAAAAATACCAGACCAAAAAAACCCAAAGCAAAACAACAAAACCCAACCCCAAACTACCAACAAACAAACCTTCATTAAGATGCAGTCAAAGTTGTATATAGATAGTACTTTAATTAAAATATTGTTAGAATGTGCTGTTAAGGAAAACAAAGGAAACAAATGAGCCACAAAAAATTGAAACTTGGAAAAAAAGGACCCAATCCAGTCCTTCCCAGTCACTGCAAAGGCACTGGCCATCTGCACTGTGCTTGGGAGGAGTCCGTATCCAATGAAAGCTTGAATTGGGGGCCAGGTCCAGGAAGTTTTTGCCTCTCTTCCTCAGTCTCCTGGTGGTGCCTCTTTTGGACTGCCTTCCTTCCATTCTGTATTCAGCTCCAGCAGCAGCCAGCTCCCAGACTGATGGGGGCTACCAAATACTCCCTGCCTTGTTTGGACACAATAGAGAAGGTGTCAGAAGAGGATTTTTGAATCATTTGTCATATGTCCATGTGGAAAAGTCTTCCCCAAAATGATGTTGTTCCAGGCAGGTGTAGAAAGGACTTTGTAGACCTGAGGAATTTTTTAAACAGAAGGTCTTGTGATTTTTTTCATCCTTTATGGCTTTTAAAAAATATGCATGATAGTAAAGGTATAATCAAAGTTATTAAAAAAAAATAATCTGTGATCCTCTGTATAATTTCTTATGTGAAAAACGACTATGATGCATTGCACTCCTGTGCTCATAGCAAAGAGGTGTTCACAGACCTGCCCCTTCCACTTTTATTGATACTGCAGAGCTAAGTGCTTTCAAAAAATGTATTTTGGAAGGCAAATGAGCCTTTCTGCATTTGCAGCTTCATGTTTAGAGCTGGGTTCAGACATGGGGGAAGGAAAACTATTTCACAAAATGTTCATTCTTTCTGAGGCTGATTTCTGTCTTATTAGCGGAAGGAAAGGAAACCCAAGAACAAAGTATCATAGACAGATTTGGGTCCAAACTTTTCACCAAGGTTGACCTCTGGTCTGTAAGTGAGGCCTCCTAGACAGAGGCAGTAGTGTCTGAAAGATTCTGAGGTCCAGATGCCAGTGTATGAAAGCAGTTTGTCCTTAAACAGGTGGAAAAAACCACCATTCCTTACTCCCTCATTTACTTCTTTGTCCTGTGTGAAATCCCTCATTTATTAAGCTTTCAAACCAAGCTCTTTTTTTCTGAGATTAGATTGCTTTGTACTGAAAACATTAGATAAATATGAAATGTACCAAAATCCAAATGAATCAAAAGGAATGACATTTTCTTCCAGCTGAAGGTCAGCAAGAACACTGAGTGCATTGCCATGTTCCCAGAATTACCTTCTTAATTTCTAGTGTCTCTCTGCAACTCAACCTCCTCCCTTTTGTATCACCCTTTCTATTAGTTTAGTAATATGCTGTCATCCTGATTTTTCTTAATTTCGCTTGTGATATTACTTCTCCTTTTCCTCCTCCTATGGGAACAGATTTCTTCTGCCATATGCCCATTTAAACCTGATTGTAGTGTCTGAACATCTTGTGTGCTTAGCCACAGCATCCCTTGGGGTTCAATTGAGGCAGAGTATGTATGTGACCTTTAAAGCCATGTCAATGTGAGACTCTCTCAGCACATGGGTCTTTAAAGCCTGGATGTCTATGCTTTATACTAACAAATTTGACCAGCATGCCTTTTTATGAGGATATCATCATTTTGGGCAAATTCCAGGTTCCATATTTTAAATCAGCATGTAGAGCATTTTTAAAATCTCAATTTCCCACAGGTCTAGTTCCACTAGATTAAAAATGAAAAAAAATCAAAGCAGTTGTTATTTTACTTATTCATTCCAGCAAATTTGCAGTAGTAACTTCTTGAATGTGACTAATTGGCAATTTGTAAAGTGGACTGTTCTCAGTAGCAAAGTAAATCAATGCTGTAACTGTTTCCTTATTATGACAATTCTTAAAAAGTGTGACAAGGTTGTTATAGGAAACAGTGAAAAGTCCCTACATTTTTGAGGATAATAGATTTTGTATTTGTCGCCTAAGTAGTCTTTATTTTCACACTTTTTCTTGCATACACCAGAAATAGGACTGTGCTGGGTAAACAGTGAGCTGCCCTAATAGTCCTGCCATAATAATGCTTTACTGTGCTGAAGTCTCATAAAATCTCTTCGGCTCAATGAAAGCTGTTTCACAACCATCCTTAGTCTGGATCTTGTGTCATGCCACAGCATCGTTGCTGAGCTTTGCCTTCCCAGAGAGTCTCTGACAGTTCAGCACATAAACTGTCCAAATTGCAGTGCATCGCTAATTAGACCTTCTTAAATACAAAAATTCAGGTGTCTCACCAATATAAACCAAAATATTATAGCACTTGCCTTATGAGGCAACAGTATTTGGGGTCTTAAGGGTATTTTATTATGCAGCTGACTGGAGAGACTGAAAGAAAGCAATGATTGATTTGTACTCTGAAGTAGAAAAAAATGTTGAATTTCAATTAAAATTTACAGTATGTTCTAGTAACATGAGCATAGCATACTTTGTACATGTATTGAAATTAACCCTACAGTACATAAATGCTTAACACAGGACATTTAGTACTAAAATGAAGCATTTTAGCCTATGAAAATACATAATTATGACATCCATCCAAAGGATATTAACTTTGCTCAATAGTGTTATATATCATGGATTTGGATTTTGACTGCTAAGCATTTCAACTCACCAATTAAAGTTAGGCATTTCAATATTCATCTTTCAGTTTACCTTGGTTAATTGCTTTATAAAATATAGGTACACAACTATTTTGTTACTTTCTAATCCTTTATTAAATTAGAATTCCTTATCTAAAAGTCCTCAGCTTTGAAATATTTCTAAATACAGAATTGGTCCCAAACCTAAGTTTTGTAGAGTCGATTGTTTTCTGCTGAAAATGTAGTAAAGGAGAAATGAATAGCATTTAAACAGAAGACAAAACCAGCAGCTGGAATTGGCAAATATCGTAAGCTGGTTTTAGTCCTTTTCTTCTTTTAACTCAATAGTGAGGATCTGGGAAGAGTTGTAGCCTTTGTGGTGCAGACTGTGAACAAAATTAAATGCTAGGGGACTTGTCACTAATGTTAATTCCTAAATCAGCAATATTTTCCATGCGAATCACTTTCTGAACCTGATTATAGCATCTTTCTGTCCGATGAAGAAATCTATTGATTTTTCTCTTTGGAAGCAATTTTTTTAGGGCATTCTCAAGTGGAGGAGCTTGAGCAGTGAGTAAATCTTTTGGGAGGGGTAGGTTTTGTAAACTCATAATGTGTGACAGCCAAGCTTATGTGTTGACTGTTTGCCTTACTGAGCTACTGTTAAACTCTGAATTCCTGGAAACACCGTCAAGCTGGAATAAAAGTACCACCTTTCCCTGCAAACACCATTATTTATTTTGGTCTCCTACAAAATCTTTGAGTTGTGTTTTTTTCTTACACATATTAATTCATAATGAACAATATTTCTAAGGTGCCTTGAAAAGAAAAGCATCAAAGTTTATGTTTTTACAGAGAGTAACTAACTGGAAAGGCAAACACCTCTTACTTTAAGAGAACTCTCAGACAAAAACTCACCAGAGTACAATTACAGGTGATGTATAGGTGTGTGTAGGGGTGAGGGGTGGGTGTCTCATGTTATTTCTGCAACAGGGTTGCCACAGAGGGGCCCCCAGAGTGAGTGGCTCTTTTCCTTCTCAGCTGGTTGGCAGAACCTTGGGGATTCTGGGGCAAATGGAAACAGCTTACGAGTGGGCAAGGATCCCACCCCTGCATTCAGGTGATAACACAACTGAGTGACTGCATCTGCATCAGAGGGGAGGATGCTTACGTTGTTAATACTGGCTCACAGCTACACTTTGATTTTACTTGCTGTCTACATGATGAACTGCAGTCAAGATTTTTTTCTTCAGTGATATTATCATATTTTTATTTGATATTAAATCAAAGGTATGCTTCCTTTTAATTAATATTATATTCTCCTACACATAATTTTCTGGTGTAAAGAAGGGTTATCTAGAAGGTCAAGGGCCAGAGCGAAAGATGGTATCTTATAGCTTGAATTAAACTAAAAAAAAAAGGAAATAGATTTTTAGAGAAGAGAACAGTATGAGTCTGGCCTGAATTGGATCAGGCCCAATATGCTTCTGAGGAAGAAATAAAGGGCTTGAACCTTCTCCCACTGAGAGCAATTACAAACCTGCAGTTTACTATAATAGCTGTGTGTGATAGGGGCATAATAAATTTAAGGTCTGAGATAATCAAGAAGGACTGTGTAATCTTCTGCTAATGCTTCTAAAAGATGCTCTAGTAAAATGCTAGGTAGGAAGAGCCCTGCACTACTCTGTTATCAGGAGAAATAAGTTTAGGCCACTTGCTTGTTGCTCTTGGCTGTAACTGATCCTATGAGCCTAATTTTAATTTGGCCGTGATTTAAAATGAAAAAATTTTGAAATAAAATTTGTGGAATGATGACTGTGAATGCTGAAACTGTGAGAGAGTGGGGAGTATAAGGGGAGAAGGAAGAAGTTTTACAAAGATACCTGTCTGAATTTCTGTATAGTGCAAAAGAAGGTTCAAAGGCCATTTTAGACAAAGGTCCTCCGCTTGGTGTCTTGTTTTTGACAGAGGATGACAGGAGATACTGGTGGATGGTGCAGGAGCAGGGCACTCCCACAGTGTGCAGTCCCAGCCTCCAGCAACGTACAGCTGGGGGATTTCACTTCAATAATATGCTCTTCAAGGAAAAGCTATTGTTATCCATCTAAATGTCTTCCTGAAACTCACCTTATTCAGAGCGTTGCTTATTCAAAGGCATTCATCAGGCATTTGCAAAATGTAAGATTTACTGAGTTTAACAGTGAACTGAGTTGGTTTATAACTTTAGCTTCAACTGGACAGAAATATTAGCTCTGATCCAAAGCACCGCTGTAGCCACTACATATCTTTCTGCTATCTTAGGTAAGATTTGGCACAGAACCCCTGTGTCCCCTATTATTATCAATTTAAAGTAAGTATGACATTGGCATTTGTTTTTCCTTTTCCTAAACTGGAAAACCTGTGAAGGTGTTGCTGTAGCCTCATCCCTTTGGTTGATCGTCCCTAGTTATACCTTCGCTAAAATTTAGATTTTCGATTTCAGAAAAGATACAACTATTTTTTTTGGTCCTCTGGTTTTGAATCCTATAAAATAATAGTAGTAATGGATCCCAGAATTTTGCCAATATATTGTATGAGAGTGAAAATATATACATAGTTTTTCTCCTATGGAAAACGTATGAAGTACTATAAGTATATACCTATACATATATATATATATATATATGGCAGAGTTACCTACCAGCAATAGGTGGCTCCTTTGAATAGAAAAACTAGAAGTTATTTCAGCAGAGGCTATATTTTCTGCAAAACAAGATTTGTTCAGAAGACACATTTGTTCATGTGCCACATTTAACAAATGTTGTATTTGAGTGAGAGGGTTACATGAGTTCTTATGAATTACTTTGATATTATTTTTGAAAAAAATCTTAAAAATTATTTTTACTGCATTTGTTTTTGCCTCTTACATTTTGCAGCTTTTGTATTTCAATTGGTATAATTTGTGAACATGAAAATACATGTTGAATCTCTAGTGAACAGCTGATGGATGAGAAAAAATTGGAAAAAGTGTTTTGGCTTATTCCAGATAAAGATATTTATGTCCTCAGTTAACACTGAGCTAATGTGCTTTAAATTTCAAAGCTGAAACACATGTGAGGTTGTATGTGGAAACACTGCTGTGGATACAAGTAGTATAAATGGGTTTTAACCTATCGTGTTTCATACAGGCAAGTTCTGTACACACCTGGCTAATGTGTATACACTAATACTGCTCTCCTAATAACAATTAGATTTTACCTGAAAGTGAAATGAAGCACATAAAGTCATGCATTATATATCATAAATGTATATATCCATTTGCATGCACATCAGTTTTTGAATGGTCATTTCTCATTAAATTTTCTGAAAAAAATTGGTTGATTCATACACTTATTTAGCATATGCATTTTTATGAATCAGGATTTTATCTGCAGACTGAGAGTCTCCAATGCTTAAGGAAAATACTGACAGCTGAATGTCTAAACCTGTTTCTAGTTAAATGTTATCCTTGGTTGTCTTCAGGAGCACAGACTTTGCAGCCAATATTTTTTCTACAGTTTTCCTAGTTTGTGCATCATGTTTTACTTATCCTTCCCTAGACACAGCAAAAACGGGCTCCATTTTATAAACACGGTAGTCAGCAATTCCTAGAAATGTGAACATTTGTTTTAGAAAGGAAAATATTGCAAGTGAATTACCAAAAATTCAGAATTTTCTGGTTTTCTATTAGTAACTGGAAAATTGAGGGTTTTTTCATTGTCTGTGGTGTTATAACTGAGCACAGCTAGAATGTTATTTCTTTGGTGTATTGCTTTGGCCCTTTGGGGTATGATATAAGGCACAGAGCATTCAGAGCACTACAGCAGATTTCTGCTTACTGAATAACCAGGGGAAATAGCTGTATTTGGGGAATGATGGTCAGCAATAATTTTGACTACACAGTTTTTCCTTGGCAAATGTCAGATTGCTGTAAGCCCAGGATGCCTTAGCTGTGATGAGTTTCTGGTCACCTACCCCAGCCTGTACCCCAGAATAACCAACAGCCCAATGCTTAGAGGTGGGCAAGCAGTGTAGTTCTCTGAAGTAACCATGAGCCTTTTTGTCATGGGCCTCTCACTCTCCTGAACAGAAATTTTTCTTTAGGAATCAGGGAGAAAAATACGGACTTTATATAGTGAAGAACTCCATGGTAGGTGGAAGATGATGATTGGGATTCCCTTTCCAGTTATTATGTTATTGTTTACACAAAATGAAGTTATTACAGCAAGGGAGATGGATAGAGGTTTGTCCAGAATACCCCCAAACTAGTGATTCAGACATCCAAAGGATGGTAGAAGATTAAGGTAGAAGATTAAGCCTGTATCTTACGTCTAGATGCCTCAAATACAGTTTTTCCTGTGGTGTGCTGCCTTTTTCTTTTGTTTTGTATGACAAATATTCAAGGCGTATCAGCGGTGCTCAGAAATGCAGAGCCCGTGTTTCTTCGTGCCTGGTTTTTGGTGTCAGCCCTGAGAGGCACACATACAACACAGCTGCTCTTGTAGATGCCCAGATGGCCAGACCTTGTTTCCCTGATTTCCCCAGACATAACAATAAGAGGAGAAGAAAAGTGCCAATAGTACAATTAAACAAAGAAATACCTGCCCTGCCACCCTTGTATCTCCTGTTACCTCCTACACGACTGGGTAGTTTGATCTGTGGTACCTTTTGGAGGCCTGTGGACCCCTGGGCACTGCAGGGGTGGCCAGCACCACTCTTGCTGGAGCATCACTTAGTTGTAGATGTGCCTGACATGGATCTTGGCCATCTCTGACTCTTGAAGCTGTTGCCTGTCTGAGATCTGACACAGGGCAGATTTGGACCTGCCCATCATCCACTTCAGTGGAGATATGGTGTCTGCCTCCCACAGCAGGATTTTTTAGCCTTAGGTCAGGCACCTGACCTCCACATGCACTGTTTGGAAGATGCTGATGTCCCAAACCTCTCTTTAGAGGTCAGGACATAAAGATGGCAAATGCCTGTGTTAGAAATCAGCAGCTCCTCTTTCCTCTTCTTAGCATCCTCTGCCAGCCTGAGATGTTGCCTTTGGTAAATCAGGGTATGTGACTCAGAACAGATGTCCAGGTGCATGTTTTATCTTGGGAAAACTGCCCCATTCTAATTTTTAGGAACCAGCTATGAGGAAAGATGGTGACAGGTGCTGATAGAATTCTGTGAAGACAACCAATGCAGAGGTGGTGGGACCTTCTGCTTCTGCCTCCCTCCATGCACTGCTCAAACTCCATAGAGTCTGCAGGCACTAGTTTCAGCCCTGCATCCAAGTGAGGGAGCGGTGGGGCACTCTCCAGCTTTGATGTTGGGTGTGTGTTTTGAGGACCACGCTGCTCCATGTAAGGCTGTTTGGTGTGTCAGGTTCCAACAGTGCAGGTCTGTACAGTACCTGCACTATTGGTGCAAAGCTGGGCAGTGCTTGGCTTGACTTTTGCTGTGAGGAGGGTGTTTTTAAGTACCACCTTCAATCAAGGGGAGGTTTGTTTTTTAATTCCTTCTGTACATTTGCCATCTTAGCTGTAAATGACAGCACTGAGGAGTGAGAGCCTCTAAATGACAGAGCAGCCAAATCAAACTCTCATGCTAGAGCTGCCATCAGTTTGTCTCCATCTGCAGAACAGGGACAGATTTGAATTCTTAATACTAATATCACAGGAGCATCAGTTCCTGCCCTCAATAAAAGAATTGCTGAAAGGACCCTTGAAAGGATTTCTCTGCACTGCTTTTAACAAATCTGGTTAGTGGAAGCAGAGTTTACCCCATGTGTTTTCCCAAATTGCAGTACACCAAGTTGTGATCTGTTGGCAGAGTCTGTCTGTGAACCCTGTGCCTGTCCAGCAACGCAGCAGAGCAGTGAACATGAACATCAATGAAGCAGTCCTGGTTTACTGCTGCTGGGGCCTGTCTGGCATCCGTAGCTTTTTACCCTGTGGGTAGTGTGGGCAAAATAATTCCAAAAGGAAAGAATCACAACTGGATCCCAGCTTTTGTATTCAGGGGGTGGGGGGATGTTTGCATTTCATTAGTGTTAAGTTTGCTATTTCCAAGGATTGGGAAGAAACATCTCTTCCCTCTTTTCTAGAATATAGAGTGGTGTTTACTTTCTCATTTTGAAATTTTCGCATCTTGTGTAACAGCTGTGCTAGGGCAGGACTTGCTCTCTGCTGAACTGCTGCTTTTTTCCTTTGGCCTTTGTTAAAATTTCTGATAAATAACAGACTGTCTACAGCTGTTCAAATGATGTTGCTTTTTCTAAGTGTCACTTTGGTGTTCATTCCCACCAATGTAGGCTTTGCTTTAGAAGGTAAATAAGGGAGAAATAGGCTTGCTGTTGAGTAAAATTGAACATGTGGGCAGTGGGAAAAGAATCTGAAATGTGAATTGCCCAAGCCTACAGAAGCCATCCACCTCCAGCTGTGATGGAGACACTGTAACATCTTGGCAAGATTGCTGTGTGCAATTTTCTTTAAATAACTAGTAGGTTTTTTGTTTGCTGCAGTTGGTGCAATTTCTTCACATTTTCTCATTTGAAGGTAATCTGCTTCTAAGAAGTGATTAGTGTGATTTGTACATGGAAGGCTTCACTGGGCTTTGAATTTTTGCGGTGGCACTAGCTATGCCAGTGCTAATGGGCTCACCACTGTAATAAATGAGAAGATAATATGTGTGACTTAATAATATACTAATCTATTGTTGTAAAGATAACTTGTATAATTTATATTAATCCATGATTTAATTTATCTAGAAGCTTGCTCTAAAAACTTTATGAAATCACAGTTCTTGCATAAAAGGATCTTATGAACAAGGATCTTTTTACACACTGTAACTCCACACAGCAGTTGTTCTGTTCATTTTTTGTTCTTAACCCTTATATACAGATCTCTCTTAAGAAACTGAAGGGCAGAATTTAGTCTGGATTTTAAAAACATATCAGCAATTTTGAAGAAACAATATGACTGCAAAGTTTTATCTGTGTTTGAGATTAGAAATCGAATTTCTATAGTAATATTTAGGTAAGATAAATATTCAGATGAGTTTGATTTATTTCTGGTTGCAAACTTCTTATAAAGACAAAAATATATAATTTATAATTCCAAAGAGAGAGGATAGGGAATGAACTGAAGTAACTCAACTCTGTCCTTTCCACAGCTGAGGACACAAAGTAATAATTGTTGCTTAGCTAAATTATCACACAAAAGAACAGCAAGTCATTCATTTCCACATGAAAAAGCATAAAAATAGGGTTTCTGTAAGACTGATTGGAAGGTTTAATATGAGAATGTCAATGTGAAGGTTTCCTTTTAAAGGTGTTAGCTCTGCTTGGGCTGGAATTGTTCTTGCTTTTCCTCAAGCATCACTAGAGTAAACCTGCAGCAGTTGAATAAATGGAGAGCCAGTGACATTGTTTAAACAATTTTTTGGCAAATATGACAGTTCAGATCCTCAGCTCTTCTAGGTTTTGAAAACCTTTCTCAAGGTTGTTATTGCTATAGCAATCTACATCATATATAAGCCAAATATGTTGGTTCCAGTACAGTACCAGCATGTACTGAGAGAGAGAAGATCCAATGGTCCTGTAATCTGCTTGATGACTCTTTAAATACAGGATGCTGGCTTACAGCCGTGCTGCAAGACAGATAGATATAATTCTGTTGGTAGACATAAAATTCTGGCGCTTTTGGAAAGAAGCTGGGATTCTCAGTCACAGGGAGATCTCCAAAAGGAATTTGAGAATTTTGTGAGCATGTGCTTCAGGTTTGCTCAACATTTTGAGGCAAGTGTAAATCACTTCTAAGTAAGCTGTGACGAATGAAATGTTCCTAATTACAAGCTGCTAGCCAATCTTTACACTATTTTTGCCTTAGTACTACTTAAATTTCTACAGCATATTTTATAGACAAGAAAGTGTGACTAAATACCTGCAACATCATAGACTCATGTAGGCATAGCAGTGACAAGAAGCAGAACTAACTGCTCTGGTTGAATATGCTAATTATTTATTGGATTAGAGGTGATAAATTGGGGATCTCAGCCCAAATTTTGGTGATCAGCTACTTCAGGCACTTTCCACCCGCTTGGCAGAGAGGCCAAAGACTAAATAGAGGTAGAGTGTGAACTACACTTGTTTCCTGAGATGGCTCCATTTCTTGAGGTTTCTGGGCAAAATTGTGACTAATGAGAAATGCATGTCCCGCTGGAGCACAGCTGCCTCTGTTCACTGGATGAGTGAAGACCTGCAGGCCATTTTTCAGTTGCAAGTGTTTTAATGGTGTCAAACACTGGATTTTTAATCAGATTTCCAAGCAGCATCAAAAATGCACATGCAAATTGCTGATCTTGGTTGACCTTGGGACCCATTTTTCCTGTGACAGCTGGGGCCATCTTAGAAGAAAGCAAAAATAACAGCGCGATAAAAGCATTTCTCTAGACCTTTGTAGCTGGTGAGAGAGGATGTTCAGTTTACCCCAGATAGTGGCCATAACGCACAAACAGCAGGGCTGGTGTGTGCTATTTTCTGACTTGTGGTTCAGGGGGCTGACCACCAGCTGCTGCTCATGGGGTGGGACAGCCACACTCCGGGCGTTGGGCAGATACACATCTAGGCCTCGGCTGCCGGGAGCCAAAGTCGTGCGGCTGCAGCCACCCCGTGAACCTATCTCTGATGCTGCTCTTGCACATCTCTAACCATTGTACTCAGGCCCTACATCTGCAACGAACAGGATTTTTGGTTCGTTATTTAAATGTCTTTGAAATGGGGCTGTCGTGCGAAAGAGAAACTAGGGTTCCTCACTGTGTTCGTGCAAAAAGGTACTTGGTGAATTGGAAGATTTTCTATGTTTATAGGGACACTTACTTGCTTCATTATAGATATATTTGTATTATAGAGTCACTTTATTAGCTGACACATCAAGCCTGTTCAGTCTCAATAACTTGTAGTCTGTTTGGAAAGCAGAAATGAAGCCAGGAATACCAGCAGTGGTAGGAATCAGACAGAGCTTTGCTGTGTCAAAGCTGGTGTTGTCTGGCATTTCACCTTGAACTGGCTGGTGAGAATTTAAAATGTGGAGATATTAGTCAGCATCATGGTTATGGTATGCTGTATTTTCATTGCCATGTTTTTTCATTAAATGTGGCTTTTCTGTACCTACATTTAGAAAGCATTCGTTCCTCATGTGTACCATGTGGCTACAAATATTGTATCCGGGGACTTTTTGTGTTTTTAACAAATAATTACCTCTTCATAATAGGTACAACAGATAGAGAAGATCTGCTTGGGCAGGCAGTCCTTTGCTTTTCCACAGAGGTATTCTACCTTTTGCAACTGAATCATAATATTTGCTTGTGTGTTCAAGTGAAATGCCCAACACAGGATTTCTATATCCAGAATTGGAATTCAAGGATTCCTGATTATTGTTCCTTTTTCACATGAAGTGTTTTTAAAACCATCTCCTAAAACTCCTGTTAAAAAAAAAAAGGAAACAAAACCCAACCATCCCCCCAATCTTTTACTGCACTGATATTTGTGGAAGAAAAGCTGCAAAAACACTTTATGCAGAGCATATGAAAGGGAAATGGTTTTAATTTTTAACCATAATATTTTACTTTCCTGAAATTTGTCTTCTCTCTTGGAGGTTCTGTACAAGGAAAGAGAATCTGCAACCCCTGGGCTAGCATTATTTGGAATATCTTCTACATTTTCTATAATTACAAACGTCTCTGATACACTGAGGAAAGAATTTATTGGAACAACATGTTCAGTTAAATTATGAATATTTTGGCTTGTGCTGTATCCCAATTCTGTTTTATTTGCCTATTTTTTCACGCACATAACATTCCTATTAACTTCCTATGGCATTATATTCTCTGCTTCCCCCGGCAGAGTAGGCTTTCCTTACCACTTTTCATTACAGCAGTGAGCAAAATGTGCTAAAAATGTACGTGTGTGTGTGCGTGTGTGTGTGCCTGTGTGGCGTCCGGTGTTTACACTTTTAGTGGACATTTCACTCCCAGCCTTTTCCATCCTCGATGCTTTATGTGGTCAGCTGTGGCTCCACAAACCTGGCCAGCGCCCTGTGGGAAGGCATGAATAGCCCTTGTTGTGCAGCACACCTGTGTTCTGTGCACAGCTGTTCGGTTCACAACAGGGTTGCTGTTAGCAGTTATGAAACGTTTTCACACCACCCACCCACTATCCACTGGCTTATAACATTTGCTGGCACTTCTGTCCGGCTTGAACTTTTTTTCCTTTTTTTTCCTTTTTTTTTTTTTTTTTTTAATTTAAAGGACACCAGGATGCTTTATGCATAGGAATAACAAGCCAAATTGGCACAGCACCTTATTAAAAATATTCCTTCTCTCCTGTGTCAAAGATTGCTCTTTTTCTGTCTGTAGTAAATCTCCAACTATAAGAAAAAATGTTGCTATTTATTTTGCTATTTTTATAGAGTTTGCTATTTTAATTTTTTTTTCCCTAGTTATCAGACAGTTTTGTGCTGGCCAGAATTTAAAGAAGCTGGAACATTACTTTGTTTTTTTCTATATATTATTGGAGATGCAGACTCACCCATTTTGTTCTATATTTTCTCTGCGTGTTACAATAGGAAGTTGAGACACTGAGCAATAAAAGTCTGCCAATGTACCACTTTTTAAACCCCAGAACTGATTGGATGCGTAACTTAACTCTTCTGAGAGGAAGAAGGCTAAAAGCTCGCTTTTCTCAAGTGTACTCAAGTCTCCAAAATGGAAACTAAACTAAAAGAAAAAAACCTAAATACAAAATGAGATGGCTAAGTGAAGCAGGTGCTCCATATGGAGGGGAAGAAAGACAAATTAACGTACAAACCGCTTCACTTCTATAGGAGAATGCTATTTAAATACATAGACTGGGAAGACAGCTGAACTCTTCTGTGCAGTTTTATCAGCTGTGTTTTGTATCTCTCCATGACACAGTATGTGGCTCTTTTCTGAAAGCAGGACAATGTGTTTTGACAGCCCTTGGCAGTGAGAGCAACAGCGAGAAAAGCAAACCAAAGTGATTCAAATTAACACGAACTGGCTGTTGCGAAGCTGGTCCATCCAAAGCATTTCCCATGAATAGAGAACCTTAGATATTTTAAGATGCAGCATAGCCAACTGGGTTAGAAGCACTGTGCTAGTGCTGCCCACCATGCTGCCACCTATGGAGAACTCAATTTCCCTTTTGTAGGGAATGCTATAGGGGCAGTTAGCTCTAGTCCTGTTTGACAAGGTGAACAGGCCCTATACTGAGCTATGTGTAGTATCTTCAGGGAAAACAGCATTAAGCAGAAAGGCAAATCTCAATTTAAATGGGTTTGAGTAAACTGACCATTTCTGTAGGAGATGGCTTGCAAGGGAATTTGTTGTTTTCCTAGATTACACATGACTGTATGTTTATTTTGCCATAACATGACTGCTGATGGTTTTTATTTTTTAAACATTTTAATGCTGATCAGAAGGAAAAATATTGAGAATTTCCTATGCCTTGTTTTTTTTTAAAAGCTTTCTAATTCAAAAGAGGCAAAAGTCTTAGAATTAAGGATTTTCTCCTCAAGCTAGAGCAATTTCCATGATGTTCGGTCCTGCTGATTTCATTCAAATATGACTGGTTTGAGGAATTCAAAGAGGTCTAGAAAAGAAAACCCTTTAAAAGTGCATTGAAGGTGAAAAATCTGTTTTTTGTCATTCACATCCTCTTCTGGCCTTATAGGACAATCTTTTCCTTTCATATTCCTTTCCTGATAGTAAGAGCATGTTATTTTTTGAGGTGTACAATCCTATGACCCATCTCTCTGTTGTGTGTGTCACACAGTTACTTTCCCCCTAGTTCTGACTTCCTAAGAATACTCCTTTTACTTAAGATCTTTTCATTTTGCTTCTCTTCTGAGTGCCTTCTCCCACCTTGTCACCAAATAAACCTTAATTTAGATAATTCAAAGTATCTGTTGTTTTCTTCTTATTCACACACCTGCCTACATTCTACTTCTCATAGCCAGTGCCTTCCCACTCTCATTTCCAGCTGGAAGACATCCTCTTCCCATTGTAGTAAAACTCCCTTATGAGTTATGAGGAGGAAATTCACCCTTCTACCAGTACTTCAGTCCCTCATGATCTATAATAGATTTTATCTGCACTGTGCCCTGTGAAGAAGAAATTGTTGCAGATGCAAGAAATTAAGAGACTTGCCCAAGGTCATCAAGAAAGTTAATGGGTAAATCAAGAGCAAACCTCGTGGATCCTAATTCGGGCTGTAGAAGCTGTAATAGCAGTGGTGAGGAGGGTGGAAAGTCCAGGCAGATGATTTGTACTTCTTAGTTATGTCCAAATATGACACAAATAGAGGCAACCCCCATTTCTGATGAGGAGAGGCGGGAGAGTGGGACATAATTCAAGCTATTCAGATTCTGCTATTTAGCATTTGCCGATCACTAATGTGATATTTGCAAAGTATAATATTTTCTAACAGCTGTAAGAACAAGAGAGCCTAAAATTTCCCCTATACATAATATCCATGAAATTGCATTGAATATTGTAATGATGTGTTATGCTGCCATTAGCTCCCTGTGAATACCTAATTTGGAAGGTTAATGAAATTGACAAATGTGTGTACTGTATGTGCATTGTCAGTACTAGTTAATGGCAACTCTCACATTTTTATTTGGAAAATTATATAAAACTGAAAGTGACAATTATTGTAACTTCATCTTTTTTGGAATCTAGCAGAGTGTGCAGTTTATTTAAATAGGGTTGTATGTGTTTTAAATTTGTATACCATCATATGAAGTCCTTTGCTCATCATGTGATTATATACTTAATTTTTGTATGAATGAATGCGTGTATTGTGGTCTTTTACAGCATATTGGGCCAATTTTTTTGGCTTTTTTGTGTGTATTCTACACGAAAATACCATAAGTCCTTGTCTTCCTGTTGGCTCAACAATGCTTGATTACAAAACTCATGCCAGTTAATTCAAAGAGACATCACACATTCAAAATGAATTTCCCCAGGCAAGGAAAGTATGCTAGAGCAAAATGAAAGAGTATGCTCTTGTATTTTCTGAACATGACTGAGCACCAACAAGGTCACTTGCAGCTGCTGCTGCTTCCATATATGAATTTGATGAGATCCTTGAAGTTTGGCCCCTAATTATTTCTGTGGCTTTAGAGAGTGCTTATTTAGGTCAAGGTCACATTTTTAGGTTTATGGAGTCCAATTTTATTTCTTCTTTTGGTTTAAAGCTGTTCAATTAGACACTTTCACATAGTGAATGATCCCTTATGGTCCTGGAGATCTCAGATTCATCTCCTGGGAAGTGAGAGGAGACATGGTAATCCTCTGTGATGCACTACAGAATGACAATGTTGCCATATCTGAGCCTTGCAGGCTAGAAAAGGGTGTATGGATGGAGTGATAGCTGCACAGCCCACTTCCCCTGTTACTTAATTTTTGTGTGTCTTTTCAACTCCTTGTGGAGTTTCTTCTGAGGAAGCAGGTGTCGCAGAGGAGGGTGGCTGCCCTGGGGAGACCATATGTGTCACTTCCAAGAACAAAGCAGTCTTTTAAACCCAGCGCTATACTGAGCCTGTGAGTCATGAATCTTTAGATCAATAACCAAAATGTTTTTAAATGTGGGGGCAGCCCCAAACAGAGTGACTCAGCGCCGCAGTTCCACATCCAGCGCGCCTCGGTGCAGGGCCTGGTTTCAGATCGCGGGTCTCTGGAGCGGGGCCAGGTGATGTGTGGGGGCGGAGGTGCTGCTGCGGGCACAGCCCAGCGGGGTTTGCTTTTTCATGCTCAGCACACCTGCTCTGGGTCAGCTTCAGGCAGGAGCTGCGCTCTTGGGCTGCCCAAGGGTCGCCTGCAAGTCAGTGGCCCATCTGACTTCCTGGCATTCTTTGTAAGGCGACTTGGAGTTGCTGAGGCCTAAGACATTCTTAGGCTTAGATTCTGCTGTGGCTCTCCCCCCTTTTGTCATGCTGTATTCACAAATATATGTCAGAATCTGCTGGAAGAATACATCTATTCAGATCCTTTGTGGCAGATGCCGTGGATTCCTGTAGCCTAAAACTCTGAAGAACTATTAAATGCTTGTCCCTCTCACACTTAACAACAAGGACTCTTTCTGCTTTTGCTCAAGTCCTGGTGGCCATGTCACGCTGGGCTCATGGTAACACCCAGGGAGAAGCTGGAGTCCATTAATCACCCCACAGACTTCTTCTCCAAAAGCACAGGTCATGCTTTGATGTTATCATCAGCTGTGATTGCCTATCTATGCACTGATTTGAAATAAGAAATTTGGAGCCTGGAAAAGCTTCACAATGAGATTTGTCTTGATAAGTGGGAGTGTTCTGCTCCTCTGCAGATTAATGATTTACTGATAGTAAAGGATAAGAGATATTTGCACCTGGCCTATTGAAGGGAGATTTGCATTTGAAAATGTTAGGCCAGTAGATAATCCAGGGAGATGACATTGAAGCCAACACCTGAATGAAGGAGGGGAGATGAATTTGAATGAACCTTCATGCAAAACTCCAAGAAGGAGTACAGGGTTATAAGTTAGCCTTCTTCCTTGGCTGCAAGTTCCCTTCTGAGAATATATATTTGAGGTGGAGAGTGTACACCAGCTCTGAGACACTGTCCTCGTGGGTCAGATGTGGTTTAGATCTTGTTTGGCAGTTATATACAAAGTGAGACAAGAAGGAAGGAGATAATGGTGGGCCTCTTGGACTTGATTTTAGAGAAAGTTTTCTTTCCTTTTTGTCAGCCATATGTTAAAAATCTCTACAACCCCGTTGCTTATTTCGAATTTTATAAATAAGCATTTTCCTTTGCTTTTGACTTGGCTTGTGCCATGATTTCTAGTATTGGCTAGCATAAAAAACCTACACTGAAAACTGGTATATAAGCACAGTGTAGTAACATCTAAGTCCTCATGATCTCCCATATCAACAGAAGTTGCCACCTGTGCATACTGTGGGACAGAAAGGCAGCTGGTAAAGCAGGAAAACTATACTAATGTAAAATATTTGGTTGTTCAGTACAAGGCAGGAGGGTCTTGTGCACACACAGGGAGATGAAAAGCATATTGACCCCCAAGTTTTGTGTTCCTTTCCTGGGCTCTGGGGAGCACATAAAAAGCAGTTGACATACTTTAGCTTTCCTTCAAGAGCTCTGCCTGTTGTGTATAGGTATTTGGTAGTTCCTGCAGGCCTGAGCATATTTGATAGGCATATGCATTCTTCTGTTCTTCTCTGACCAATATGCTTCTGTACTAAGTGTGTGCAAGAGGGAGATAGATAAAATTTCTGCTGCTGAATCAGATTTCCTTCAAGGTCAGGAACTAAAGTGATGTACTCTTAACTTACAAAATTAAAGGAACTTGGAAGAAGAAAGTAATAATGAGGAAATGTTTCAAATTAAAGGATTTTTCCTCAAGAAATGCAGTAGGGCCACCAATTTTTATCAGCTTTTTGACATTTCAAGCAGAAGTGGAAGAAGATTAATGGTGAGTTATACTGAGAGATGATGCTGCAAGGACACCCTAAGGACTGGGCCCAGAAGTGGCAGGGGACTCCCTGGGCTGGAAATGAAGGAGTTTCACCATCCAGGGCTCGTCTCACCACCTTCAGCAGTGATTCCTTCTAGGAAGCTTATTCCCACCCTAAGGGTAGCAGGTGTGGAGCCCTGACTCCTCAAAGAACATTGACTTCGTCAGCAGCTAAGATGCCACCAAGAGAAAGGAAACCTCTCTAGAAGAATGATCACTTCTATCAAACAGAAAAAATTCTGCTGGAACTTGGGCTATAAGCAGAGAATGTCCACACAGGGCAGTAGGAAAAAATGAAAGTAGCAGAAAATTCTCATAGCAGAAAATTCTCTAAATATGTGTGGAATATAACAGAGGTCCCATCTATCAAACAACTGTGGATAATTATTGATTCATTATGATGTATATCAACATTCAATGAAAAAACTCTCACTGACCTCAAAAGATGCCAAACTGAACTCAGTGAAGGATAAAATAATCCCCATGTCATTTACCTGGTAAAATTTGGAGAATCAAGGTTTAATGTGCTTTCTAACAAAAACCACCAGGTATAATACAGAGTAATTTATTTTCTAATAAAACCCACCAGAAATACCACACAGAGAACCATGTTATACCTCCCATTTCCTCAGCTTGAGACACACGATTCGTGAATGTGTAAATGTGTGATACTTGAGGTGTAAGAAATTAGAAGAGGCAAAAATTACAGTACATAGCCCTGGGAAGGGCAATTATTCTGTTACTTCTTGAATGTATTTATTTCAGCATATTTTCCTAAGATGACTATACTATTAAAAAAAAAAAAAAAAGAGACAGGATGCCATTTCTCTGACTGTGGTTAGTACAAGCCATAGCTCTGCCTATGCAGTTGTATCCCAACCTGGAAGGAAATATAATGCTTTGGTACTCAAGAGCAAAGAATCTTGATTAAAACACTCATGGTTTAACCTCTGGCTTGCTAACCTTGGGTTTCAAATGTAAGGGAGGAATACCTCACCAATATAGTTTTATTGAGTCAAAGAGATACAGACAAAAGACCAATGTTTCTGATGTGAATTTGTAATGTGGTACCTTCCAACTGGAAGGTAAAAATTGAAATATTTTTTCTATGTGAGGTTAGGGCCAGACATCCTACTAAATCCAACCAACCCATCCAGATTTCTCTGCTAATCTGCTTTTGCAGCTGATTAACTACAACTCGGAATATGTAGCTTTGTTCAGACACTAACAGTATGGAACTTTTCATGGCTTTCGTGGTTCTTCTGATCTTTTATCTATTCTTTGATTAAATGTATGTTACTCCTAATATCCAGCTTTCAAAATTTCCCTCTATTTCTTCCATGACTAGTTTTGTCATAGTCAAACTGGAATTTCTGGCAGGTGGAAGTACTCTATCCATTGTCTACTCCAAAATGGTTTAGACTATGTGGAATTAACTTTGCATTACCACAATCAAGGCTTAGCAGTGTCTTTCACAATCCCCTTGTCTTCCTTGTTACCCTCGTAAGAAAATCATCTTTCTGGATCATACACAAGGAATTCAGGTGTCACAGGGATCAGAACAGAATTACCAAAGAGGTAGAGGAGGCTCACAGCTTCACACCAGCACTTCCTGATGAGGTTCAAGTCCTGGCCATCGTGTCGTATGTCACATCCTGCCTGAGCTCAAGTGCAGTGTATGAAAGCTGGAAATAAATAACTCTGCCTGTCCCAGTCTCTTTCTTTCCTATGTGGGCTCTGTGGGTTTAGCTCACTGTGCCAGCCTTTGCTGAACTTCTAATTTGTTATTGTTTTCAGGACAATGATTGCTATCTGAACAGGTTAGCCCTGTAGGGGCAGGTTTCAAGTGGCAGCTGGCAGCATGTGGGATACTGGGCCTGAGGGATGCTCAGCACCCAGCATTACAGGATTCTGATTTTTTCTTGACTTTGGTGAGTCTGCCTGGGTGAATGAGGCTTACCTGTGGGAGTTGTAAAGTATGTTGCTAAGTTTATTTTTGGTGTTTCTTTTAAAAATCTTCTGTGCCTGTTGCCAAACATAAGACATTTGTTTTCAGACTCTAACTTCTCAGGTAAAGCTGTCATGTTTATTCTGACTCACTACATCAACACATAAACATGAGACTTTTGTTTACATTTATTGCTCTTTGTGTATCTTTATATAGCCTGGAAAGCCTTTTTCAAGGCTTTATTCATTTCCAGTGTATGAAAGAATGAGGGAAAAAAGTGCCACTATATAACCTAACCTCAGAAGCTGTGTTTGAGCTAAGTGTTGGCTGTGACACAGTAGGATACAGTTAAACCTGAGACAGATTTGGGTTTACATCTTCTGGTATAACTAACAGCCTTAGCTTTGACCATCACTTGACATTAAAAATAATTTTCCACTTTTCAACATGAAAGTGGTGAGTCATCCCTGAAATGAGTGTTGCCTGTGTAGTGCATTTGAGGAATGGGTTGGGGCAGGCTAACTTGCATTCACAGGATCTATAATCTATCATCCACTTTGCAGTGATTTAATGTACTAACATCTTCCCAGGCTGCAGACAGTGGCTCTCTGCTCAGATTAACCACAAACTCATTCTGCTTCACCACTGTTTGGCCTCTCTAATGAGCCACACATTAATGTGTTTGCAGACTGTGTATGTATATTTGGTTATAGACTTGTCAAGGCATGCACAGCACAGAAATAATTTTTATTTTTAAATGTGTTTGGTTTTGACTGGGATCTGGTTGGTCATTTATTCCCAGTAAATTATGTTTGTGGTGTCAGATAGTCAGCTGTGGAGTGCTGTTAAAAATTGGCCCATTGTTTTCAAAAAACCAGAGATGATTATCTATGGAAGGTATTACAGAATCAGGTCAGAAAAGACCTTGCTAGGTCATCTAGTCCTTCTGTGTTGCCTTAAGGTAGGCAGTCTGAACCAGTTAGTCCTCCCAAAGTCTGCTCCAGCTCACTCCTGGTATCTTGTCCTGCTCCCTGATGTCCAGCTGTGCATGCCCAGCTTCCTGTGACTCACATCTTACTGGAATAGAGCTCCATTTGTTTCACAGAGGTGAGCTGCAGGCTTGTGGAAACCAGATGAACCCTCCTGCTCTATCTCCTTGACTAGGGAGGTAGAGAGAGACAGGGCAGGGGGAGCTGAAGGTCAGGACTGAGCTAGGACAGCTGAAGCTTTCTGCCATGGCACCTGCATTCACATCCTTGGCCTGGGCTTGTAATGCTGAATTTGGGCACCTGCTTCTTGTCTGCACCAGGTCCTTCACAGCTGACCTCAGCAGTGGCTGTTCTGAAATGAGGAGCAAGCTGATCCTGCTGTCCATTAAATTAGTACCTGCAAGTAGCCCCTATGACTGGATAAACAGTCAGATGTTTGAGGGAGACTGCAATATGCCACAGGAATGCATGTTCTCACCTGAGGCATGAGCCTTTGCCACGCACTGCAAGGTTGGCATCTCCAGAGGATGACAGGCTCACTGCTGGTGAGGGATGTGGTTGCTTCCAAATGCTCCTGCAGTTCCCTCCATCCTTAGTAACCTCTCCATACTGAAACATGCTGCGATGTTGTTGGCAGCACCTTCTCCCAGTGGAAGATGAGCAGGAGGAAAACCTGGATGCCCATCTTGCCAGCCTGTCACAGAGTGCCAGCTAGAATGCATTCAGCTGCTGTGCTCTACAGTGCCCAGCCCCACCAGTGTCTGTCACCCCACGCTGGGGTGTGGGGGGTGGGCTGAGGCCAAGGTCAGGCATAAAGTAATACCCCTTAGACACTACCTTCTTATCCAGCCTGGTTTTTAATTTTTCGCTGCTGTAATTTCAAAGGAGTTTGTCCAAATGGTCAAAGAGCACTCCCAGGAGCTCCTTCAGGGGTTTCAGATTTTTTTTTTTTTTGAAGAGCACTTTCTCACTTTGACATGAGACTTACAAAGGTAATGTGCTCCTCTCCCTTTCTTTCTTTTTTTCCCCAGCATGTAGGAACTTGTTATCGGTTTCATTGTGCAGATGAAAAACTACATCTTGAGCAACATCTATAAATGTCACAGGGATGTTTTTTTTTCGAGTGTTTACCGAGAACATATTATGTTTTAGTGTCTCTATCATAAATACCTTTTTGTTAATCTTTCACCCTCACTAAATCTATTACAAGCTTTAATCAACCTTTCTAGGCAGTAATAAAATGTTATCAGCAGTTGGCAAAGATTGTAAGTGACAGACCCTAATGTTTTCTAATGATTGTCATTATTTAGAAGATTGTTTGTAGTTTTACAGAAAAATAATTAGATCTATCACATACATTTGAAGAGAGGGGAGTGTAACTCCTCTGATAGTTTACTCTCCAGAAGTCTAATTTGTAAATAATTACTTAAAAAGAAATAAACCAACAAGCCAGAGCTGAATGGAAATTCAAGATATATTTAGGCAAATGCAGGCAGAAGAGAACATGCTTTATGCTTAAAAGGCAAGATATTCCCCAGGTGAATACATACAGTTCAAGGTTTTCACCTACTGTCAACAAGACCTGAAGTCTGAATTTCGAAGTCTACAGCACCTTCTTTATCAACTTGCTACCTTGTTACACACACAGAAATAGGCTTTGTGAAACCATTACTTTATATTATGCAAATGATTTTTGCCTTTAAGAAACAGTTTCACTAAGATGACATGTTTCTGCAACTGGAGAAGTGAAAGGTTCGAAATAAATGAAGGTGGGCATTTCTTGGTCTCCTTAAAGTTTAAACATTTTGTGTGGGTTTTTAAAATTTGTTTTGTTTTGTTTGGTTAGGTCTTGTTTATGAGGGAATATCCTGTAAGCACTGCATTCTGGATGAATTTCAGTGTTGATGTGCTCAAACAAGACACATTTCTGTGAATTATCAATGGTGTGACTATATTTTAATTCTTACTGTCCTGATCCAGGTCGTTGCTGAACCTGGGGAAGATGCAGCCCTAGGCTTAGCACAAGCTGAGTTTGGTTTGTGCTTCACTCATGGTGTTCAGTCAGCTGTCCCACTCCTCCTGTCTCATGTACCAATCCACCGTGACGCAGCCGCTCCCTGCTCCCAGGTTCAGCTGTGCCCCAAAGCTACAGAAGCTTTTACTGCACCCCTGGTACAGCCCTTGGGCTTTAAGAGGACCACAGCCAGGATCTATTCTTGGGCAGCAGTCCAATGGCATCTTCTTCTTCCCTTTTTATCTCCTGTTGTATGACCCCCAGAGGTGTGCCAGTAGAAAAAGGCCATGTATGAAGCAGCACATCAAATACTCGTAGTGAATATATCTACAGTGCTCCCAGATACTCGCTTGTGCCACAAAACTGAAATCCTCACCAGCACCAGGCAGGGAATGTTTTATAGTTTAATGTTGTTTCATGCCCAGTGAATGCTCACTGCTGACCTGCTTTCAGAGGGTGTAAAAAACATCTGTGCAGGTGTTTAGCTCTTATGGATGTGCACACACAAGCAAGCACACATATACACACACAAAATCCTTTAGGCTTAAACCAGTTTAAATGCAAGTGGGGACCAAATCTGATTAGTGTATCTGAACTGGATCTTAGGTTTGCAGTTGCAGACCTCATCCAGTCTGCTTTTAAGCCTCAAAACTGAAACTCATTCCCCAAGTACACCCTTTTCCCTGACATCAGTTTTCCTCTTGCCCAGCATGTGGATCAGCTATGTGCTCAAGTTGAACTTGCAAATGATTATTAATTTCTGTGTATTTTTTGAAAAGCTTGGTTTATTTCTTGTGGTGGGTTTCCGTTGGCCAGTGTAGATGTTGACTCTTTATTCCTGTCATCACCTCTTATGCATTTCTAGAGTGCTATGCTGACTGCCTTTTTTTGTCTCTAGTGATCTCTGTTTCTGCACATCCCAGAAACTTTCTTGTTTAATTCTGTTAGCAAAAAAAGAATGATATGTTTAAAAAAGTAAGCTGATTTTTAGCTCCTTAGTAAACACTAAATGGTGCACTTTTTCTAAGCAAACTAGGCAGTTTTAGCAATTAATTTCTTTTCTCAAACTCTCCATTACTCTGGAGAAGGACGTGCATCCTAAAGATATTATAAAGTAAGCAGAAAACCCAACTTGAAAGGACTGGCAGTGTTTAAAGTTAGCATTTGGAGTGTATCTGCAAGAAGCAGCAGCATGTTTAAATGGGAAATTCCAGACTATAAATTCTTTTTCAGCTAGATTATATGCAGTACAAGTGTTGACTTTCAATTTATACCTTTGATATGACTCATTGAGTGTTCTGATTCTTGGTTTATTTGTCCTGTCTTCAGCAAAATGGATTGAATATAGGGTTATCCAACCATGATGCATTGTCTCTGTGCCTCAGATGTTACATTGGTGAAATCTTAGTGTCTGGCACTATCTAAGAGGAGTATAAAAATTTGATTTGGTCTGCAGCCAGTTTTCCTCCCACTCTGGAACAATGATGGAACATCTGGAGAACGCTGTATTCATTAACCCAAATCCTGAACACTTTGTATAATACCTGATCCTGTAAGAATCTGCTTAGTTTTCCAGCCTGTGTAATTTGTACTGGATGCAGCTAGAGCATATTTAGTCAAAGGACCTTGTCTCTTACATTTTTGAGCTTTTATGTGACATTATGCTTTGTCATAATTGATGATAACAAGATTCCCATTTGTTTTCTGAATTTAAATGCCAGCTACATGCATGGTGGCTCACTCCATTCTCTCTCCTCCAGAAATTCCTCTTTATTTGTCATTTGTATTTTCAGCTGGAGACCTTAGGGTTTTATTTTACCCATGGTCTCAGCTGAAGCCATATGCCAAGAGGCCTCTTAACTTCCGTGAGGATGGATCTTGGAATATCAGACTGGCACCAGTGTGCCACATTTATTGTTTTTCCTGCTTTCATAATCTCTCCTTCTCACAGTGGCAGATGCACACCAGTATTGTGGCTGTCAGAATAGCCATTTTCCTCCTGGGGTTTGATGCTGTGCTCTGGCCAGCTGCTGTGGAGTATACAAAAGGGATGCAGTTGGTACATCCCAAGGTTTGAATATCCCCTGTGATTTTACATTCTGTGCTTGCCTAAGAAAGGGATTGTGTTTATGTCTTCTCATGACCTCAGATCCCCTGCATGGATTTGACTTTTGATGAGACTAAATAAAGCTAAACTCCTTAACTTTTATTTTAAAATGACTGTCCTAATGCAAAACATGGGAGCTCAGCTGTCTGTTATAGAAAGGAGGAATGAAGCCGTGGTGAGAGCACCTGGGAACTCTTTTCTCCCTTTGCTGTATAGGTATGATCTGTGCTTGACCTTGTGCAAGACACACAGGCTGAGATCCAGAAAATACTTGTGCACCTGAATCCCACTATGGGATTTAGCCACCTGGATAGGAGAAAGGTCCAAATTTTCAAAAATCCTAAGGTTTTCAGAGCACCTCATGTGCAAAATGAACATGGAAGCTCATAGTTTTCTTCAGTGGGGTGTCATGAGAACAGATGTGCTATGTTTTTAACATGTAAGCCATTCATCTTTGTCAAGCACAAATGCTGAATCAGAAGGACATAAAAGTGTATGTTATGCCACTACCTGCCTCTTCAACTGATGTTTTCAAAATGTGTCATTTCCTGGCAGGGTTTGGCAGAAATGGAAAGGGTTTGAGATCAAACCTGAAAATTCTGTCTTTGCATTTTATCGATACAGCCTCCAAAGGCTTACATAAAAACAGCTCAGATGGGCCACTTTTCAAAGCCTTGACATCAGCATTGCTGAAAGAGTTAAGGCCATTAGCTGTGTGCCATAAAAAGACTTAGTATCTCACATCTTCAAAGCAATGTACAAATACTAACTAATTAATCTTCAAAATAGCCTTACCTCCACACCCCACAGTCAACCCTGATTAAAAAGTAAATATTCCTCCTGCACATGTAATCAAGGCTCAGAGCTTTATGCTCTAAGAGTGTAATTGATTTGTTTGTGATTTTGATAAACAATTCAGAGTAGTTCAAAGGATGCAGAGCCAGAGGGAAGGTCAGTAGCAGTGTTGAGGTATGGAGTGAGAAGTGCTTCCTCCTGGACGTTATCAGTATTTCTGGACTAAGCTTTCTTTTCACATTGATAGGTGAATATCTATGAGTATTCATGAATGAATACCTATGAATATGAATATTTATGGTACAAAATACTGTGCCTGGCAAGCCTGAACCATGGTGAGAAGAATGGTACTTTGGTATACTTTATTAGGTACCTAAAATTTCAGCTTGCCACAGCTCAGTGTTTTTATTGGTATGCAGAAGTGCACCACAAGTCAGTTCACTTGCTTCAGTTTTTTCCTGAGAGTGGACCCATCTCTGGACCCATCCAGTGACAAAGTGTACTGTTGAAACCAAATCGATGGCTAGTGCAAAATAAGGGGAAATTGCTGTACATAAAAAAGATATGTAATAATTCATCTCAGATGAGCTTGTGTCTCTTAAACCTGACTCTAAGAACAGATAGATGGGAGATGCTTCATCACAATTGATTCGTCTTGTGCAACTATGACAGTGACAATAAAACCACTTTGTGACCACTTAGTGAAAACTGTTCTCAACAGACCTGAATGCTGCTGCATGGGTGAGACTCTTGAAAGAGCACTTACTACTTTTAAATAGAGTTTTAGTAGAATAGAGGTGTACAAAACACCATTGCAGTAGCCAGATATTCATGTCTGGAAGCATCTCAATGAATAAATGCTAACAAACACCAAAGATAGCCTCAAGCTGTGCCAGCGGATGTTCAGGTTGGACATCAAGAGGAATTTTTTCACTGAAAGGGTGGTCAAACATTGGAATGGGCTGCCCAGGGAGGTGGTGGAGTCACCCTCCCTGGAAGTGATCAAGAAATGACTGGAATTAGTAGTGTGGTTTAGTTGGCGTGGTGGTGTTTGGTAGAAGCTTGGACTTGACTATCTTGGAGGTCTTTTCCAACCTTAATGATTTCATGATTCTGTATGGGAATATGAATGTCAGGTCTGCAGCCAGCACCAGGCTTACAGATTCTGCTTATGGCAGAAGGCAGGTCCATGGCCCTGTGGGTCAGTGCAGGGAAGGGAGGGATTCAGGATCTACTGGTCCACTCTCTAGTCTGTGGAATCAGTTAGCTGTAGGATCAAGGTATTGCAACAAGTTGCTACTCTTGTGCTTACCTTTGATTTTAGAGCCAGGGTGCACTGTCTGCTGAACGTTAGACCTTGTATGTGTTACTACAGATTCATGTTGCTGTCTTGTCTGTCTGAGATCTGAGACTTAAGATGCCTTTTCTTTTTTGTTTGCTTGAAAAAACAGTTCTCCTGAATGACAGTAGGAGATTGCTCTGTTCACTCTGTTGCAGCAGGTGGTTAGTTCTTTTCTACTTTATGCTTTAAGGATAAACATTTCAGGTCCTGAAGTGTATTACTGCAGGGGATCAGAAATTATTGTTGTGCATTAATTTCAAAAAAATTTCTCAAGTCAGGCAGTTGAAAATTGTGTAGCTGAGTTGGCAGGGATGGATAACTGCATCCAGAGATGAAATGTACTTTTATATGAAGCAAGTTTAGGCAATAACAATAGTTGCATTGTGACCAGGGTATTTGGTCTTTGGAGGGCTCACCTTGGGACTGTGAATTACCATTGCAGTGCCTGTATCAGCAAAATGCTGATTGTCTGGACACAAAAAGCACCATGTATATCTTCTTGAAAGACCAGAGTTTTAAACATCATAAAGCAGTTCTAGTAATGAATAATATTTATAAAAAACCCAGTAAATTGGAACACTTGATAAGGTATTAAAATATGCTGCATGAAATCCAGGTGTGGTTGGTTAATAGAATTAACAATAATGGATTCTTGCTGTGCCCAAAATTAATTTAGTTTGCAAGATATCCCTGGTCCTGCTTTTGAATATTAAAAATTCAACATTTGTCACATAACCACTTCAGCTCAGTTCAACACACCTGGGTGCATGCCACAGTGGGATTATCTCTGATCTAATCACTAAGGAAAGTGGTCTTTTCAGGTCAGGACTGAGGTCATGATTAGATTGTAGATAGAGTATTATTCCTCCTCTCTCTGAAGCATGCTTATTTACAGTTTCAGGTGGTGTTCACTCATGTCTCCTCATTGCATCATTGAAATGCTAATACTCATTCATCAGTGTCACTGATACTCCACGTGTGTGTGGGAGCATGTTTTATATTCTCAAATAGGCATTGCAATATCATTTTCAAAGGTAGACCTTTGTTAATACATTTAGGTAGCTCCATATATTTAATTAGGTCAATGCCTTCAGCGAACATTAAGTTTCAATCCATAGTAATAATATTGGGCCTTTGTATTTAGCTTGTTTTTAGTAAAGCCAGGAAACACATATGCAATGTTCCAAGCAATTGTAAAACATAAATAAAACATAAATTCTTATCTTTGTGTTGAAATGTTAAATGTTCACATGTCATAAAGGTCCACATACCAAGGATGCTCCAACAGTATGAATTAACTGCTTGTCTACTATGCTTTCTGGTTTACATCCTCCCTTAGCCTTTTCAGCAAGTAATTGATTAAAATACATATATTTAACAAGGACAGCATTCTTATTAGAAATGAGATTAATATTTTGAGATAAAATATTGGAAACAAGTTGAAAAGCAGCAGAAGGTAATAGCTGTAAAATCTTTTGATCCTTTCTGTCTCCTTGCTATCAGTTTCCCGGATCTGTTTTGGTATAGAAATATCCAGAGGCTGTCTCTCACAGCTCCTTCACTCCTGCAGACTGTTACATCAAAAGTAGGCATTGTTTTGCTCAGCTCTTCGGAGGTCCTATATTATCAGCTTGGTGATCCTCACCTTAGGATTTAACATCCTCTGCAAATGCTAAGGCCAAGCTGGATGTGATAAGGAGACAGGCTGTAGTGTGTTCCACTGGCCTACTCATCTGCATGCAGAAAGTATGATTATCATTGGCATTTCAAGATTTTGAGACATGGTGCACTCATCAAATTATATTAGATTCCAAGCTGACGTGAGATTAACCCCTACCAACTACCTTTGTCGAGGGATGTCTCAAAAAGTGGGTAGTTCCAGGGAAAATGGAAGCTGGATGTATAATGGAACATGGATGTAGATAATGTCAAAAGTTATTAAAACTGTGACTAAAAATAGTAAGGATGCAAGAAAAACAGGGCTCTCAGCAACAATGTCCATGAAAATGGAAGATAAATTGGTGGAGAACATGGTAGACCATAGATGAGTGCACTGTGACTACTCAAAGTCTAAGCTCATTTTCTAGACATACTTAGCAGTCCTCGGAGAGACATAAGCACTGCTGGGGCATGACTGGTGTCACCCTGAGGCTGACATCTGATTTCAGATTAGTGAAGCCTCTGTTCCTCTCTAATGACTGGAGTCTAGCCTGCTCCATCAGGCACAAACACCTACTTTATAAAGAATCAGAAACAGGTGAGGTGATTTGTGCTCTGATCATGCTGGAGACATACCACATGTTTTTTATCCATTTCACTGTGAAGGGAGGGTCTGAAAGAGCTGTATTATGCTGGTAAATAAAAAAGGAGAGAAACCCTCCACAGAAGGCCAGGTGGGTTTTCACAGTATCTGGAATACAGCAACATGAACTTCCCAACAAACAGTGCAGTTTATTTTCTTTCTATTGACATCAAAGAGATTTTGCTGCTGCATCTGGTGAGGGAGGGTACAGAGTTGGGACCAGACTTTCCATTTTGGAGCCCTTATTAACCTTCTTTTGGAACAGGTGAAAAGCAGAATGCAGGTGTTGCTGGAGAAATAAATCCTACATTAAATATTGCACATATATCTTTGCATTAGTCCTGCTTACATATGCTTGAGAGACAATGTGAGTGTTGAACTCTGTACTTTTTTTTGGGCACAAACCAGTAATTTGGGCACTTATGTCCTCCTTAGGCACCATGAACACCTAATAGAAAACATCATCCAGTTTTGTCATCCAAATAAGAAGAAATATTTTTTAAAGCTGGCAGGAAAATATGTTCTTGGTTTGTGAGTGTACAGTTGTTTGAAAGGTATTTGGTAACTGGAGATTTGTTTTTCTCCCTTGCCCAATCTTTAGTTCCTGTGACTGATTTTCTGCTCACATGTATCTTGGGCTCGTCTGCACCAGTGTCAGCAGTAAGCACTTAGAGCAGCATGGCTGCAGGGCCACTGAAAGCCTTCCTGGGGCTCATCCCTGACACCACAACAATGCAATGCACTGAGTCAGGCACTGCCGGTGTTTCAAAGGTGCTCAATGCCTTAATTTTCATTGCCTGTGATCATTTGCTAAAAAAGAAAATCCAAGCCATTCTATTTTGCAATAGGAAAACCTTTTTTCAAGTCAAGCCACACATTCCTGGGGTACTTGGATTAGTAGTTAGCCCTTTCTTTGTTTATAGACACATATTCAGCTGGTATGAATCTCTTTCCACATTTTGCAGCTTAAGTAGGGTTCCAGAGTAAGGCTCTGTAATCAGGCAGCCCAGTTTGCTTTGTGCTTAAGAATGGGGAAGAGTACCCATGCTCTATTGGAATATCTCCTAAATATTGTCAAGGGTAATCTCTTTAAAGATATCATTGCTGTACAAGGCAAAAATCAATCATCACATTTTATTGTCAAAGAATTTTTATATCTGACTAGCACGCAGATCCAAACTCTATTAAATAGAATGAATCTTCTGTACACAATAGACAGGTAGGATGTGTAACAGTTTGCCACAATATATTTTTCACGTTGAGTTTGGTAAGATTAAAACCTATAGTAGGCTAAACAGACTCATGCTCTGAGAAATGCAAACTCTGTTTTCTTCATATGTGAAGCTGTAGCCAGGTGATGTATTGTAAAACGGTACATTCCTTTTTCTGTCTTTAATACAACCACTGCCTGACAAGTGCTTGCATGCTGCAGAAATGAGGACCATTTAAATATTAAGCTATCGTATACATGGGTTTTTCTCTGCCTGGGACTCCTGTACCTGGAGGCATATGTTCCCAGAGACCTCTTCTATTTTTCCATGCAGTTAGTACCTTCCTGTGCACATAGTTACTGAGCTGGAGAAATATCTAGTGATACAGCTGCTTGACTTTAAACTTCTGATTAATTCAAGAAAAACTGCAGACACAGTGGAATCAAATGTGAGTCTTAGGGTCACTGAATGTTTGTTTATTTTCATGTTTGTTTGGGCCGGATATGCACTAGAGAGGATAACCACAGGTGTAAAACTCAGAGGTAGGTAAAGATACCTTGCTCCCAGGCCATACAGGTGGGGTGTGCATCTACCCCTTTTGCAAACATATTGAAAATGGTTTGTTATCTCCAGGAACCATTTGGACTGTGCAAAGGAGCCTCTCTGGCATTCATGCTGCTTGGAGATGGCTCAGGATCCCAGCCCCAAGGTGTGGCATGAACAGGTACCTGTGGGACATGTGAACTGATATCACCCTGCCATATCACCCCAAAGCTGTGGGCCTGTGCACTGGAAACAGCCTGCAATCTCGGCCTCTTTAAAGCCTATAACTTTTCATAGTTGTTTGGAAGGAAGAAGGAGAGTTAACGATACATGTGTAAGAAACAGTAAGATCTGCTGTGCAGTTGTGCAAAACTTTTAACCTGACATGCTTATTTCATGTAGAGTCACCAAACATGGAGAGAGAGGGTTCAAACATCAAGAACTGCTACTTCCCACGGGAAAAAAAAATCAGTGAGTGAAACGTACTTCTCAGTGTGAAGCTTTTCATTAAAGAATTGATATGGTGTGATATGAAAGAAGAAATCAAGGGTTACACTTTTCCTGAAAAATGTGGAGATTTTTTTAATGCCGAGGCACTTGCAACTTGATTTTCATCTGTAAAAGTCAAGGTTTGATTATAGTTCCTGCATTATTATTTATAGTTTAGCAGTTATACATGCCACGTCCTTGGCTGTGGCATTGCAGTTTGCACCATCTATGTCTGCTTCCTAAATTTATTGATCTCATTAGAAGATAAAAATGACAAAGATAGCTCATAATACTTCTGAGAAATGTAAAACCATTAGCAGGTCATTGTCAAAGTTATAACATGTCCTTTTAAGCTGCTTAGCAAACTGGTGGCAGCCTATGATACAGGGATTAACCTGTGCCAGGAGTGACTGAGAGGATCACAGTGGATGGTTAATATTCAGCCTGCCTACCATGCTTTGAAACTGCCTCACAAAATGATACAACAAAGCAATAAACAGAAATACATTAAAAACAAAGGGAATAGAAGTTTTCTTTTCCTGTCCTTTACCTTGGTCTCTGATGTATAAGAAGCAGAATGGGTGTTAGAGCTTCTGTCTGAAATTAGGAGTTAAATTTTTTAAGTTGGGTTATGCTCCCATCAGGCAAAGGAGCCTGTTAGGCTTTCCTCTGAGTGCAGGCTGACCTTGGCCAAGACCCTAAGCCAGCTTTTCCTGAGGTGGGACCTTGAACTATCCTAGAGCTGTGTTTAAGTGCACAGTAATAATAATGAGTATTTCAGACACACAGTGCACTGCTGTATTTTGAAGCCAGCATTCGTTGCCCCTGACATTCCATACTGCCCAGGGTGCCCACCAGTGCAATGGACATAACAAGACTTGCTACTTTTTTTTGCAAGAGACCTATACAACTGCATTGTTCTTATGGTTGTTTACATTTCTTCCCTTAGAGAAATGGCTGCAAGCACTGGCTGATTGCGCTATTGCTTACAGAACTGTCTGGACTTACAGAGAACAAATTTAAACTGGCAGAACACGTGCTGCTGTATAAGACTTGGGCTGGAGGGCTGGGTTTTTGCATTGGTTTTCAGGGGTGGAGCAGGATACATGGTTAAGGAGAGAAGGATATAGGCAGAAAGACTGATACCTAATGGGTCTTTTCAGCATCTGTCCTGGGTTGCAGTTTATTCTATTACCATCTACATGAACTGTTGACACCAGGTGGGTGGTGTTGCTTGCCTCCACCCTCTGGACTATCGTCTGTTAATGGGTTTTGCCACATGACTCATACATAACCCATTCCGGACAATATTGTGTTAATGGCCAATCAAGGCCTTACCACATGACTGGCAACATTACATCATCCCATTGTGGGATGCTCCGCCCAGAGGGAGGAGACAAGCATTCCATCCTGGATATAAGGTGAGATTGCAAACACCACGGGAGCCCTGTCTACTGGCTTCCCAGAGGACAAGAGCCACCACTGGACCTTCAGCTGGAGACCAGACTGCTGAATCACCACTTCAACTGAGCTACTACGTTTGGACTGCTACCACCACCCCAACAGGGTGTCAGGTTGTATCTGACTTTGTCAGTGCTTTTCCTTGTATTATTTCACTTATTTTTAATTTCTCCTATTGAATTTTATTCTGATTAACGATCTCCCACTGGTTTGTTTTCAAACCAATACAGCATCTCACCTGACTCTTCACTCACAGTGGAGAGCCTGGCATTAGCATTAGATGCAGTTACTGCCAAATTCCTTTTGGTGAATGACCATGCACAGGTGGGCTCTGACAAGAGGAGTAGGAAGAAGAGAGAAAGAACAGAAACCCAAGCCCCCATTCACTGTTGTTGAGCATCGTGTGGCCTGATTTACACCGATGCATTATTCTCTTTTAGGAGCAATTTATATGCACATTCCAGTAACAAGTAAACAAGCATTAGGACAATGATGAATTAGCCTAGACAACAGTTTACAGATTACACAGGAGAGAATAAGGATAATAACAGCATTAATCATTTCAGTTATTCATTCTATTTTTAATCTATTAATGGCTATTTGTTTATTTTATCTATCAGAAAGTCAGAACTACCAGGAAGGGGACCCTTGATCACTTGTACACAAGCCTCTCCCAACAAAATTTGTTTCTGTTTTCTTTTGCCATGTACAAAGAAGTAATTTCTATTTGGTGCAACTGCACAATTTTGGCTAGACCATACGTCTATAAATTAGGTGTGATAGTGTTCTATTGTCTAAATCATGAAGGTGATTTTGGGTTAACCAGTGAATTTCAAATACTCAGAATGCTTCGTAACCATGTTGTGTAAATATTAATGTATAAAGGCATTCTCAGTCATTAATTGCCCAGTCATTGGAGTCTAAGCTGCTAATATTTGATTGTAATAGAAATCCACTTGATTTAGCAAAACAATCTGTAAAGTTTAAAGAGATATTTTCCCAATCACAGATCTTGTAAATGCTTTCATGGGATGCAGTCAATACAGAATGAAAAAAAGAGCTAGTATCTTTAATAAAATTGTGTGAGGAAAGCTGAATCAATTTCCTAGACATTTCTGAGCTTTAAAACAAAATTGTTTGGTTCTAATTCAGATTGAAAAAATCCCCAAAATATAAATTCTCCTGCTGAAGACTAAGTTCTAGTGGCTCTGGCTTTGAAAGTTTTTGCCTTTTCTCACTTCCAGCCACTGGATCAAGAGAATTCTTCAACTTCCACCCTAAGAGCAGCCCCAGCCTGACTTATCTGGGGCCATGCAAAAAACTGATGGCCACTGATTTTAATCCTATTCCTATCGCTGTTGCTTCAGAGCTATGGGTGTTTCCCATGGGTTTCTATCCCAGAATCCTGTAGTCCTTTTGCTGAATATCTTTACTTCTGAAGGATTAAGGCAAACTCGAAAGGTTGCAGAAAAGAAGGGCAAGAACATTGAAAGTCTGAAAATCCTGTCAGACATTGAGAGATTAAAGAAGATCAGTGTACATAAATTATCTGAGAGAAGGTTAAGAGGTGGCTTGATCATGGTCTCAAAGTCCCAGGCAGAGAAACAGTTTTCCAATACATGGGGAATCTCTAATTTAGCAGACAAAAGCCATAGCAAGGTCCTGTGATTGAATGCTTATTCTGGACAAGTTCACCCAAGATGTAGCACTTTTGAGATTGTAGCAGCTTTTTTTTTTTTTTAAGGTATTGTTGGATTTTTAGTAATTTTAAAATTTCAAAACATATATTTTCTAAAAGCTGTCCTACTTTGACCAGGAATTATAGGGTCTATGCAGAAGTCCCTGGGTGAAATACTATGGGTATATGTTGAGCCCAAGGGCAACTTATACAATCAAAATTTCAGAGTTTATTAATTCTTTGGTAATGAATGTTCTCTCCTACTACATGAAATAGGCTCATATAACATACTATCATTTGCAGTTTTCTAACCTTAATGTCATTATTCAGAAGCTATCAAAGCTGTTTTTGTACCTCTGTGAGCTTAGCTGAAAGAAAAGGAAAGCTAGTTAATATAAAAAAGTATTTTTAGCATTTCTGAAAGCTTCTTATGCCAATCCCTAAAAAGAAACAAGAAATTTCTCCAAAAATGCAAATGCTCTGTCTAGAAGCAAGAGTATCATTTTAACTACTTCATCATTATGTGTCACTCCCTATGTATAGTAAGTATTGCGTGACAGTTGTTTCTAAGAGACAATTGGGGACTTTTCCAATAACTACATAATTATATTTCATAATACATATATTTGTGAGGCATAGGGCTTTATGTGTTCAAAGCCCTTAGGAGTCATTAGCTAATGCTCACAGCACCTCTATGGAATAGGTGAGACAGTATTGTAAGGGCAGATGGTCCTCAAGACCACAAAACATTGAAGGCAGAGAAAGAAATAGAGGTTGGTACCTTCCCATTTCCCAATTGAATGTTCAAGTCTCCAAACACTGTATTAGCTAAATAATTATAGGAACAGTACTTTTAATAATATGTGCTAACCCTCCATCTCTTGCACTGATTTTTTTGGCCTCCTAAACTAATACAAGGAGTAATGCTATGAAACTCTACCTAATTTGTCAAGATCAGCAACATTAGCCTCTATAGTTCTTACAAGGGCTTGACCTTACTTACTGAGCTAGTCCTACTGAAATTAAATCTCTGCATGAAAAGTACATTTCATTAAAAATAACTGTGAGGAGGAAGTGGTACTACTTCTTTTCAAAGTTTACCTTTATTTTACAGATCAATGGCATTATGATTTGGCAGTAAAGTCCATAGAGCAGCAGGGACTAAGTGCTTGCTCTGCCAAGTCCAGTCCTTGCTGTTAAAAGAATGCTTTATGAAAGGGACCACTTAAGAAAACAACAACAGGACAGCATGAATAAAATTTATGAAAGAACCTCCAGACTATTTAGAGTCCATTCTGCCCATTTTCATGTGCAGAAGGAAAGAATATCCATCTGCCATAGACGAATAGCCTTTCACAAGGGATTTCTTGGGCCCAACACCTACTCATAGTTTTTCTGTCCTTGACCCTGCATGTATGGCAAAACCATCTTGAAGGCACATGTAGCTGCTGTGACAGCAATGCAGACTCCAACCAATTAAATCTTAATAATGAATAAATCTCATGCATGGCAGACTTGGAGGAGGTACTGGTAGTTGCCCATCTCGTCCAGAAGCTTTCCAGTGACATGTTATGTGTTCTTACTATGTTTTCCATGAATTTGGGAAGTGATTGGCAAGGCAAATGTAAAAGACAGGGTTAGCATAGAAATGTGTGGAAGGAAACCGTATGTTCAAAACTTGACCAGTTGCCTGGATTTCACTTTGGCCTCCATCAGTCATGGCTTCTGGACTTCCTTGCTCCTAGGGATTGCCAAAAATGATGATAAGTCAAAAAACTACTGAGTAATGGACAAAGGGGAAAATGGAAGGACTGCCATACTGTCACCTCACAGCCTATCACAAATATATATTGTTGTATTTCAGAGATGGATGACCTTTATGAATAACTTTATACCAGGCTTTTTCATTTTGATCACTTCTGATGGAGACTAATCAAAAAAACTTAAAAAAATACAAATTCTATCGAGCTGCTGCTATGTGTGTTTGAATTACAAAAACTCACCTCTGAAAAGACCAAGTTTCCTTTCCTCTTTTTTTTTTTTTTTTTGTTTCTGGCACAAGACATGCAAATATCAGAGGGAGAAAATATCCCACTCAAAAGTAGAGGATCTTGGGAAGTCAGCAATGTAAGAAAGAAAAGTTTTTGAAAAAACCAAACAACCCACAAACACAAATTCAGTGGTTCACTGTAAAATTAAAAGCAAAGTACAGAGCAGGCAGAAAGGAAAGATCTGTTTCATGTTTTTAACTTGGCTCATTCCAGATAACTTCTGGTCAGCTACCTGCCACCTAGGCTCATCTTAAAGAGAAGAAGAACCACAGTTTTTGCAGAATATGATCCGGATACGTGGAGGGATCAAGGACCTTTAAAAGATATTATATACAGAGCAAAAGCAGATCACTAGCCTTGTAAATGAATCAGGTTATTGTGAAAAGAAAACCAGAATAATGATATTGTAAAATACAAAACAACCTGCTAAGATACACAGATCCCCTGCATGCTTATTTAAATGTAATCTATGTTATGGTATCATTTTATGGCTTGCCAATGCAGTTTACTAATCATATAATGCCTCCAAAGGAATCTGATCATTTGCAAAAATCAATAATTACCAATATTCTGCAATTGAAAAGGGCTACATAATAGCTGTTCCCTAGCACTTCCTGTAGAAGGGAAATAGGACATTTACAATTTCTAAAAATGTATGTCTAAATTATTTGTTAAACTGGTCGGTAGCATTTGAAGCCCAGTTATTAGATTTCATCTGAAATCCAAAATTACTCAGCTCAAGAAAAAAAAAAAGGCAAAACAAAAAAAAAAGGCACAAGAATTGAAAATAGTGGGAGATGATTGAGTTTTTCTATATGTATTTTGCAGCTGTTTTTGAAGAGCAACTTAGGGTCTGAATGTTGAAGGTCCATCATTGAAGTCTGAAGCCAAGGTGAACACTGAGAAATGATATCTTAGTACCTAGCAAGAGTGCCCTGCTCAGAGAGAAGGGAATAACGCAAATCATATACAACTGCTATTAGTCACCACCTTGGTACCATTTACAGGTTTATGCACTTTGGGTTTGGGGGAATTTTGAGAATATCATATTTTCAGAAGAAGTAATGTTTTTGTGGAAAACTGACAATATCCCAATATAAAAATCTTTCCAAAGCTATTAGTGAGAAGTTTAATGAAGGGTTCTCAGTTAAAAGTATTTTTTTTTTCAACTTCATAACATAGCTGCTTGATCAAAGATCCTTATTTCTGTAGTATGGAGTGTTTTAAGAAGAACTTATTTTGTGAACCTCATGGCACAGGTACCACAAGAAGCACAAACAACAAAACTGGCACCACTTCATCATAACAGACTGATTCTTAATATTTATTTCATCCCATTTTCCTGCCTCTCTGCTTCTCCATAAGGACTAGTTAAAAGCATAAGAATAAACAGTCAGCTTTTCCAACAGAAAATCATCAGTGAAGTCCCTCAAAGATTTAAGTGAGAGCCAGTCAGTAGAAGATCTGGCAAAAGAAATACTGAAATAACATAGTTTTCAAATAATATAAAGCTATTAGAAAAAAATATATGCTGGAAAGAATTGCAGAGGAATATGGTAATACTGACTGACTGGCTGACAAAATGTCAGGTACAATTCAGTAATTAGAAGTGTAAAGTGGTGTTAACCTTATATACACAGTAGTGACTTTTGAACTGGCTCTTATCACTCAGAAGGAATATCTGAGTTCTCCAAAACCATCAGCCCAGAACTCAGTAGTGATGAAGGCAAGAGAGGTAGTCAAGCATGTGGAACAGCTTCTTCAGACGGAGATAAGATACGCTGTAGGTCTTTGGTATCAAAGGAGCAAGTGAAGGGAATGCCTGAAATAATCGGGGAGGTGAATACAGAATTATTATTTAGCCCTTCTCGTAACACTGGGCCTAGAAACCACCACATGTAAACCACCGGATGGCAGGTTTGAAACAAATACCAGGTGTGTAGTTGAGCTGTGCCACTCATTATTTCATGAGTGCAAAAGAAGTTTAGACATGCATAGAAGGCTGTTAAGCATGTTCATGGAATATAAATACACTGAGAACTATTAAAATATCTTCTTATCAGAGAGTCCCTGACAACACATCATGAAGGGATGAGTGAGTCAACCTAGAAACTATGAGTATGTATTTGCCCTGCTCTTTTGCTCTTCCTTAGCTTCTTTGCTGGAAATGAGATAAATGTCTGTAAGGGCTCTTGGTCTCATGCAGCAAAACTGTTCTCATGTTGAAGGGTACTCTCTGTTGTTCTGTTTTGTCATCTGTATGATCTGCAAAGCCCTCATGTGAATGTGTGGTAGCTGACAGCAGTTGCTGTGACCACAGTGGGGAGATGCTCGGAGCAGGGCCACTGCTTCCCAGGCACAGCTGCCTCATCGTGCCCTTTGCAGCTAATGAACCCGAGAGGAGAGAGGGGAATTCAGACTGTCAGTGTTTCTTACTTGATTCCAGTAAATTTGTACCAAGAAATGGTAAAAGTATTTTTATGAAATGGGGAGGCCAATATTTTGTGGTTTGGCTACAATTTTTTCCCCCTGTCCTGATTTAATTTAACCAGGCAGTCCAATTTCAGTAATCCTCATCACTTCTTAGCTCCCTGTTTCATATTGATGTTTATTCATGTTCTCCTGCTTGTACAATTCACCAGTTCCCTCTCCTTAATGTGTTGATACCAATGTTCAGGGATGATATAAAAAAAAACTGGAGGAAAACACGGTCATTTACTCCTTCTTGTCTTGTTTGTTTGCTTTAGAATTACTTGCACTGACACAAATAGACTTTCCTTGTGCACGGCAAGAGATAAGGTTGGGGTTTTCTGCTTTATTTGTTCTGTACCACACATATTTTCCCCACCCACTCCCTGACTTGCTTTTATACATGCTCACACACAGATGTACTTGCATACTATAAGGTTTCAGAGAATTTCACTCAGCTTAGGAGAATGTGACCAATGTCTGGGATGAAAAGTTTATATTTTCAGCATCACAAGTAATTTCCACCAATCTTACCATCACAGGTGGGTGTTTCTGGGAAGGGTGCTAAAGCACCTAACACTCAGCATTTAGGACACTGAAATACTATTAGTGAAAGCAGTGCTATGAAAAGTTGGGGTGTGCCATGTCATGACAAAATACCTGCTGCCTGCTCAGTTTAGCTCCATGTTCAGAAGTGGAGAAGTGATTTAGCTAGTAGGTGATGCAGTTATCTGTGTTTTTCTGCCTATTTCTTTCTGGAAAATGTTGGTATGGCTCATAGCTCTGCCTCATTGCTATATCTTTGACTACTACTTCTCATATGGGAAGCTGCACACAGATAATTTGGATGATTTTATGAATAGGGGGATTTTTCTGAGCCTCCTGCATTTTGCTCCAGTGTTCTCCCAAAGCTGTGTGTCTCTGCTGATAGATGAGTGCATCTGCAAGTTTCAAGATGTGTGGTTTCTGTGGGTGGAGTGGGATGAGTGTGGTGGGTTGAAAGAAGAGAAGAAGAAACGGTCTCCAGCATCGATAAAGTTTCTGGTGCCTCATGAACATTTGTTCTCTTGCAGGTTCTGCTTTTTAAACACTGACCTCAGGAGAAGCTCTGCAGGATGAAAGGGTTATTTTTGCGACTGGACACCTTGAGTCACTTGGGGTAAATTGCTACAGTCTCTCAGTTATCAGTTAAGTCCTTGTGTTCTGGTGAAATCAGTGGAGCTTGTTTTCACTGGTGTAGTATCTGAGCCATCAAGTTTAATGAATCATTACAAATAGTTTAATCTTCACTTGCAGGTGCTATTAAAACTAGGGCTTTTCTGTTGGTTTTTTTTTTTTTTTGGCCATGAGAATTTTTTACCTAGGAAGAACAGTCTTTCTCAGTCACAATGGTTTAAATATGGAGAAGTGGGATAGGTTTTGCTCATTAGAAAGCCTGATGCTGAATTCAATATTCCCTTCTGCTAAACTTACCTCCTCCAGGATTTAAGACTCTAAGTTGCAGAGGATAAAACATAAGGCCCTGGTTAATTGCAAATAAATAGTGCCAGAAAAACATACAGATGGTACCTGAAGTTCACTTTTGAAGACTATCCAGTAAACTATATATAATTTACATAAAAACTATGTAGAGTAAGCAGGAGAACAACTTTTTATATGGTTTCTTATATTTGTAAAACAACAAAACAGCAAAAGAAGAAATAACAAATGAATACCCTCGGTCAGTGAAACTTCTTGTTTGGGAGAACAGCAACCTGTATTTCTATTTATTTACCTTAATCAAATTAATTAATTTAACAAGTCTGAAAATTTCAGTATTTTACAGAATACAGGTATAAATATCTGGCAAGTAGAGTGTATATATTAAACTACATCTACTTAGCTAGTAAATATTTTGCTGCATTAGTTTGCTCATTCCCAAGCAATCAGTTGTGAACTCCAGTGTTGTAACGGGTCCACAGGGAACATTTGTGCTTTGGTTGGCACTTAGATTAAATTCATCAAATTATTTTTTTTCCCTGTTCAAGGCTGACATTTCAGAACGTTTTTTTTAAAGGTTGTGTGCCAACTGCCAAAGTCAATTAATTAAATGGTAAATCTGAAATTTGTACGGGAAAAGTATCAGTCCCTTTTGCTGTGCGACCTTGGAAATGTGAACGTTTAATCCACAAAACACATGGCTTACTAGAGGGTCCTGATCTGCTTGCACTGAAAGTAAAAGCAAAGCTTGCTGAGATTTTTTGTGAGATTAGGGATTACCTCAAGGATGGTTTTTTATCCTGCATTTTCCTTCTGATTTTGATACTTGCTAGTAATGACAATATCCTTTGAAGTCTTGCTATGCTTGAGATCTTAAAATATTTAGCACTTAGTAGGAGAAAGCAGTGCAAATTTTCCATATATTTCAGATACCTCAGATGAGGATATGATGTGCAGTCCCAGAATTTGCTGGCCAAAGAACTCCCTCTTAGATCTGTAAAGGAAATCTAGAGGCAAAATTCAATAGACCTGAGCAGATGGTGATCATATTCCTACATAGCAGAAGTATTACAAATCTCTTCCCAAAACACACACTTTCCAAGGACTGTGTATATCCTCATTGTCAGCAAAGGCAGTCAGATTAGACTGGATCTTGCTTTTCTGCCTCCTACTCTGTATGTCTCTTTTTGTACATCTCAGTGAAATCCTCATATTTTATTTGAAGCTTTATCATCTCAAGGTGCTTGGAACTTAGAGCAGTGCACTGACTGTTCTTCTCTGTCATTAGTTTATATTGATTTGTGTTTGTTTATTTTTTCCCTGCCTGAAAACTGTGGTGCAGATCAGAACCCTGTATTTGGGGCCCTGTATATGCATGGACTAGAAACACAGCCCAACAAAAATGTAAAAGACAATAAAAATAGTGATAGACCAGACAGGTTAAGGCAGACCAGATACAGGACCTAGTACTCTTCTCCCTTTTGCATCTGTGATTGTCTCATTCTGTGTTTTAGTATAATTTTAACTTCAGGATTTGTTTTCGGCCTTTCCACTCCCCATTTGTTTCATGAAAGTACATGTTTTTTCTTTAGGAAGATAAAAGATGTCTAAGGAGAGCAGCTTCCTGCACATTCAGAAATTCGTTAGGATTTGGTCTCTCATTTGACAGCTTGGCATGAGGGGGCCTACAGTTTAAGGAAAGCTATTGGTTAGCCCTCAGTAGTAGGGAAAATTGGTGAAAAATGCTAGTGCCAAGGGTGTTTCTTTCTTGTTTAAATACCACAGTTGTGGGAATGTAGGCACTATGTATATCAAGATATAGGAAGCTAATTCTTAGGATTCATAATCTTGTGCCTTCTCCTACCCTTTTGCTTTATATAGTGAATATATACCAGTTCTTTCTATCAAAGCCTGTACTGCAATTCTTGGAGTTGTCCTGCCTGTCCAGATATAGGCCATTTTGCAGTAAAGAAATCTGATGTTTTCCTGCAGAAAATGTTCCTCCCTGTGAAAGAGACTTACAGATATGGTGGCCTAGAGGGACCAAGTCACCTACGTATGAGCAGAAGTGGGAGTCCTTCAGCTCTGCTTTTCTGAGATACTATTACTGTATTTAATTTTGGGGATATTTGATGTAAAACATTAGCAAGAATGCCTTCAGGACGAAGATAAATTAAGGATGCCAAGCTGTGGATAATGCTTGGAGTCAAAGCTATTTTGGATTCCTGGGTTGTTTACACTGTAAAATTGAGGTTTTTCTATCTATGTCTAGAAGGAGAACCACTGAGAGGACTAGGAAAACTTTAGTCTTAACACTTGAAGAACTTCAGATGGTGCAAAGGCTAAGCAGCAGGGAAAATTTAGAATATTGAATTAAATACTATCTGACGCATCTAAAGTGCTGGGTTGGGTCTAAAACTCAGCTGATGTGTGTCTATATTTCCTCGCTGGAGGATGGATTTGTTGATATTTATCTCAAGGCAATGTTGGGCAGGGAATTGTGTCAAGTGCTCAATTATTACAGTAATAACTGTACCATATATGGACTTGGAGAGACAGAAAAGCATTTAGAATGGTTTGTAAAATTTGGTAGAGAACAAATTTCATGAATGTTTCTAGGTGGTCACTAAATTACTAAGTTTTCCTTAACCAATGGTGGTTATTTATATAGGTTCTGTGCAAAATGCCTGTATCTCCCTGGGATATGATTCCAGTTTTACAAGAGATAATTAAATGTGAAAGAACTAAACATCCTAGTTTTTTTTCCCCCTAATGCTGAATCTCAGCATTGTCTCCATCAGTAGCCTTGTCCGCAGGAAGTGTAAAGTTTCCTGCTATGATTGTTTGACTGCTGCCAATTATCAGGTCTGCTTTTGGCAGCTTTCCCTCCCAACCTGCTGATTAGCTAATGTGTGGTTACTAATACAATATGGGAAACTGGTGTAAATGAAGAAGCAAAAGATTTATTAATTTCATGTGCTAATTACTGTTTGTAATATAATTATCAATACTACGAAAAGAAATCCTGGCTTAAGAAATAACCAGGTTTTTATGTCTTGTGAAATGAGGCACAAGAATTTTGTGCAGTAAACAGCTGTATTTTCCCCTTGATACATGCACATAATTTTCATTAGATTCATAAGTTTCAAAGGCAGAAGAGAGGTCATTAGAGCTTGGAGTCTAACTACCTGCAAAACACAGGCTAGAGGATTTATCCAGGTACCCTATATCCGAGTTAATAGAAAACAGGAGCCGGATTCTGCACTGGATGTACAGCAGTTTTACTCCACTACACTGGAATAATGGCGATTTATACCAGCTGAGAAATTGGCAGTAGACTTAAATGACAATGAATTCTTTTTACATAAACCTAAATGAAAATGGTCACTTATATTTTAATAGCTGTGTTGAAAGAGCCTTGCAGGGAGTGAGTTTTTGAAAAGTATTTTAAGCTTTAGAAGAAAATGAGGGCTTTTCCAAAGCTTTATGGGATGATTGTGTTCCCTGTTGTAATTTAAACTTGTCCCTTCACTGAAGACATATATTTAGCAGAAAAAAAACCCTCTTTAAATTGAAACCTGTGCCAAGATTCTTATTTGTAATTAAATCATGCACTAGGATTTTAGTGGGGGAAGTAAGAACAAAATAATACAATAAAAAGCTGAATATTCTCAGAGCCAAGAGGAACTTGAACTCAAATGTTCAAAGATTAAAAGTCTCAAGAGCTAAAAAGTAGTCTGTGAGTTCTTTCATTAGGTTGTATATTTGGCAAAACAAGATGTCTCATTACTCTTTTGTAGCCATCTGCATGTGTGTGTGGATGATATTATTATATTTATAGCAGATACAGTCTTATCATTTAGGTACAGACAGAATCCTACCTGCTCAGAGCTACAGGGTTTAAGAATGCAATCAGACAATAAGAAAATATTGACATAGAAAATGCCATAACGTCCTGCAATCTGCACAGAAACTGAGACTTTGTGCACACCAAAGCTGAAGAAAAGAACTTCCTTCCTGCTCCCCTAAAATGAGAGTCTTTAAAGGAAAATACCAGTGTGGGGAGGATATCCTTCAGATTCCCAATAAATTTCTGTCAGTTCTATCTCGGGAGGAGGCGGTGAAGGCTTTTGTGTTTAGTGATACAGAAATCTGTGACTATCATATACACATGTAGAATATATAGAAAGAAAGACAACTTCTTATTAGAGTAGCTGCTTATGTGGACAGTAAGCAGAGAGAATCTTGTCTCATAATATTCCCATTCTTATTAATAATAAATCAGCTGCTGGTTTGGCTGATGAACAGTTTGAGGTGCTTTATATTTGCTGAAGAAAACCTTAACAAAATACACATTTTAATACATTTCCCATACTTTTCCCCCTTAGTGTTTTTCTTCTTCAGAGATGGAAGTCTGCTTCAACATGTCACAGTATATTTTGATGGCACTGTCACGTGGAGAAAAAACCTGGTAATTTACTGCACAGGTAAACATCAGAAGACATGGTCTGAAGCTTACAGATCAACCCAAACTTTCTCTCTTTCTTTACTTTAAGCAGGACTAGAAGAGCCAGTCCCTCCTTGAAAAACAGGGTTTCTTTTTGTCCCTTATGCAGAAGGATTTAAGTGTTCCCCATCCTTTCTGATTGTCACGTACGTCCATCCTATCACTATTTGGTAACATCACACTTGCCTCCAAAGTTAGTAGCAACATCGCATCCTTCAGCCTGTTGCAGACACCTGTCTCAGGAGGAACACGCAGCTACTGAACTATCTTCCCACTAGGTCTGGACACAAAGTTTACTCAGCAGTCTGTAAGAAAACTGAGAAAAAATAAATAACTGACTGTCCGTTTTATGCAGCAAGGCAAGACCAAACAGCTATCAGTGCTATCTTGAGTACTCCCCTTTATGAACATCAGACTGTTAGCTTACTTTACTACTGTAAAATGGATCCTCAGGGGTGAAACACTTGGAACAGTGGCTTGTGAAGGAGAACAGCCCTTCTCAGCACCGTACCAAGTTTGGTGATGTACTGCAGCATGTGCAGGCCACTGCTCCTTCTCATCCTGCCTCATTATTGTGTCTTCTGCCCAAAGGTGTGTGTAGAGTGTGCCAGCATATTTGCACTGTGATACAAGGAGAGACAAGACAAAAACATGAGTGCCTTGCAGAAGCCAGGCAAGAGTGGCTCTGACTGCGGTCTGAACTGCATATTGTGTAATTGTATATTGCTCGTTATGACCCTGTGTTTATTGCTTGGTTCAGTCCTACAGTTCTTAGATCACTACACTGACTTCCAGGAACCTTTAAAAATATTGTTTTCCAAAAGCTGAAGTTAGGCTATTGTCATAGAAAAAATAGCTGTGGTTTATGGTCTTGTCAAATTAAGTTCAGCTTCAGTAAACATGACATGAAATCTGTACAGTACAGCCTCACCAGTGAATAAAAAGGCTTATTCAACCCAGTCATATATAAGTATCAGTAATAAAAAATTCTGACAATTTTAAGAGAATTGCATTCACAGAAGCTTTGCACTTCCAGCCTGGAGATAAAACATCAGTCTGTATATAGTTCCATATTGTCATTTGCTTGTGGAGTACTTCCTTCCCTCACTAAAATTAAAATTTAAAAGACTTTCACTTTTGGGGAAAAGAGCATCATTGAAGAGAAATTCTCCCTGGCAAATTAATAGATAAGGTCTGCCATGCTAACTCAAAAAAGCAAGCAAAAGGTAAAAATTGAATCTCTTTATCACAGCTGAGTCATTTTTCTAAACTGGGGAAATAATATGGGATGGAATATATAGGACAGATTCTCTTATAGAAGGTACTTTTAAACTTTAAAAGATCTATAACTAATATTGGGAATGGTTATAAATGACAGTCTTCTCTTTTAGATTATGTTGCATTTATTACATTCTACCGGGACTTTATGGAGACTCTCAAGGAATTAAAGTTATATTTATGATAAAAATATGGAGCTGCTTCTAAATAGCACTTTCATCATATTAACTGTTGCCTAGATAACAGGCATATCTCCTCGAGCACCTCTATTCTGGTTTAGCACTACAGCTTGCAAATTAATACAGTCATTATAAGACAGCAAAGCTATATCACTTACCATTTCGTTATTGTTCAAGTCAAAATCCGTATTTTTTCAGTTTTCCCTAGGGTTACAAACTGGATAGGGAAATGTTATCATCTTGCAGAATAATCTCTCAAGACTCACTCTCTTTGGTGTTAAGAGGAGCCGTTAATCATATTACAATAATTTTCATTTTAATGGGTCCCGTGTAAAGACAGAGTTAATGCTCTCCTACATTCAATCCTCCAACATAGTTTATATATATATATATATGCTTAAATATATGTATAGATATATATATATATAAATACATACATGTATTTAAATCTGCTTGGAACTAGATTAGCACAAAAGATATCACGTCCTACTCAGTATATGAATCAGGGTCAAATCAACAGCAAACCCTTAAATTTTTAATCAAAATGGCAATCTGTCATCCCTAAGAGAGTTAAGTAATGTTTAAGTGAATAACATGAATATGTTTTAATGGAAAATACATGGGAGAACTTACTGCAGCACACAGAAAACATTACACGGACTATCTAGAAGACACTTTAGTCCTTACATGAGAAGCTGTAATGGTAGCATGCATATCCACTCTAAATTAAAATTCATCTTTAGACCTGACTTTATTTTTTTTTGAGGATCTTTTTTTTTGTGATCTTCTCAGATACTATAATTTTCTGAGAGCTTCTCATGTAATGCTGTACATTTAATAATGTAATGTTACTTAAACTCAGGGCATTTCTGATATTTTTCCTTTTTTCCTGTCTGCTAACCTGAGTAATGCGGTCTGCTCAGAAGAAGCTGAGTGTGAATTTAAGAAGCTGTCCACGGGGTCAGGTGTTTGCCTAATTTTGAGCAGTCTCCACGTGAAGCAAAGGTGGGTCGGGTCTGCAGAGACATGAGGGTGACCCAGCTCTGCTCCTGCTCTGTCCCTGCTCTGCCCTGCCTCGCTGGGAAGCTGCTCCATGTGGGAGCCCGAGCACTCTGCTGGCGCCGTGGATAATGAGTCCCACGGAGAGCAGAATTGAGACCTGGAACACGATGCTGACTTAATGGGGCAGTTTGGCTCCTCAGCCGGTCAGCTCAGCCCAGGAACGAGCCCGCTGCCTGTTCCTCGGCGATGTGGGAAGATGCTCCCTTGGTAAACCTTCACTTGCTGTCAGCATCCACTCTCCTTTTGCTAAGCCCTTTCACCGTAATGATACCATCTCTCTCTCTCAACGTCCTTCATTATCCTCCTCTCTGTCTTTCCCAGGGGGTCTGATTAAAATCAGTGGAAAGCTCTCTTGGATTTTACTGGCTTTGGTACTCTGTCTCTGCTCCTTAATTTGCCTTTCTTTTCTGTTTTTAACTGCTTTCTGTTTAGGCTTGCTTCTACTGTGTTTTAAACATCCCTCATATTACCCACTTCTGTATTCTTGTACTTTTATTCCTATTCCTAACCTGCTCGACAACTGTTAAATTTACTTAGGCAGTGAGTAAAATGCAGATTAAACAAGTGCTTTCAGCTTTGAGCTAAAATGTGTTGACAGGACTCACAAGAGGCCTAGAGGAGACATGGGAGAGTGGTATTATTTTGGGAGAAGTAAAGCTAGAAAAATGACTATCATCAGATCAGAGGTCTCACCATGATTCTGTAGCAGCACTCCTGGCTGCCTTAATGAGGTCATGAATGCACGAGCAATGTGTAGAAACAGTTTTAATTGGTGATAATTTTAACACTTGTTTAACAAAATTTAAGGCAGCTGGAATGAGGTTCTATTCTCACTATACTGGTGTAAATCAAAAGTAATGTTATTCAAACTTATGTTCTTCTAGAATAGCAGCACTTTAACAGAAATCAGATTTTAAAGCACTCCTGAATTTCAGATATTATACTGTATTTCCATTTATAACCTGACATAATTCCCACACAGCATATGGTATTAATCTGGTGTAAACACCACGTTATGATGATACTCAAACACATACAGCTGACATGAAAATGTCTTCAAGTACAATATTTCCAAAAGCAATTATGTCTATATGGCTGGTAGTTAGTTAGCTTGTGCGAAGTTTTATTTCTTATTCATACATACATGAAGGTTCACAGGATGAAACTCTTTGTATAAAAAGGAGATATTTTCACTGTTTCCAGAAAAGTAAGAAAAAATCATTATAGTCTACTTATTTTAGCCTGTCCAGCTTTCATAAGGAAATTTCACCTTCATGTGAACACAGGATTTTTACAGTGTTGGAATTTCCTTTTGTTTGCATTTAAAGGGTACATATATAGATAACTGCAAGGAATACAGCGACACAAAGTGAAACAGATTATGTTTTTGTTAGAGAAAATGAACTCCAAAATAAATATTTAGTGAAATTTTTCAATTCTCAGAGAAAGTAATACTCCTGATGTGTGAATGCCCCAGACATCAATCTTCGCTGGTAACCAAGCATTTTTCAATGTTCTCTGATGAGAGGGGTGGGAGACCAGCACTCCTTGTCCAGGTAGATGCCTGTGTGCAATCCTTAAAAAAATTGCCTAAGATTGGAGTTGAGCCAATCATTTAGTCAAAAGGAGATAAATGAAAGCATGTCTTTTGGAAAGTAAATGCTTATGGATGGTAATATTTTTGCTTGAACACTTGCCAGTAGGGCCAGATTCACACGTAGTGTAGCTTTTCTACTGCCATCTCACCCATTTGAGATAAATTAATTTATTAGGATGAAGTGTAGCTTTTTCAGATAGCTTCTAGCTCCACCTGCCACTTAGTGTTTCAAAATTTTTAGCCTTTCCTAGCCCCTTTTTTTCTTCCTGAGGATCCTTTCTTAAATAAATTCCTAGGACAAAGAAAATAAGGCAACCTCAGTATTATATTATCATAACAGAAAAGAACTGCAAGAAACTGCTTAACAACCAGCTCTGCACTCGTTAGCTTCAGTATAAATCTGCAATGACTTCATTTTTATTACTTCATACTGGCACTACAGTGAATAACAGTAGGTTAGGCTGTTGATGGCATTGTAAAATGAGTGTTTCCAGCTCATCCCTATTATCCAACACAATATCTTAGTTTTAAAAGAGAGACAGCTAAAAATTTGCAATGGGACAAGAATAAATCTGGAATAACTCCACTGAAAATTTACACCAGTGTGACCAAGAACTGAATTTAGCCCACTTATTCCTTTTAATGGTTTCTGCACGTTCAAGCATCCACCAGAGATGAGATGGGAGGCAGCAGACTCGCCGTTATCTGCGATCCAAGCAGGACACCCGGGGTGAAAGGGTAACACATTATCACACTGTGCCACCTGGCCCATCCAACACAATTTGAGCAACCATAATTGTATTGATTACTTCTTGTGCTCATGACTAATGACCTCTAGCTGCAACCTTGCATTTTCTAAATCTTTTATATTCTGATTTAATAATAAGATTTGATTAAAAATTGCCATTAGCCAATGCCAATGATTAGTCAGCAAGACTCAATGCCGCCAAGTTCCAATGAGTTTCATTATTCTGGAATTAAAAAGCAAAGAGAACTTCTCTGGGTTAATAATACAATGATTCTGTCTCAATCAGGAATGAAAGAAAACAGCTCTAATATACAAATGCAGCAAAATGTGTGGCTATTACTAATAGCCACATTTTACAGAGAAGTGTTTGAAGAATTAAAAGGACTTTGTCACAGATGGTGCGGACAGTTTGCTTTTACTTTTTATATTTGATTGGAAAGCCAGTGTCAGATGGTGTGTGAGGGGGCATTCTCCTAAGGAAAGACATTTCCTTTGGTGCAACGAGAACATGGGGCTTATTCAATTTCCCCATAAGCATCCCTGCCACAACAAAACACGGCAAAGTGCATGTCAGCAAAAGTGAATTGTGATAGCTTTAGAAAATGACTAGAGGTTTGTCCAGGTTATTTACCTCCTGAGAATATATTCAACTATGTGGTTTTGCATTTTTAAAAAATATGACATTATTTAAACAAAAAAACATATTGTCACATCTTTCACCAAAAAATAAAGAAGTATTCCATCTTCTTTCAAGAACGTAAGATATTTAAACACATACTAATTCTTAGACATGTAGCTAAATCCTGCTGAAGAGTGTTAGGCTAAAGAGGGACTTAAGCATACATCTGAGAGCTCTACTGGATCTGAATTTAGGTGTTTCTGTATTTGCGGTGCACTAGAGGAGATGCTCTGTGGGGTAAACATCTGCTATGGGATGTGAAGTTCCCTCTGATCCCATTGAAGCTAATTGAGGACTGGGTGACATTGAAGTCAATGAGAGCTGAGAGCACTCAGCACCTTTCAGGTTCAGGTCTCTAAATAATAAAAGACTCTTGAGACACTGTAAAAGCATTTCCTGCCTGTCACACAGGAGCAGGAAAGCTGTCCTATCTCACTTTCATCCTCCAGAAAACATGCCATGTCCCAAATGTGAGTCCCGTAAGATTTTTAAGGTATTTGAATAAAGAAATACCTTTTTAAAATACTGCACACATAAAATCTTGTATTGGGTTTGCATGGCAAGGTTTTGGTAGAGGGGCAGGCTACAAGGGTGGCTTCTGTGAGAAGCTGCCAGAAGCTTCCCCATGTGTGGCAGAGCCAATGACAGCTGTGGCCAAGACAGACCCACTGCTGGCGAGGCTGAGCTCATCAGTGATGATGGTGGAGCCTCAAGGATGACATGGTCAAGAAGTGGGAGAAAACCCCACCAAACTGGGGTGCAACAGCAGCTGGAGAAGGAGTGAGAATAAGCGAGAGGAGCAACCCAACATACCCCAAGTGCAAAGGAGCAGCGGGGAGGGATGCTCTGGGTGCCAGAGCTGAGTGAGACAGGCTGTGCCCCTGCAGCCCATGCAGGTTTGTGATGGAGCACAGATCCACCTGCAGACATGAAGAAGGGGATGCCTGAAGGAGGCTGTGACCCCCGGGGAAGCCTGCACTGCAGCAGACTCCGCCAGGAGCCGTGTCCCTGTGGAGAGAGGAATTCATGCTGAAGCAGGTTTGGTGGCAGGATTTGGGACCCTGTGAGGATACAGTGTGGAGCAGCCTGTTCCTGCAGGACTGTACCCCGTGAAAGGGACCCATGCTGGAGCAGTTAATAAAGAATTGCAGCCCATGGGAAGGACTAACATTGGAGAAGCTTGTGGGAACTGTCTCCTGTGGGGTGGACCTGGTGCTGGAGCAGTGGAAGAGCATGAAAAGTCCTCCTGCTGAGGAGGAAGGAGCAGGAGGGACACCACGTGATGAACTGACCACAGCCCCATTCCCCCTCCCCCTACACTGTGGGGATGGAGGAGGGAGAGGAATCGGCAGAGAAGCTGATCCTGGGTAAAAGGGAGGGTTGGGGGGAAGGTGTTTTAAGACATGGGTTTATTTCTCTGTGGTTTGACTTGTAATAAATTAAACTAATTTCCCCAAGTGAAATCTGTTTTGCCAATGACAGTCACTGGTGAGTGATCTCTCCCTGCCCTTATCTCGACCCATGAGCCTTTCATTATACTTTCTCTTCCCTGCCCAGCTGAGGAGGGCAGTGATAAAGCAGCTTTGGTGGGCACCTGGCACCCAGCCAGGGTCAACCCACCACAAATCTTTTGTCACCTTCAGGAATATAATTTTTAAACATTATTTGTTAATAAAGTTTGCTTTTGGCAAATGTTGTTTCCCCGGCTTATTATAAGTGCTTTTAAAATGTTTCCATTAATTAAGGCTGCTTTTATGGGCTACATCCATTTAGTAAAATTGCAGAAAGAAGTGCTGCCGACACATCTGCCATTGACTTCTGTTTGCCTGAACATTTTATACCCCTGTGAATAGCGCAGTGGGGAGAGAAAGCCTGTGAAAGAGAATGATAGAAAGTGGTGAATTCTGTCCAGCAAAACATGGAGGTCAGGAGAGACTCAGCTGATTACATACTCATGTTTTCCAGGATTTCATGAGGCAAGTGGAAAGTTGGTTAAACTCTGGTTACAACAGAATAGATCTCTTAAAACATACTAACTGAAATACTCAGAAAATAAAAAATCATAAAATGTGAGTTTGAATATATGAGATTGTATTTTGTGGGATCAGGCAGGAAGGAGGTTGATCTGATCATCTCTGTATTAACTTACTGAGGTTTTTATACACCCTCAGCTGACAGCATTACTAGCCAGATTATAATTATAATTACCTTGGCTTCATCTCAGTGTTTATCTGCCATGACACCCACCCAGCCACCTGCCTGCTATTAATTCATTCAACACTAACTTCATCTTTTTTCCTTTTATCTTGTTTTTTTCCTGTTATCCTTACTTTAAAAAATGTGTCCGTTATTAGAAACAAACTAACACAATATTTGTTTGTCCATGACATCATGTATTCCTTTGTTTAAAAAAAGAGAAAAAACCAACCCAGAATTCTTCAGATTATAAAAATAACCTGTTTGTATTTTATAGTGAAAACTGGAAAGATCTGGCATTTGACTCAAAAACTCCGAACAGCTGATAATCTTCTTTAAATTGAATCGTTTTTTTTCATCCACAATACTGCCAGATATTCAAATAAGAGGAAATTCATGACAAAGGGCAATAAGCACGATACACAGTTGGCTTGTAGGATTCCACTGTGGGTGCAGTTCTGTATTAGTGCTGGATATTTGTTGCTGTTGTTGCTCCTGAGGTGCTGAAGTTTTTTATTTGTTCTGACAGAACACTGAATGTCCAAATCTCCTGTAAAATGATGCTTAAAAAAAAAAAGGGAAAACCAGGAAAAACCTGAAAGAACAGCCATGCCCACAGTGCTTGAAGCCTTGGAAAGACTTAACACTGTATTCTGCTATGCTGGTTATGGGACTGAAAGCACTTCTCCCCAGTATGCCAGGAACTGTGAACTGGTGCTGTTTGTCTGGATGTTCTCTTGGATGTTTGGTGAGTGGTAGATTGAAGAACGCACTGTAATGTGTCAGAGGAAGCTAATTATAATAATGGCCTGGGGTCAGGTAAATGCTTTACTATTTATCTGACCCAAACACTGTTTATTATACTCCATGTGTCAACACATTTTTACAGAGTGAAAATTAGCAACTAATTAATTTAATTTCAGGAGTTAATGCCACTGTAAAGAAAAAAAAGCAAGGTTTATATTGAATAGTGATGTTTCTAGAAGAGAGCACTATAAACATTAAAGTGAAGAGTCTTTAAAAGCAGCTTTGAACTGAATAATGTAAAGGTCTGATTCTGCAATCATTCATCAAGCATCAGTTCATCAAACTGTGCTTAAGTATCTGGTCAAGTCTTGTACAAATCAAAAGCACCTGTTTAAATGCTTTCTGCACTGGGGTCTTAGACCCTGCTCGTTTCTGACTTTGCTGAGCCTGCTTCCCTGGGGAAATGTGTCAGGGTGAAGGCCTAATTGCCCGTATTCCTCTCTCATCTGTTGATGCTCCTTTTTCCAGTGGCATTTCTGCTCTCTGTCAGTTAAAAGTTTGGAAATGTCAGACTCTAAGACACTACTCAGACCTCTGTAGAGGTTTTGGGGGCACAGTTCAATCAAGCAAGTGAAGGAAGGGAATTTTCTGAGGGTGTATTATTACTTATATTTTTCAGCTTCTGAAATTATGCACGCCTCTGTTTAGCATTGGTTCCTGATGTATTTAAGCCAACACATTCTTCCCTTAGCACAACCCACAAAGACATAGTAACACCTTGTGTATATGGAGACAATAATTCTTTACATTTTTACAGTCATTTTAATGTGAAGACTTTAAGTGCTTTAGGATGTACTAGGGCTGCAGATCTCCCGATCTTCCTATTTTCTATCTTTTTTTTTTTCTCATGTTGCCTTTCTCATCTCTCTCTATCCTTTTATTCTTAGATGAGGTCAGTACTGGAGAATCTTAGGCACACTTTGCCCACGTTCTGGATGATTTCTTTGCTTTCGCTTCAAGCTCTGTGGGAGGATGAAATCTCCTCTTCCCCTGAAGGCCGTAAGAGAGCCTCACTGTGTCCCAGCTGGATCCCCATTCCAAGTGACTGAAGGTCCAGGGCTCCAAAGCACACTGCAGGCTGCAGCTGCTGAGCAGTTTTCTACAGTTTAAGTAGCCAGCCCCAGGAGATGCAAAAAATCTGTGGCAGAGCTTAGAAAACAACCCAGATGTCTTAGCTGTTCTTCAGCCTAGACATTAAACAGCTTTCACTCTCAATGCGCAATCAATGATTGCTGGGATTTTTATGTCACCTTTTAAAATTCTGGACCACTGCATGCAGGAATCTTTATTTTTAGACTTAGTTTTTCCATCGATAAATTCAGGAAATATCTTAGTGTGTAATTATCAGAACACAGCTATCAGTCTGAAACTTTTATTCAGCCCTGTGCAGATTTGGCACTGTGTGGCTGGCCTGGCTCTGTCTTCAAAGTCATCTTTTGTGTCAGATAGCAACTGCTGCAAGGGAAGTATGTGCAGCTACAGCTTTCACCAAGACATCGACAGCTCTGAGGCTGGGGACCAAAAGGGCAATGCATAGGTCTTATGATCTTCCTCATCTCGCTGAAGAAGGTCACAGAAGTCACCAGATTGACTGAAGAACACTCCCTCTGAGTAATGCACCTTTTGTACTGCAGAGATGCTGCTATTTTTGAAGCCGTGGTCCATGTGGAGCACAAATCTTTCTTTAGCATGTATATCAATGCATCACAAATGCCCTCAGGGGACAGGGAGGGGCTTCCTGTTCAGTGCACTATTTCAACAAAATATTCTAAATTAGAGTAATGTAAATTGGCAAGAAAATCCATTGCTCGATTTTGTTCCTTCTTTCCAAAAGCAAGTCGAGGAGAAGAGGCATGGAGATCCTTGACTGTAGTCAACAAATGTATTTTTTTCTTATAAAGAAACAATAATAAGAAAAAGATTGATATGCTGGAAGCCTTTGGATTCTTTCTACATTACAAAGATCATCAGGTTAAAATGGGCTGGGAAAGATGGTGCTGTAGGGGCAGCACAGAATGCCACAGACCATGCATTTTAGAGGAGAGCTTAAAATGTGTCCCATGTCCTCTTCTTTTACCCCATGAGCCTTGCACAAAATCTTTACTGGTAAAAAGATCACTCTGTGCAAAGTATGAAGGATTTTATACAGTATGTAACACCCTTGCTCAAGAAGTATCTGCAAAGGTCACCTGCCTAACAGACAAATCCTCCATTATACACTTTACAGGGATAGAAAACGGCCTTTCATTTCACACACGGATGGGAGTTAAAAATGGAAAAGCTGCTAAAAAATGAGCAGTCAGATGTGCCCAAGAATATTTTCTTCTGTCCTTGTGGAATAGGGGGTTATATTTGTTAAAATGGTTAAGGCTTATGCTCACCTGGAGGCCCTGTGGGAAGGGCACTGCCGAGGGCCGCGCGGCTGGGAGGCGGCTGAGGGTGAGAGGCAGTAGGAGAGAGGAGAGAGTGGGTTGAGTGACAGGGGAAGCGAGACTGTGATTGGCTGGAGGAACACGCGGACAGCTGATGAGCGGGAAGCTGATTGGCTGATAGGACGCGTGGGCAGCATATGAACGGGAAGCTGATTGGCTGATAGGACGCGTTGGCAGCATGAATGGGAAGCTGATTGGCTGATAGGATGCGTGGGCATCATCACGGCAGCTGTGCCAGCCAATGGGTGCCCTTCTGCTGTTCAGTTCTGTTAGGCTTCGGCGTGGTTTCGGTTGAGATGAAGGTATAAAGAGGGGGCGATTTTCGGCAAAAATCAAATCTTCTTTGGACATGCAAAGGGGTCTGTCCTCTTTGATCCCCATTGCTACATGCACTGCCAGAAAACATTTTGGAATCACAAACATTTTCCTGTCCACCTGTGCCCCATGGAAACACTTGACGAATAGGTCAACCCCCATCCTGCGTGGGTATCTGCTGTGTCTCACTGTAGGTTTGCTAGCAAACATCCCTGCCACAAACAGACTTTCAGTCTTCAGACACTGGCCCTGGCTCCCTCCTGATGCCTAAATCCCAGTCCCGCCAATCACCTGCACTGCAGGTGAAAGAGAGGAGTGGCTTCCCCGAGGCCTGACCCTGCAATGACATCACATACTAATGACGAGACTGCAGTTCAGTCTCTTGATCACTGAACACCATGAAGACTCGATAAGGCTGAGCTTTGTTACTAGGCTTGTTTGATCATCAATATGTGAATGCTCAGAGGTGTGAATAAACCCAATATGGGAGGAAAAACCTCACCAAACAAATGATATTTAATGCCTAAAACATGCTTGCTGTTTTTTAGATACAGCATTATGAAGTTTCTTTACAGGATTTAAAATCAATTTAACTTTCGATGTCTATTTACATAGAAACCAGAATAAAAGCTGCCAAACCTTTTCTGCTTTCTGTGGCTTTTCTATGGGCTCCAAATGTTATTTACGGGTAGGTCACCTTATCAGACAATGTTTCATAAATAACACAATTTTTACTGCTGCTTTTTTTTTTGTTTTGTTTTGTTTTTTTTGTTTCTTGTTAGCATCTGGAAAGCATGGACTTTTCTTTTGTCATGGTATTGGAAGACATAGGAGTTGAACAGTTGAGTATGAACCTTCAGGCATGACTAGAATAGAAAGAAACAATAGGAAATGACTGTTAGCCATTGTTTGTGGGAAAATTTGCAGGAAAAAAAACATGCTAAACTAACATGTTAAAGCACTGGAAGTTGACCCGGAAAAAGTTCTCAAAATCAGGATAAGCCAAGGCTGTTGCTGGTTACTTCTTAATTAACTAACTGAAGCATACCCAGCCAATAAAATCTAACTTTTGCAAGGCAAATAAGCCTGGACTTTTATGGATGCCAGTAAAATGAACGTGTCTGGAAGATATTCATTAACCAAGGGAAGATGTCTGTAGAGGCTATGGTCCAGAAAGTTGGTGGATTTAATGACACAGGCACAGAGGATTGTGTAATAAAGTGAGTGGAGCCGGTAAAAGAAAAGAAGTAGCATTTCTTCAGTGTGAACATGTTTCATTAAACCAGCAGTAAATTGCATGGACTTTCATTGTTTCTGGTCTACATTAGCCAAGGTCTGTCTAATGCTAGTGGGTCTACCTATTCATTTTCAGAACAGTAAGATGGCTTTACTGTTCCTCACAAGCTGAAGGGTAGATGACTAAAATGTAGTTGGATGCCTACTGTGCATGTTGGAAGGTGAACAAAAGCATTTGTGAAACAGGAAAATCTCATGTATGTCTAATACCCCTTCTCTCCTGTTTGTGATTACATGGTTAAACAAGAAAAATGGAAACCCTTACCTTTTCAGCTGTGGTTTATTCCCACCCTCACAGTGTTCTCTGTGCAGTTTGGAAATATCTTCATACTGTGAGTTTGAGGAGGAAGGAAGGAAAGGAAAGGAAAGAAAGAAGGAAGGAAGGAAGGAAGGAAGGAAGGAAGGAAGGAAGGAAGTTTCTGGGCAGTGAAAAGGATCAGCATAAGGAGAAAAATGATAGTGTGGTGAAGAGCAGCATTATGTACACACACTCTGGTGTCACTTCAGAGCCACGTGTGCCCCTGCTCTTTGTCAGAGTATGAGGGGGCTGGTGACCCCCCCAGTACTGGATGCCTTTTAGAAACCCCCATGGTATCCTGAAGCAATGTGATGACTAAAGCTTTCTCCAGGGGGTAGCTGCTTTGTGATTTGATAGCGCTTCAAAGTGGTACATGATGACCATGTGACTCAATTTGTTCTAATAGCTATGTGCTTATTGTTCTGGAATAATGATTGTATTTGGCTCTCTTTGCTTATTCGTGCTCAAAGACCTCCTTGTTTGCAGAGGGTGCAGCATTTTAACTTCCTTTTCCAGTTGGTAAGCCAGTAGCAGAGCCAGGACCAGAACCAACCTATGAATTTCATTGCCACCACCTTCAGTGTCTCTTATTGCTTCCCAGTTGTTGGCTGTGGTGCTGGACCATGCTTCCTTGTATGGACCAGGTAATTTTTTGGATCAAGAAAAGTCTGGATCCTGGAGTCTTCAGTACTTTGTTACCTGGTGCCTCCTGTGTCATGGAAAAAAGATAGTTTAGCATACCATTGTGTAACCATACATTTTGTCTCCAAATAAAATGAAAAAAGACTGGAAAAAGCCCAAGAAGATCAAATAAATTCCAAATATGGGTTAATGATAACCAATAGGTGTGATATACTTAGTGTTTGGGATACATCTTTATATCTTTGCATACAAAGATCCCACAATAAATATGCATGTAAAAGGCATATAGGTGCTGGGATAGTAGAAAAAACAATGAAAATGAATTAATTTTCTAATTAAATAATTAATTTATTATATATATTTTTTAAGGTCTCCCCAACCACTTTTATCTTCTCTGGTAAAAGGACAATACCTGGCAAAATTTGGGGACTATGAGGAAACTAAAAGTACATTCTGCACTGGATGACAAAAGGCTTGCATGAATTTCCAGCTGAAATGTGCAGAGCTATGGAACAGTTAAATGAATGTTAAAATTTTTCCCCAGTTCTTATCTGGGAAGTTTTGTGTCTAGGCTGTCAAACAATCATTTAAAACCATATGTTATCCTTTTGGTGGCAAAGTGGGAACTAGTTCAGCTTAAGCTTTGCATCACAGGGACAGGAATGTTATGCATCCAAAAAAAAAAGGAGAAAACAGTAACACTTACTTCAGCATTGAAAAACTGTGTTTGGCTATTTCTCTTTTACAACTCCACAGCTGTTCTACTACCTGTAATTGGAGTGCTAAGATGAATACTTGTTTTAATCGGGGTGGGTAAATATTGATGGCAATTGTATAATATTCTGAAAGAGCAGAGAGAATGTTTTAATCACTGTAGTAGGGCAGATTTAGGATCTGCTACTGAAATTGTACTATGCATATGAGTAACTGCTCTTTTGGTGTGACTCAGTTGCTAATTGTTTAGCTCTGATAACCCTAATATTTAAAGTTTCAGAGCCTTTCTGGAATCTGTTATTTTTACACTGGAACATACAAAACTTCTTGAATAAATCTTGACAGCAGGCATGAGATGCTCTTCAGACTGTCTACAGTGGTGTCTGGTTTGGTGGCTGTGGCTGCTGCTTCCCACCAAGTGAACTGAGACTCAGGGTGTGACAGCACTAAACAATGAAGCCTCACCAAACCCTTTAAAGGTAGATGTTCTACATACTCTGGTATTTGAAATTCTGCTACAGGCTACCTGAATATGGTCACATTTCCTGCCTCAATACAAATGGAAATGAGTCTACATCAGAACTGTGGTATTGGAACGGTCATATTTGAAAGAATTTATTGAAAATACCCTACAAATATGACTAAGTATATTTTGACATGAAGAACTAAAACCATAGAAACCTCTTTTTCAGTTTTTTCCAGTCATTTTTCCAAGCCACTGATTTCAAGAAGAAAAGGTTATCCTTCGCTCTCCTCAGCCTCTAAGGAATTCATATTAATTTTTAGTTAATAGCTGAAACACCAGTGCAAATGTGAGTTGTGTCCCTGCATCTATTAGGATATAAATACCTGTCCTTTCTCTCTCCTGGGGGTCACTCTATTTTAAAAGAGGCAATGGTAAATTTAAGATCCAAGCTGTCATGCGTGGAAGACTAAACACAGACGAAGAAAAGTCTTCCAGTTCTGCTTTCATTGAGTTTAATTTTCTGATACTTTTGTGATGAAGCAGAAAACGAAAGAATTGGACCTCTACCATTGGAACAGAAGCCACACTCAGAGCAGGACACCACTCATTGATGTGTGCTTACTACACAGGCAACTCTTATTTCTTCTTGGTTTAGCCTCTTCATCTTAAGCTGGAAGCAAAAAAGCAATCATAGAATACTTGCAGAAAATTAAAAGAGCTTCCACTAACTTCCACTTCCACTAACTGCCATAGGTGAGGTTTCAAGTGGGATTTCTTCAGCACTTTGAGCCTACTTTACCTTCTTTGAAAGGTGAGATATTTTGTGTGATAATGTTATTTCTTGTTTAAGCAAAAAAATCCTATTCTGTACTTTTAAATCTTTGCGTAATGAAACTCTTGAACATGTGTTGATTCTCTTGCTTTTTGCAGAAACGAAGGCGTTCTTGTTCTCTGAACCTGAAACAATGCTTTAGTAACCATGATGGTCTCAGGAATATAAACTGAAATGGGTATTTAAAGACAGGTATGTATTTCTTATTAGGACAACTGACTTTGAAAAAGACAGCTGGGCTTTCAGCAACAGATCAGATCAGTGGTGTCTTAGTCCCTGACTGGAACTTTTGGCTGCCGCAGGTTTGCAGCCCAGTTCAGGATGTATCTGGATTCTTTGGGTATGGCCATGATTCAGTGTGGTACAGAGACTGAAGAGCTCCCCTCAGAGACTGAAGGGCTCTTCATATTAACCACTTTATTCTAAGGCAAAGAGCTCTGCAAGCTCCTCAGGGCTGTCCTGACAACTGGTGTTGCCTTTTTCTTTTCCTATGCCTTTCCTAAAGCACAGGTCATCTCCTCAGACCCCAGTGCTGACACCGCTAAATTTTTGGTGGTACATGTAGCCACTTTCTTATTCTTTATTACAGAACATTTAACCATTATCTCTGTTGTTTTCTAAACTGCTTTAAGAATTACTATAAGCATTGTGAGAATTCAGCATTATTTTTTGATCCAGGACTGACTACAGTTATTTCTGTACAATTCTATACAAGAAACTCAGATCACTATTACATTTCACATTGACCACCATGTTGTTCTTTAATGATCCTACCTACCTGTAACCAATAAATATCACTAACATGTCAGTCCTTAGAAGTTTTGTCCCCATAATTGGTCAATTAGTTCCTTGATAAGAAAATCTAAATGCTTTAATTTTTTTAAAAAAATCAGTAAAATAAAAACTTTTTACCTTTTCAGATGATGTAGCCATCACCTATTACCAAACATACTATCCTTCAAAACCAGAAGAATTATGCTTTATTTATCAACACACATTTAAATTGGGACTGAAATGTCCTCCTTAGTTCATACCTTTAGGGATACATCTGCACCTTGACCTCACCATGTCTTTTTCTATTTTGAGTTAGTTTTGATGTTTAAATAGGCACAATATTACAACTTCATACTGTGGCATAATATTTTGCCTTCAATTTCAAACACATAGGCAACACAAGCGACTGTTTGTTATCTTCCATGTGTAAGAACAAGTGCAACATAAGATAAAGCTGGAAGCAAAAGGCTTAGGTAGTAAAACATGTTTTCTCCCTTCTGTTTTTATCCTGATGAAGTTACAAGAAAAATATACAAGTTGTTTGTTTGTTAGGTTTCCAAGCTGCCAATATGTACAATAGAGAAAAAAAAAAAAAATCAAATTTCTGACAGGTGCAGAAAGAGAGAGCTCTGAGGCAAACTTTGACTCCTCAGGGTACTTAAAAAATTTTCCTCTTGCCAGACCAAAAATAAAATTCAGTCTCTATGTCCAAGAAAATAAACAGTTCTGTTGACTTGCTAGATAACAGGGCTTGTCTTGGATATTTTATGAGATTCATGTAGATGAAATTCAGATTTTTCTTTTTTTTACCACAGATTCTGTGCTGAAACAATACAGTTGTGGGAGAAAGGTAACATTACATTTTTGAAAGAGAAGGTTTTTAACTTACGGCATCTGATTCATACGAGCTGTTCCAGTGATGCCTGAGAAAGCAAGCTTGAGCAAGAATGTTTCACTTCTTTCATCCCCTGTTGTCTTGGTTGGTGGTGTTTCCTATCTTCCAGTCCCTTCCCAAATATCCTTTCCCTCCAAATAACTGTCAGAAAAAATTCCAGTCCAAACAAAACTGCCTAAATATGTGTGAGTTGTGTTATTTTCTTGGGGATGTGATGGAGCAATGGAGATGAGGTGAATCTGATCGTCACCTGCACGAGAAATAATCACAACACTGCCATGATGGATGACTTGGCCATCTATTGCCCAGCTGTACCCATAGAAGGAGCCCTAGGTTTGGTGACAGTAAGTTGTGTAACGCATCCCTTTGGGGTAGTTTGTGCTGGGAAGGGACGCGCTGTTGACTTGGAGTGGGAGTAGGATCTGCACTGCAGTCTGGTGGAGCCCACTCAGCTCCAGTTGTCTGACCCTGCACATGCAGCATGGCTCAGGGACCTTCCAGATGGCCACCCCAATCCCGTTTGCTTCAACTAATATCCTAGTAAGGCCATAATTGTACTCATTCTGTTTTAAAACTCAGTTTTAAATTTGAGGAGGTATTCCTGGTTCTATCTCAAAGTTTCATAAATTAAATTGAAATCAGTCACATTTATGACTGGTTGTTAAAAAGCTGTAAGTGTTATGAATTTATGACACTGTGCTCATGTTCAGCTGTTCACTGCTTCTGCTTCTAGGTCTTTTTGTCCTATGTGGGATAAAATTTATATTTGTGGGTGAGATCATTATAAATCTTTTATGTACCACAAGTGCTATTTTAAATGTTTGCAGGCATGGAGAAATGTGCCCATGAGATATCAACTATATTTCATGGGTTATTGCTTCATAGAGCTGACAAAAAAAGAGCTTTGCAACTAGTATACACTCACACACCTTCTTAAGTTTACATGTTTGACCTTTAAAAGCTGGTAGGCAGCATCAAATGTGCAACTTAGGAAATAAAATGCTACATGGTTCATATTGTACTCGGATGCTAGTTTGCCATATTAATTTTCTTTCTTTAACAAAAAACACCTTCTCAGAAGACTTGTCCGTGCCTAATCCTTCTAGGCTTCTTGCTGATTGCAGTGACAATTGAACAGGTTTCTCAGGAGTGAGTGTAACTTGTATACACCTCTGCATAAATCAGTCATGATACAGAGGCCAGCAATGATGAATGTGTGGTTCACACTTGATACAAGCCTATTGCTGAGATCTTTAGCCTTCAGTCTGAGCTTCCCTGTCACAGTTCTTATAGATTATGTATTCAAAGGCACAGAGGAATATAGTTTCCAAAAAAAGATTTTTTTTTGGGGTGAAAAGATGGATGGGATGGATGTGTGGCCTATTAGTAGATGACAAGCCGTGAGCTAGGTTTTCAGTGTGGCATGAACTTTAAACAGCACTTGGAAAAAATATGCTTTAATAGAAAGCACAGTGTGTGGAGAGCTGGGAAGCCTGGGGTTTCCTAACTTTGTAGCAGGACTACCAGGCCAAATAGCTTCCCTTCTCTGTGGCTTACCTAGGCATCTATTTACCAGGGGAACAGAGGTTGGAGGGCCTTTCTAGCCTTGCTCTGGCTCCAGCTGTAAATTACCCGTGGCATACCACAGCAGGAGTGAGCACTTTTCTACTTCTTGGTCTGTGTCCCAGCCTGCCACCATTTTCCATGCTGAGCAAAGCTGGGCAGAGCCATCCTGCAACAGACATCTCCACAGTGCTGGGGACACGCCTCTGGAACATGATGGAGTCTGAGCATCTGCTGAATGCATCTACATTGGCTTCATCCTATTGCTCACCTCACTTGGTCATTTTGGACAAAAAAGCTACTAGGGACTGAGACTGTCCCACACTGTATGTTGATGCTTTAGATATCCATTGTAAATATTAAAAAGTGAAGATAAGTTTCCAAGTTCTTTGTGATATGACTATGATGGATTGGGAATGGTGAAGTATCAACTAACTCTAGGGAATATTTTTTCATGTTTCACCTCTGAATTTCCCAAGTATTTTACTGGATATTTGGTAATTCCCTTATTGCTTTCCTTTGTTGAACAATCTATGTAATCCCTTTAGCTTTCATGATCTTTTTACCTCAGGCTTTATATGTTGTATTAGAGAGATTAAGAAGCATACATACCATTGTCTCTATCCCCTGATTTGGGGAAATAACTTTTGGTGAAGAGATGTCAAGACAGCAGTGAGAATGTTATTCCATCAATATTAGCACAAATGTGCTTGTAAATGTTTCAATGCACATGTGCCTCCTTTGAACATATTAACAGCACAACATAACCACTGAATATTCACGATGCACAAAGTAATTGCATTCAAGGTTTCTATTTTAACAAATAGGCACAACCTTTTTTAATGTGACATTCATCCAACTTCATAGTATGCATCAAAATACATTTGGATTGTTTATGATTGATGTGGTCATCCTCTTATGGTTCCTGTGGGCTAGATAGAAATAGAAATGTAGGGCAGGAGTCTCCATTATTGTGCAGCTGCTTTTCTCTGCACTGTCAGCATAAACTCACACGAAAGCTGGAGGATCTGGCTCAGCATAAATGTAATTCTAGGATGATGAGCTGTTGTGGGGCACCTACAGTTCTCTTCCTTAGTGTTGTTGAGATAACATCAAAGGGGTGCTTGTCCAAAGGCAGAAGGCGATGGGGAGGCAATGTAGTGTTTCATTCACACTCATTCATGTTGACTATTGGTTGTGATTTTGGTTTACAGTGTGTTATGGCCGAGCAGTAACTGGAGCAGCTTTTGAGCATTTCTGATAGAATGGAAGGCAAATGGCCCTTTCACAAAGCAGCACCAAGTTAAGCAATACTCTGATGTAGCCAGCCTGTAGGTGAGGTTAAGATTCTTTGAGACCATAGGTCTGTATTATAAAAAGCATGTGGGTTTCTGAAGGCTCATATTACTTTCCAGTGATACCCAGTAATACTTTCCAATAGGGTTCATGACTGCAGGCACACATTTCTGAAAAATACAAATAAAGTTATACCTGATTTGTGGAAGTGACCTAGGAGCCTGATTCTCCATTTTTTTGTGAAGCTGAGACTCTTATTTTCTTGCTTTTCAAAGCAGGGTTTATCTGTGGAACTTAGACTGCTAATGATCTTAGGAGGTTCTGAAACTGTTGACCTCCAGACTGAAAATTGTGTGTATCTTTCTGTAGCTGTGATACTCACTGCCCGTAAATGTCCAGATCCCAGGACCTGTTCACTTTCTGTTTTGTAAAGATATGTATTATATAAAAATTAAATACTAGATCTCTTTCTGAAGTTAAGGAAGAATGAGGAAAAGTAGTGTTGCAAATACTTCAATGCAAGAAAATTGTCTGATTTTATTGGATGTACCTTTCACTACTGTAAATGTGTCAAAGGGAAATGGATATTGAAGAGTTTTTTGTGCTCCATGACTTTGAATATTTTGCATTAATTAGTTTTGTCTCTTCATAGTTCTTGTCCTCAGTAGAACCTGAATCCTTAACTAAAAAGTAATTAGGCTTTTAATGTGACTGTGAAGATTTAAACAAACACACAGGCAACCACTGCTTTCCTTAATCAGAGTAACTCTTTTTTTCTCCCCTTTTTAATGTAGTCTTTTAATCCTTCTAACATTCCCTAAGACAAGCTAACTACTGTCTCTGTGTACCTGAGGAATTGAGCAATGCAGACAGATTTTGCTGCAGTTTTCTTTCACTTCTGAAAAAAGCCACAATCCACTTAATCTGACAACTGAAACCTTTGATTACATGTTACCTACACAATACTGCTTCTTTTCTTGTTAAGGCAGGAAAGGAAATAAATGCAGAAATGCGTCTGCTAAATTTCCAAGTTAGCAATCTGTTGAAGGAAACCATGATCCTGACAGGTGCAAATGCTGGACTCTCGGGCTTAGGGAGTCTCATGAGCCTTTCAGAGGTTTTTCACCTCAGTGATCCAAAATAAACTTCAGTACTTAGGAAAAATCAAAACAAGCAAAATGTTTCATGTAGCACAATTTGGTACAGAGCAAAGAACAGGAAGAGAGAAAGAGAGAGAGAAGAAAAGCCCCCAACAGGTTATTTCTGTATTTTGGTCATTAACTGCAATACTTCTGTGACCCTCCTTTTGGAGTTACTCTTTCCGTGGGTGTCTCCAGTGCTGGGTGTAGCAATAGAAATGCTACTGTTTAAATACAAGCCATGTCACCAGTAGTGAACACTAGCAACTCTCTAGTCCATAATTTAACAATCTGTGCAACGATCATCATGGACACGAACCCCCGTACTTTTGCCTTCCTTTACCTGAAGGATAATGGCACGTTTTTGTTCTTGAGTAGCTTTTGAGGCTTGTACCACTGTACATCTCCTATAGTTAAAAAAAATACACTGCAAAACAGAGACATATGCATACAGTTACATCAGATGATGTGCAGCCTATCTGACAAATTACCCTGTGCACATTTCTTCTCTTCTGGTGCTAGTAGAAGCCCTGCTTGGAAGTTTTAGCTAACAGTGGACTAAAAAGGAAAGAAAACACCCAACTCAACAGTGTTTCACTGTTTAACTTTAAAGTACAATCACTGATCAACATCTTCTGCCTAAAACATGTGCTTTCAGCACAATCCTCAGCCTCAGCCATCAGGTCTCAGCCATGGTACATGAATAAGAGTTTGTAGAGTCATTGTGTTTACCAATAATAACAGCAGCAACAACAACAACGATAATAATAACAGAAATAGCCTGCTCCTCTGAAGGGGCTTCTGAAAGACTAGTCCAGTTCTCTGCATATCCAAAATTAGCTGGGAGATAGTTGTAGAATTCTCCTTGCTGCATGTATTTGTGTGTACATATACACATATATAAAAATTGCCTTAGTTTGTCACACATCAATACATAAATCCCCTTCTCTCTCTCTTTCTCTACCTATCTGTATGAATTTTCTTGCAGAAGTAAAAAAAATTAATGGGGCCAACGTACAAAACAGAAATAGACCACCTTCCTGTATCAAGTAGAATAAATTAGTGCTGAGTGCCTGGGTTAATGTTCACTCTGAACTGGGGGCCTGTACAGCTGGGATTCTCAGTGCTGTTTGATCTGCCCTTTCAAGCTCTGATGATTCCACTAAATTGCATTTAATGGACACAGGCCTGAAGTACAAAAAAACGAGAGGGCTTGTTATAAAACAATAGAGACAACTTAGCTCACATGCACACCTGTTCTTTGTACTTCATGGAAGACTGTCCTGATGTGGGGGAAATAATTTCACGAAGCACTCCCCTGGCATTGTTTGCTTGAACTTCATAGGTACAACAGCCATTTTGGGGTAATTGGATTTACTGGCGCTACAGCCATGGATGAATTTTATGGGAGGAATTTGTACTCAGCTAGTCACATCAGAACAGCATGTGACACACCTACACACTGCACTGGTGAAACAAAACTACTCTGAATACTTATTAGCCAGACATGTCTGAGTTAAATCTATTGATTTCACCCATACAGGCTACTAAAGGCTTGCAAAACTGCAGTCAATGCTCCAAACTTTTCCTGTCTTACAAGATGGCACTCAAAATTTACCCCAGCTGAAAAATGGGAATATTATATTGGTGCTTCTTTTGACAGTATCTTATTCATAACAGGGGGACGTGCAAATTGAAAAGTATAACATTTAATTTCTCTCATGATTTTTGTAGATTTTATTAGATGTTTATTTCCAAATAAGCATGGCAATTTTTTTTTTTTTACTGGAATGACTGAATGCAATTTCCATCTTCTTAACCTTAGATTCCATATCTATTAATCTATTATTCACTAAATTTTTCTGTGTGCCCAAGATTGCTGTTGAGATCCAGTTGCTGGGCCTGGTCTTTAAATTCTGATAATAAAAATGGTCCTTGGCAAATCACTGCAATCCTAAAATCAGCATGGTGCTATATAAATCTGGAAAGACAAAAGGCGTTTAGTTATTAGAAAACAGTCATCATCTGACTCATCTATATTGAGTTATAATATAGAAATAACATGGATTGTCTTTTCCCTTTTGCACATAATCCAGACAACAACATTTAGTCTGAAAATAATAATCTGAAGACTTTAGGCCTGAACTAGATGTGTATTTTCTCTGTATACAGAAAGCTAGGCAAATGTGCAGTGGCAGTATGGACAAATTTATGCCGATGTGCTGATTGCATAGAGTCCAAGCCTCTAATATGTACCTGAAAGGGGAACAGTAAAGTCTACATGGATCCCTGTATCACATGTATTGATTTCACTATGACTGTGTGTGGAATTGTGTAAACCTGTCTGAAGGATGTTTCCTATCATAGCATGCTTGATATTGCACATAGAATCATAGAACGGTTTGGGTTGGAAGGGTCTTTAAAAATCATCTAGTTCCAAGCTCCTGCCATGGGTAGGGAAACTTTCACTAGACCAGGTTGCTCAGAGCTCCACCCATCCTTGTCTTGAACACTTCAAAGGATGGGGAGTCCACAGTCTTTCTGGGCAACCTGTTCCAATGCCTCATCACCTTCACAGTTCATAAAATTTACATAATATCTAGTCTGAACTTACCTTCCTTCAGCTTAAGGCCATTCTCCCTTGAGTTAGTTGAGGAGAGATTTGGAGACTGGCTAATAAAAAAGGAGCTTTCTTTTCTGTAATATTTTCCATGTGATAATAAAAATGTTGGGGTACTTGAGTGATACAGGTGATCTCTTTGGCTAGGAAGTGTATGACAGTGTGTGTTTTTATATTTTATATAAAAATTTCTGCAGGACAGCAGGTCTACATTTATGTATTTTAAGCTTACAATCAGCCATCATGACAATCCAATTTGACCTTTGGAATCTTTTCTCATTTTTCCTGACCTTGCTCCTAAATTTACCTGAATTAGTTCCAGCTTCAAATCTATGACTTTTGGCTGCATCGGAATATTGGATAAATGCCTGTGTCCAGAGAAGTTTGAGAGGTGGCTGTAATGAGATGTCTCCCAGAGAGTCGAAAAGTGTAATTTTCTAGCTACTCTTCATAATTACTCACCTGATAGTTTCCACTGTAGGAGAGTTTCCACTGAGAATAAGGGAGAGTGCTATTGAATGTTGCATTTCAGATCCTTAAAACTCACTCTGGAGAAGCTCCAAGGTACTTTGCCTCTCCTTCAAGGAAGGAATACATCACCCTAAGTGGTGGAGTGTTTTTTTCTGGGAAACTGATGAGAAACATGCTTAGAAAATAGTCAGCAAAAGTGAAATGACAATATAGAATCATAGGTTAAAAGCCATTAGCTCAGCTACTGTAGGGAGATAATTTAATAAGATGATTTGGGGAAAAACAATCCTCTCCTCTCCTCTCCTCTCCGCTCCTCTCCTCTCTCTCAAGAACACAAAGCAAAGACTGTCAGTAATAGGTAAGCATGCTGCTTGCTGTGGTGACTGGTTTTAAGGCAGGTTGAAACTGTCAGGCTGAAAAAATTACAAAGAGGGGGGCTAAGGTTAAAAAAGAGATATCATTGTTCTTAGTCATATTCTTTCTTGAATTCCAAATGTCTGCATATCATGGACTTAGTTTGGCCTATTAAATATCTAACTTTTAAATCTGGATTGAGATCCAAATCATGGCTGAATTTATGCTTCACTGAAAGGAAGAGATTAGATACAGATCAGTGATCAGCAGTATTTGCTGTGGAGAAAGTGCAGGTGTGTTTACTAAAGGCATTAATTTATTAATCTTTACCTACTGCTTCCAAATAATCTGCTCTTAAAGGTGGTCAGGTATGACAATTATGTGAACTATAAGATGCTCTGGACTGTAGCTTTCTGAGTGATTATCTGTAAGATAGTGGTTGCTTAGTAAGGGCAACATGCCTGCTTCAAAGCTGGCCTCAGGCCACTGAAAGCAATAGAGTATTTTCTATTGAAAATTTTCTGATAAATGTGCAGAACGGTGTGAGAGAAATATTGTGTGTTATCAATAGGCCACTGAGACAAAAGCTTTGCAAAACATTAAAACCAATTTTTTTTCTCCCTAGGAAATGTCTTTGATTCCATTTGCCATTTCTGTTTTGATGGTCATGTTTAGTGGTATAGTATGAAAATGACTTTTGGTCCTAAGAATGGTTGGTGACATGGTAGAGGTCTATTTTTTGCCTTAAGTATCTTGTCTCCTTATTTACTATAATGAACACTCCAGGATGAAGTTTCCTCTAAATTAGAACAGTGATTGCATGCAGCGGCTGTTGTAGGGCTGGCTTGAAAACCTGCTTGGAGTGCTGAGCAACAGGGCCTTGGGAGGGTGCCTCCATGGAAAACACTGGAGAGTTAAAGAAGACTGGGAGTCAGGAATGAAGTTGTACTCTTGCAGAGGTGTGTGCCTTCTTTTATCCTTGCAGAGGTTCCCTAAGGAAGGGAACCTGCAGGTGGTCTAATCTGCCCTTGTGCTGTAAATAACACTTTCTAACAGAGGGGCTGTTTTAATAATACACTAGTTTATCAGATATATATAAAAGAATAACAACTGGATAGTTTAATAAAGAACAGTGGTGTAGTAGTGTAATAATTGTGTCATAAACAACAGTACTTTTACTACAAATACATATAACTTTATGTAAAAAAAATATGGTAGTTACTTGGAGTTCATTGTTAGCATTATCTAATTATAAAAGATGCAAAAGTAGTAATCTGGGTAGGGACCAAAGTACTTTATGATATTTTTAATAAGAGAGTCATAGTCAGCTTATTGGGGATCACAATAACATTAGTGTTATTCACATACCTGTGCAGATTTAGTGACCTTCCCTAGTCATTGAGGTGAAGATTTTCAAACACAGATGAAGTGCTTATATCCATGTTTTAGCACTTAATAAAAGTGGCTTGATTTTCAGAGTGTTTGTGTCTCCCCATCTCCTAATTCCAGTGCAAATCATGATTACTTGCAACTGAGGTGAATTGGCAGCTGGGACTGTAATTACCCTTCATCCTTCCCACTCAGTGCAACTGCAACTGATGTTAGTGGTGTTCTCTGGATTTACTGAGCAAAATTTCACTCTTGACTGAGCTCTTCAGACTAATATTTTCAAAGGCATCTCCTGGGATTTAATGTGCAGATCTCACTGAAAATCAGTATTGAAAGTTTATTCCCTTCAATTCTTTTGGAAAAAAGAGTCTTCGTTTGAGGACTTTGATAATTTAAATAGCAAAATTTCTTTTCACTTTGCAAGAACTCTTTATTTAGAACTCAGAGCTGAAATACTCTGAGTGATGCTGTATTAATGATAATAGTACAACTATCTTAGAATAATGGAGTGATTTGGGTTGGAAGGGACCTTAAGGATCATCTAGTTCAACCCCCTGCTGTGGGGGTGTGATGTGATTAATTCCTAATCAAGATAAGAAACACATTTTTTTAGGCTAAGTACAAAATCTTGTATTATGCTAATGCACTTCCACCCAACAGTGGGAGAAGTTTTTTCCATTACCTCTTACATTTCTATCCCAAAGGAATGAAATTTCATATTTCTCCAGAACTGGGAGATGCCTTATTCTACAAAGAACTTGGCATTTAGGACTGTTTTAGGAAAAAAGGATTGTCAGGGGAAGAACTGCAAGAACTCTGTTTTCATTATCATGGGGCAGGTGTGGTGCATGTGAGATATTTGATGATGACTCCAGTAAAAGTTGCTGCTGCTCGGTCAACATCACGAGGAAGAATATCAACTCTCTGGTGTCTGTGGTTAGTTTTCTTACTCTTCACCTGAACAGAAGACAGCTGTTTCCTTATCCCAGAGTGATCTCGAACTTAAGGGTTGAATTTGATGGCCAGAAGGGATCACCTAAATGAGATTGTCCTGCATGTGCAGATGTGTGAAGTCTATGTCCAAGCTGCTATCACAGGGCAGTCCATGCAGGGTAAACCTTGTCAGAAAACTGCCTGTTTGTGTGGTCATGCACCATGGTCATTGAGGTGATTCCAGGTAGCTGACTTTCCAGGAGACAATGCAATCCTTGTAAAAGATCTGTGAAAGATGAAAATTTGGATTTTTTTACATTGCTTCAAGTATGATATGTGGCTTTTACACTGTGAAAAACATCCTTTAATATCTATATTTGGCTTAGCAACTACAATAAATCTGACTCTGGAACACAAGCCTAGAGACCGTCTGTTTCTTTTTGTTAGAAGGACTAACCATGATAGTTCTGTTTCTTTCATAGGATGTTTTTCAGCTTTCTTTGCAAAACTTTTCATTGCCTATGAAGGGTTCTGTCTGTGTTTGCATCTATCACTGAAGCTTGTACACACTTGGAAGTACTGTCGCAATATGCCAGCAGTCATTTTCCTTTCAGTTCTGTCCATTTCTAGAAGAAAGAAATAAAGTTGGCATGCTGTGGAGCTTGAATACAGTATGTTTCCTCTGTCATACTGTTCCAGCAGTCAGGCAAAGATCACAGATTTTTTTTTTCCTCCTCAGATGGCCATAAACCATTTTACATTAGAAGTTTTCAGGTAACTATCTGTCACTAAACCAACGTACAAGCAGTATGATTTATCACAGTGAACAGAGCTGGCTCAAAAATATTCATGAGTCGGTGAACATTTAGAGGTTGATCTAAAAATGCTGCATGCAAGAGAAAAAGGAGAGCATTTAATAGAAACTTCAGGCTTTAATCTCTCTCGGCTTTACAGACATGCTAGCATATGGATTCACATGTGTCTGCCATGTGGTAGAGTTTGTACTTCTCAGAATCCAAAGCAAATAACATTTAAAGCTTTCTTTTTTAGGGGAAGAAAGGGACAAAACATTCACATACTAATAGCTCATAGCTGAAGAGCAAAATGCTCAGACTTCTTGATCCATGTATATGGAGGGTGGTATCCAAAGCTCCAGCTGGGGATGTTTAAATGGACTCCCATGTACCAGTACTGAAGAAAGAGAGGTGAGGCCAGTTAATGCTTCCCTGTGAAACCTTTGGGGCAGGAGATCTGGAGAGGGAAGGTGAGAGCTGAAAGTCAATGGGCTGCTCCACTAAGGAGAAGAGAAGTGCCTGAAAGGGCCCATTGCTCCGAGGGGGAGCTGGGCAAGGGAAGGCATGCTGCACCAACTGGAGAGGGTGGCCACAGCCCCATGCAGAGTTATCCTAAGCATCCTCTCTGAGACCGTGCAGGGCTGAGCTCTGTCAACTGGCAGAGAGTAACTGGCAAATCCCAGACTGATACATATATAAATATAGCAGTCAGCTCAGAGGAGGTGGACTCTGGCTTTCAGGCAGGATGGGCCTTATAGGACTGGTTGCAGGACTGGTTGATCTTTATTAAGAATTTATTTAGATATATTTTTTGTAATGCTTTATTGTTTAAATGCTGGCTGTGTATTTCAGAAGCAGAAAACAAAAACCCCATACACTTCAGTGCTGTCTTATAAGACATCAGATATAGAAAATGCACTTCATTTGATTACAGTTCACTATTCAAAAAATCCCAGACAGTATATTTATTCCAAAACAAATTACCCTTAGGGATTTTTTTAGATTATAGTGTTCAGGGTGTTCCTATATATACAGCAGAAGGGTTATTAAAAATAAATCAGATTCTTAATAATGGCATCATTCCCTTGAGTACAAGAGCTGAATGGCATTTGCGAGTTGAAGGATGAACTTTCTGTCAAAGTGGAGATTCACAAACTTCTTTACAAACCCAGAGAGACTCCTTCCTCCTCCTCCCTTGCAGGAGAGAAACCCTAGTTAGCTGCCAACAGGAGGTGTATTTAAACCCACAATAATGGCAGGGCAATGGTTGGTAGGTGACAACCCCACCAGAGCACTCGGACTGCATGACAGCTGCCTGGGGTCAGGCACACACTGTAGGTATAGATAGATGCATTCTCCCGGCGGGACCCTGCAGACAGCCACATTCTTCCAGTCTTGTGCTATAGTCAGCTCACTTTCAGCGGCTTATATTGTATTCAACTACATTCTAATATTAATATGTTATAGCCCTTCCTCCTCAGGGCTGTGTGTTGCCATGCCAAAGTCACTTGCTGTAGTCAATCAGACAGACACAGCCTGATAGGTGTGTGAAGGAGACAAAAATATTACTGGGGAGAAGCACATATGCTATGGACTGCTGTAGCATTATAGCCTCATGATATTACCAGACCTCTGTCCTTTAAAGTATAATAAGGAGTCAAATGGCATAACCATATGCTGGCATCCATATGTTTTCACTGAAGTCACTTTACTATCAAGGACCATGCTGCCAGTTCCCAGGGGCCTCTTCTCCATCTGATTGCTGGAGTCTCACACTTGATTTGTTGTTTGTCCCTAAGACATACCTCCCTTATTCACCTGCACACTGGTGGCTGTGTAGATGTCACCTAATGAGCAGCTGAGACCTCTTAAAGTTTCTCAGTACTTTTATACTAGCATCCTTCCTCTCTCCCCTGAACCCTGGTCCCCAGGTCTTATTTTAATTACAGAAACTGTCATTGAAAAAAAGAAGAAAATGGACAATTGCCTTTTCTAGGTAAAACCAAGTGAAAGGCCAGGATGGGGAAGAGCTAAAAACTTCTCTGGTCTCCAGATTTTAACGAGTCTATTAGTATGAGGAAATGCGCAGAGTGCACAGTGCTGACAAGCAGATAGCATTCATTAGGTTGTCTTACTTTATATAGCAAGACATTACTTAAGAAAAGCCAAGAGTTTTGATTTAAGCTGTTCCTTTTTTTCCTTTACGAGTTTATAAATTAGTGGTGGATTGTCTTTCAGGCTGGAAGAGCTTTTGACAGGCTCATATCTTCCTGCATAACACTTGACATGCTCTAGAAGAACCCACAAAAGCCAAATGTCGACCAGTGACAGCAATTATAACCTTGAGATACATCAGGTATTGCCTGAGAAGCTGCTGCCTTCACACTGGTCTAATATAAGGGTTGCAGGAATAAGAGAGATTTGCTGGAACTAATACTGTTTCATTTGCATGTACCTAATTCACCTCTCACTAATACAGTCAGATATTACTGTTTTGTCAACCATCATTATTTTCATCTGTGTTGCATTTAAGTCATCACTTGCTTCTTTTGAGATAGTAGTACTAACTTGCCTGACCTTGGCTGTTCCCTTCAGTAAACAATGCTGTGCTTCTTTTATTTACCTTTTTTTAAAGAAAAGAAGCTAGCTGATATTTTGCTACTGGTTTAGCACCAGATATATTTGTTATACTATATAAATGCTAATATATTGAAATTTCAATATATAACATAATTAGTAACACAATTACCATACATAAGAATTACTGTGACTAGGGAATTACAGTTCTTTGAGTCAGCAATACACCTTTAGGACCACTATTTGCTCTCACCTCTGTGTCCACACCTCTGAGTCACTATGCCAGATATAAGGTGTCTTGTCTATATGGTAACGAGACAAGACCATCATTATGTGTGATCATTAAAGGCTCCAAAGGCATTTCTTACAGGAGTAGAGGTGAAGTCCTTGCATGCTGTCTAAATTCCTATACAGGTAGTTGTAATCTGCTTCCTTAAAATTTCTGTCCCTTTAATAATGAGTTTTATTGTTGTACGAAACTTCTGAAGCTGCTGGTTAAGAACTATTAAACAGTAGATGCATGTAAATAAAGCAGGGCTTTGTGTAGGACATTACTTTTCAGAGAACCTGGAGATTCCATAACGTTGAAAGGTGTTATCCAATTGTAAGCTCATTGTCACAAATAAAGTAGTCCAAGTCTCCCCTTATTTACACACAGTGTAACCTTCTTGTTTTTACTGTAGCTGCACATTGTGCAAATCAGAGTAGAATTTGGTTCATTAATTCTAATTCTGTTCTGGCTGGACAAACAGACAATGTGCCCAGACAGAATTGTCATTGCATATAAAAGAAGTGCTTTACATATTTTCAAAGTATCATTAAGATGCTTATTTCGGCTGCAGTCTAGGAGCATCTCAGAACACAACCCCAGTGACATTGCAGCTGTTGTGCTTGGACATTAAAAAGGCAGTCTTTCCTTTCATTGTAATCATTTAAAAATTACCAGTCATGTGCAGACTCTTTGAGCCTGACCCTCAGCCCATGTGAGCCAGGATGGAAGTCAGGGCATGTCTCTCCATTGAAGTGTACATACTTTGAATCATTCTGAGGATTTTAAGTGTCTGGCCATGCACACCAGGTAGTGGACTGTTAATTGAAATAACTTGAAATGGTTAATATCTGAGGCTTGCATTCATGATAACAAGCACAGCATACACGGGAAAAGAGGCTTTTTAAGCCCTTCTGTTAGTGTAATGTTGGAATGCCTTCCCTCAAGTGAAATGAGGCAACTCTTTGGCACTGCTAGCAGCAGGACAACCACCCCCACAGCCTTCTACTCTACAACAGGCCTTTGAATCTGCTGGAATAACGTAGTGGTTAATCTGTGATTCATTACAATGTGTGAGTGTGTCTGTGTTGGGGGGGGGAGGGGGTGGGCAGGAATAACATCTCTCTTCCTGCAAACAGCAATGCTGTGAGTGTTACGTTATGCTCCAAGCAGCATTCCCTTCCACCACACACTGCATCTGTTGTTAAGTTTTGTCACCTTCCACAACTTTGTCAGCCCTATTTTTGTCACAAAGTAGGGATCCCTTTCTGATATTGCTCCAAATCAGTGTTGCACAACTGTTGAACATGGCTGAGAACTGTGCTGTTCCTGGCAGTAAAACCTTTGTTGCTATAAAGCCCCAGGAAAGGTGCTTCATGTTTTATCTTTATGTGTGGGCTTCTGCTTAAGAGATGTAGTACAGTGCAAAGACATTGCTAAATTGTCAAAGAGTTGCCTGGGTTTTATTTGAGCTCACACTGTCTTCAATAGATTTTGTTGGGTGGGCTATATAATGAATTGCATTATTTATAATTTACAAGTATATTAAAGACAATATACTGGTATTTTATGTGGAAAAGCGTATTAGAGGAAGACAATTCACATGATCAAGATGTAAGCCCATGCATTACCTCACTTCAGATGGAAAAACTGTAACAACAGCTTAGTAATCATAGACAGTGAATGCTCAGGTTTCTGCGGTAAGAGAGGCTCCTGTCTCATGTACCGCATTGCCACCATGGCTCTCATAATGTCTCTTTAGGCAAACTCAGGAAGACTGGACAGCAAGGTGTATTGAGAATTGACTGAACAGCAGATCTCAGAGCATAGTCAGTGGCACAGGGTCTAGTTGGAGGCCTGTCACTAGTGGTTTCCCGCAAAGTTCAGTGTTGTTTAACTTGTTCATCAACGACTTGGATGAAGGGGCAGAGGTCTCCTCAGCAAGTTCCCTGATTCCACAAAGCTGAGAGGAGTGGCCAATACCCCAGAGGGCTATGCAGCCCTTCAAAGGGACCTTGACAGGTTGGAGAGATGGGCTGAGAGGAACAGTTTGAAATTTAACAAAGGCAAAGGCAGGGTCCTGCTCCTGGGGAGGAATAACCCCGGCACCAGCACAGGCTGGGGCTGACCTGCTGGGAAGCAGCTCTGTGGAGAAGGACCTGGGGATCCTGGTGGACAACGAGCCAGCAGTGTGTCCTTGTGGCTGAGAAGGGTGCATTAGGAGGGATGGATTAGGAAGAGCATGTCCAGCAGGCTGGGGGAGGGCTCCTCAGTACAAGAGAGACACGGAACTCCTGGACTGGGTCCAGCAGGGGCTGCAAACACAGTTAAAGGACTGGAGCACCTCTCTTATGAGGAGAGGCTGAGGGAGCTGAGCCTGTTCAGCCTCAAGAAGAGGTGACTGACAGCATATCTCATCAATGTACTGAAGTATCTGAAGGGAGGTTCTTAAGAGGATGGAACCACAGTCCTCTTGGTGGTGCCAAGCAGTAGGACAAGAGGCAAAGGGAAGAAACAGATACACAGGAGATTCCACTTAAGTTTGAGGAAAAACTTTACTGTGCATGTGACCAAGCACAAGATTACCTAGAGAGACTGTGGAGTCTCCCTCACTGGAGATACTGAAGGACCAACTGGACACAATCCTGTGCAATATTCTCTGGGCTGACTCTGCTAAAGCAGGGATGTTGGATTAGATGACCACTGTGGTCCCTTCCAACCTGACCCATTCTGTGATTCTGTGAAAAATTTAGAGGTAAATTTAGTTTTGGAATGACCTTAGGAAGTCATTTAGTCCAATCTCTGCTTTACAGTTTTCTTTGCCACTTACTATACAGAAAGTACATTCAGGAAGGCAGAGTGGATCTGAAACAGTTTCAGCATCTGTTTGCTGTGAGTGCTGAGGTTTTGTCTCCCATAGTGATGCTTGCCAGTAGGTTACTGGGCAGTGGGTTAGTTGTTCCACAGGAATTAGTAGACTTTAAAAGAGCCACAGCACACAAAAATCTCTGCAAATGACTGAACATAGAGATGACATTCTGGATATAAACATATGCACAGAAGCCTACTGATATTATAGAAAAAGTGTCTGGCATTATTCTAGGATAAGATCTTCAGAAAGATAAGTGATGTTTAGGTAGTGAACAACAGCACCTACAAAATCATTCCCTTTTTAACTGGCCTTCATGTACCTGGATTTTTTTCTGAGATATGCATCTGTCTGAATGAATTATTTCAGTGCTTTCTCAAATGTTTACTGTGTTCAAGTAAGGATGCGAGAGAACTCATTGTGGAAACTGAAATGTAAGCATTGCAAAGAAAAAAAATGTAGTTAATGTTACTGCAAGAAAAACTGACCTTTCAATTTTTTATTTTGTCATATATATAAGGTTTATTAGGCATCACAGAACAATGCCTAAAGTCCATAGGTATTTCATAAGTCACTGTGAACACGCTGCTGTGCTAACTGGTTCAAAGAATTTCCACTCTTGCCCGTTACATACACAGCATTTTTTCTTTCTTCATCAAATTTCAACTGAGGAAACCCCTGTAGGATCTCTCTTAGATCACCCAAGAACACTGGAGATCAGTTCAATCGTGGGTACAGAGGTCTACAACCGGGCTGATTGGTTTAATTTCCTGAGAGCTGGTGAGTGAGCCAACAAGGGAAGGTGCCCTGATGGACCTCATGTTTATGAACAGAGAAGGACTAGTGGGTGATGTGCTGGTTAGAGGCCACCTGGGCAACTGCAATCACAAAATGATAGAATTTTTGATTCTTGGAGAAATAAGGGGGGGGGGGGGTCAGCAGAACTGAACTGTCACATTACCAGATTCTGACCTGTTCAGGAGCCTGGTTGACAGACACTCTTGGAAAGCAGTCCTGAAGAGTAAAGAAGTCCAGGAAGGCTGGACATTCTTCAAGAAAATCCCACAGGTACAGGAGCAGGCCACGCCCATGTGCCAAAAGATGACTCAGTGAGAAAGAAGATTGGCCTGCCTGAACAGAGAGCTTTAGCTGGAACTCAGGTCAAAAAAGAGAGTTTGTGACCATTGGAAGAAGGGACAGGCAACTCAGTATAGCTACAAGGATGTCGTGAGGTTATGTAGGGAGCAAATGAGAAGGGCCAAAGCCCAACTAGAACTTAATCTGGTTACTGCCACAAAAAACAATCAAAAATATTTCTATAAATACATAAGCAGCAGATGGAGAGCTAAGGACAATCTCCATGGATTTTGGATGTAGGGGAAAACACAGTGACAAAGAATAAGGAAAAGGCTGAGTTAATGGAGTCAAAACCAGCTGGTGGCCAGCTGCAAGCAGGTATGATGGTGTTGGTGCCATAAGTCTCTGTAATGCGGAATTTGAACTGCACTAACTGTTGTTAATGGGAAAAAAGCTGGCTGGACACATTGCCTCTTCCCTGGGGAAACCCTCCCACGGTTCTCTTCCCTTCCAGCAAAGGTGACCATTGCTGCTTTCTGGGAGCTACTTAACATTTGACTGCTTAGATGTAGTATTGGACTTTCTGGAGACAACTAAAGGTTTTCTTCTGTAACTAAAAAAAATTTCCATGTGCAAGTAATATCTGATCAATGACATATGTCTGCAGAGGCCTGTTGTTTTTTGTCTGGTGTTTCTGCTTACTGATTTAAAGTCAAATTCTGCAACTTTGTATCAACATGAGCCCATTGTCTCCGGAGATTGAGAACAGAGTTTGGCTCTGTCAGAGAGGTCTACCACAAACCATGTAATTCCAGTGTATGTATGATGTGTGACTTGTAACCTTGTTCTCTGCAGAGTAAGTGGTTTGTACATCTCTTATGAAGACATGGTAAAGAATTCCAGCACTGCATCTGAAATTCATTCTATTTTAAATTGCCCTCCTGCACATGCAAACAACTGAGTTTCCCTTGCCCACTTCTGTATAAAAAATGATTGTGGTATAAATAACCTTCAGTACTTTGTAGACTGAGTTTGGTGGTATGAGTGAAAGGTCAGAATGAGGCTGAGAGAAAACACTAGCCAAACAGGATAAAGAACACCTACACAAAAGCTGTATCGTTAAAAAAAAACAAAAACAAACCAGTTAATCCCATTCTGCATTGTTGTCAACTACTCTTCCTTAAAGAAGGAAGTGACATGTGAATTCCAGACTTGGGCTACAGATTTAGAAGCTTCCAGTTAGGAACTATTATTTTGAAATATCAATGCATGATGCTTTTTTCAATCAAAGTGTTTTAAAGGGCTCAAACCCCAAATTCTAAGTAGCATTTTCTTTGTATTTTAAACATCTGTGCTGTTTATTAGAAATGGCATCTGATTTTGGCAATCCAATTTTTTTTTTTTTTTTT
>VZRO01001503.1:0-79623 GCA_013397915.1 Daphoenositta chrysoptera | reverse complement strand
TTTTTTTTTTTTTTCTGGTAGAGCTTGAAAGAGTTGCACCACTCTTTTTTCACTGCAGTTGTTGGGGTCTAGGGATTTCCTAAAATTGCTAGTAGAATATAATCCTGGAAGTAATTTATCCTAGCTTTTTTTTTTAAAAGGGCAAGGACACAAAGGAGGAGAAGAAGGTATAAGATATGTTCCTGATTTGTGCAACACTACACACAGTGCAGAAATTGTTTGCCAGTTCAATTCTACTGCAAGTTTACCATTTTCTTAGGGCAAAATTATAATTGTGTTTAAAAAAATAGATGGTTTATAATAACAATTACTGTAATATTACCAACTGTGATTTTTGAGTAGATTTTAAAAAATTCTATCTTAAGCCTTTCTTCTGCAGTTGAGGTAATAGGAAAGAGAGAGGGAAGATATTGTTTTGAAATTACCATTAATTTAAAGCTGGAAAGCCTCATTAGGAGAAGTTTAGTTCTGTCTGCAGTAGAAAGTGCTATACACGATGTTCATGAAAGTGTGAGACATACAGCTTGTTATACAAAGACAAGACTCAGAAGCAAATCAGAAATGGATGTGAAAACTGGCTTTATTCTGTCCTTTGTAGTGCCTGCAGTTTAAATACTGTTCTTTGCTTGAAAAATAAGACACAAACCAAATAGTATCTGCAGAACATGTCAACACTTTAATGAAGTTTTGTGTGTTTTATGCATGCATTTTGCAGAATCTAGAAGAATCCTCTACAGGATATTTAATCCCAGTATTTCCAGCTGAACAGACTGATATCACCTCTGCTTAAAGTCTGGCTTATTGTACACTTTGAGACATTTTTTATTTCTTTATATAACCCACTTACCCACTCCTTACACCTCAGCTTCACTGTTAGGGTGCATTGCAGCCTTGCCTTGATTCGAAGAAAATGAAGCTCTTTGAGCTGAAGAAGCATTAGCACTTCTCAGGTGCTTGGCTTCTGGCATAACCAGCCTGGGGAAGCCTCCTGTGGTATGTGCAGCTCAGGAGCCGAGGCCCTGGGAACAGCTGTCCCCTCATGAATCATTCATGGGGGGAGCTGTGATGATGAATGATCAGCTGCAAACAATGCATAACATTTAGAGAAAATAAAGGCATTTCGATGTAATTTCATTTTTTTCCCCAGAGGTGGGGCAGAGCCCCAGGTGTCTTCATAGTGGGGTAACTTTAGTTAAGGAGGAACTTTTAAGTCCTGGAAACAGTTTTCCAATGACCCCACAGGTCTTCTCAAGACCCCTTCCCAAAAGGAGGAGGCAAAATCGTAGTGATGATAAGGTAAGATATTAAGTTCAAATTAGAAAACAGAAACATTTTTTTCCTGCCTTTAACTTTTGCTGTGTTCCCAGATTTTGGAAAATTCATGAAAAATTAAATGGGTGACTATTTTCTGGCTGGCTGGGGAATGCCAAGTCACATGTTGTTGCTCCTGCTCTTTGACTGGCTGCCTTCTATAGCTAATCAACACAGTGTCATTTTGAAATTCACATCTGGGAACTCTTTGAGCTAAATATGCACTTTTCATAAGCTCTGGCAACTGTAAAGCACCAAATGCTTGAATATTCAAGGAAAATAAACACACATGCTAAGAACGTGTCAGAATGGAAATCTGTGTCAAGTTTGAAAGAACAATCTAGGATATCCTCTGCCCTCTGCTCCCTGCTCTCCACTCAGCTGTGCTCAGTAGCAGGAGTAGATGGCAGAAACATGTGTCCCTTATGTAAGATGTGCTCACAATGCCCCTGAACTTTTGGCATCAGTTCAGAATGTAGTTAACTGGATCGTGCCAGTTTAAATATATCTGGTCATTTTCCAGTACACTGCTCAGCTGTCTACCTTTCAGCGCCCTTGCTGGCATCTCAGTAAGCTCAATCTGCATTTCTGGGTTTGTTAATGCTACTGGGTTCTCTAGAGGGAAACAGGATATTATTATGTTGAGAGAGAGGGACAGGGAACCACGAGATCCGGAGTAATTTTTGGTGGCTATTATGATTTCCTGCAAACTTCTGGAGACATTCTTCTGGGTTTTAGTATTTAAAGAAGATTCACAGAGCCCGGTCTAATGAAGCACAGTTCTAGCTTTGAGCATGTGAGTAGTCACATAGCAGTTAGAGGAATGAGGCTTTGATTGTCTTGGAGTTCAGTTTGCTGCACATTATTTCGCACTGTCTCAGAATACTGAAGTACAACAGTATTTGGAGACTATCAGAAGGAGTCATACAATCATGGGTCAAAATGACATGCTTAAAATTTCTAAAAAATCTGCAGACTTTGATATTGTTATTACTTGTACCAGAGACAAGAAGGTCCTTCTGAGTCAAAGACATGATCTCAGGACCTGTTGTTGGCTACATCAGGCTAAGTCCTCTTCCTGTCCAATGGACCCCATGAAAGACATGATTCTTTGCTTATATTATTTTTTCCCCTTTTTACTATATTCCACTATGATTGTATGGAGATGTGCACAAAGGCTATGACAAGGATGGTCTTCAGTGATGCAATTGAAACGTAAAGGTCACTGCCTGCAAAATTTCTCTATCCTGTGGAGAATAATTCAAATACCAACCTGCTTGAAGTATCCCCAGTTCTGCTTTTCTATTATTCTTGAAAAGGTAATAAATAAGGTTAATTAATAATAATCATAAAGTACAAGACAAACATGGCACTGATGGAAATGGTTAAATCCAAATTACTTGCTGTGCCTGAATTGAAGTGCCTGTCATGCCCTGGCAGGTTCTGAAATTAAGCTGAATAACTTAATTTCTAGTTGTGGATTCTATGGATCCTCCTTGTACACTGCAAAAAGCCAAATCAGAAGATTAAAAAGAGCAGTGCCAATTGTTTGGGGAAGTCATTGTTTGCCTGTACTTAGCAAGAAAGGGACACCATTTGGCAGCATGGGGTGCCATTGCCTTGGTTCCAGCTAACGATCACTGTGAATTGAGCTGTAAGGAGAGCTGCCCATTGACCAGCATTGATTGCTGTCCTCGACAGGTGCTAATGTTCAGAGGGCAGATCACAGCTGCTTGCCCAGGGTTCCCATTATCCTTTGCTGGGTATTGATTCCCCCTGTGGGATGTTTCCTTCCTAACTGTGTTAATTTTCAGGCCGCATACTTGCATTGGTCTGTGCTGAGAGGGGCAAGCAGAGGTGCCTTGGCTTATCTGTGTTTANTAGAGAGCATGTCTGTTGGGATCCAAGTTTCCTTTAATTATGGTGCACATTAAGGGACAGGCTCTATGAAGAATACCAGTACTGCTCTTGTAATTGCTTCAGGTGCACTCAAAAATTAATCAGAAAGTACACAATAGGGGTTTTGTTTTGGTGTGCTTTATTTTGAATCCTTTCTAAGTCTGAGGACTTGCTGCCTGTGTGTAGAGCTCACACAAGTGTAACAAGGAAAGGATGGAGAAGTAGTTTGTGAAGCTGCCAGGGCAGGCACTGTTGTGTTCCTTCAGCACTATTTTGGTGCTGCACACAATTAATTAGCTGATGGACCTCAGTTAACATCAAACCAGAAGGATAGTATATTACATTCATTTTGCATTGGAATAAATATCTTTCAGGGTTGAGTGGCTATATGGATTTGTCTTTCCGTAGGTGTGTGCATAGTGCTTAGAGCTGTGTTGGGATCTTGCCGATTCTTCATACTACATGAAACTGCTTATAAGAATTGTGCCTTAGCTATCTACTTCAGTAAGTCAAAGAAATCTAATCCAGAATTTTTTCAGAGAAAGGAGTAATAGCGTATGACAGAAAAAATATTCATTCACTGAGGATTTTTATTGTTTTGGCAGATACAACCACGACAGTGCAAATGTTGCCTTCACATATGAAGAAACATTATTAATTTTATCTCTGTAACAGGGAAATGGAACAATTAATTTAGGTTCTCTGAAAAAATTATACTATTGCACTGATAGATAGACACCAGTTTCCAAGCCTTCCTTAAAGCATCTTTGTTTTCTGTGGTCTGCATAGAAAGGAGAAGGTACATCTGAACCTAGTTAGCCCTAGGGCTGAAATAGTTAGGTTGTGGTGTTTCTGTAATCAGCAACAACCAAAAGATGTATGTAATTATCTTCAGCTCTCTAGTTTAAAATGGCCAGGTAGTCATTTATAGGTGAGTATCAGGGTGGATCCAGCACTTGGATTAAAACCTCTGTAACCATTTTGACAAAATTTGTGAGTTCTTTGTGGTGTCAACAAATGTTGCATTATTATAAAAGTAACTCTTCTTTGAGCTTCAGGGTACCAGAGTGGTTACCTCACCCTGGAAGCATGAAGTCCCAAAGATTGTAGTCCAACACTAGGAATTTACTTCTTTTTCTAGAACATGTTTCCTGTACTCTATGTGCATGGCTTTGGAATGGTGTAGTCTACAGACATGAATTTTGGGGTACCTTTTTTAACTCCGGCAGGTTCACAGTCCACCTTACAAAAATGATGCATGGGTGGGTGGATTAAAAAAGGATGTGAAAATACACAAAATAATATATAATTGAAAATAAAATAGTAGGGGATTTCAGCAGCATCTGAACAGCAGGGAGAGGATATGTTCCTCTTTTCATTTTTCTACTGCTGAAGTTGCTTTACCTTTAATGCACAAGGGTTTCTGCTCATCTTGGTTTCCCAGGACAGCAATCCCTTCTGTGGTTGCTGGAGTGAGTAGCTTGTGCTGCAGTGCATGCAGGATTGAAAGAGATGGTTTAATCCTCAGTTGCAGCACATCAGCTCATTTAAGCAGCCGTAGTGATGCAAGTGTGGACAAGGGTACAAGTCATCTCATTAACTGATAACTGCTGTATGTTGGAGAGTGCAGACTTAAGCTACTCCTGAAATGAAAAAAGCCATCTGTTTAAGATCAGCTGGGACATCAAATTTAAAAAGTAGAAAAATAAAAAAAAAAGAGAAAATCCCAGTCCAACGGAGAGCCTGAGTCTGCTCTTGCTAACGCTTGAATAACTCAAGAGAAATGAACAGAAATGAACACAGTGGAGGCAGTGTAACAGCAGTAAAAACAAGATCAGAATCTGTGCCCGTAAGAGACATCATATGTGAACTTTGTAGAAAGAAGATGAGTGGGAAGAGAAATGTTGGTAGGGAATGGGTAAAGACAAGGAATATTTATTATCTGCTTACTGCAATGCTCTTCTCCCTTTATGGGATGAGAAATGTGATTTTTTTTCCTATTATATGTCATACTTTGAACAGTTGCCTCTGTTTCTCTGGCAGTCTCCCAGTGTGTTCTAAAGGAACCATCTCAGTTTTCTTAACTGGGTTTGCTTTGTGGGACTGACCCTTCTCTACACCGGAAGGGTACAGATCTGGTACTGCTCATTTGGGACCCACAGAATTGCATTGATGTAAGGGAAGCAAAAGGGGAGAAACCTAGGCTCTGTGGCTGGAATGGAAACTCATGAGTTAAAAAAGAATTATTGGGGGGAGGAGGATTAGAAAAGCAAAAAAATAAATTAGAGCATTGAGAATTCAAAGAGGCAGGTGAAGCTGAGAGACAGAGCTTTATTAAAGGGGCTGGTGAGATAGTGCTCTGTGTAAGACAGGAGTTAGCTGAAAGAGAAAAAAATAATTAAATTCAAATAGAAAGCTAATTAAAAAAATAAGAGGGAGAAAAGAATACATTAAAAATGGAAAGAGGCAATAGAAGGAAATATGAAATAAGAAAATGCAAGTACTGAGAGGTAAGAGATGAAGAAAAATATCTTTCTCTAAAGCAATTGTACAAAATAAAAAGCAGCAGTAATTTTATAAAAGTCTTTACCTTTGGATTGACAACCACCCTAAAAGATCTCCAAGAAAAGCAATTCAATTCAAATTTGATTCTAGTTAATTAAGACACCAAAGTAGATTACTGAGTTGGGCAGCAATTCAATGCAGTTGTAGTAGAGTTGTCAATCAGTACAACTGCAATCCAAATTAGATACCAAAAAAAAAGACCGCAAAAAGAAAAATAAAGTGCTTAATCTTATTTCTCATTGACTTCAATGGGACAGGAAGAAACCATTTTACAGAAAAAACCCATTACTGGGAAAGAGTGAAAATGACAGAGGTTAAAGTCAAAGAGATGATTTGGGCTACAAACCATGATGTGAACATGGAAAGTGAGAGCTTCCTTCTTACCAGGCCCTTGTTGGTTTCTGGTGTGTTCTGGTATGCTGCCTCTAGTTCAAGTGAAAAGCTGAGGATGGGGCTATATTTTCATAAATTTATAAAATATCGTGAGTTGGAAGGGACTCAAAAGGATCATTGAGTCCAACTCTTTATTCCACACAGAGAAACTCAAAAGTTAACTCAGGTGTCTAAGTGCATTGCTCAAATGCTGCTTGAATATCCAATGGGCCTGGGGCGATGACCTATTCCCTGGGGAGTTTCTTTCAGTGCTAGATCCCCCTCTCAGGAAAGAACCTTTTCCTCGTATCCAGTCCAAGATTCATCTGATGCAGCTTTAAGCCATTCCCTTGTGTTCTATTACCAGACACCAGGCAAAAGAGATCAGCATCTCCCTCTCTGCTCCCCACCCTGAGGGGGTTGCAGACAGCAGTGTGGTCACTGCTCAGTCTCCTCTTTTCTAAGCTGAACAAACCTAGGATCCTCAGCCAATCCCCAGGAGTCATGTCCAACTGTCCTTTCTCTATCTTTGTTGCCCTCCTTTGGGCACTTTCTAAAATTTTTATATCCCTCTGCTATTGTGAAGTCCAAAACCACACACAGAACTCGAGGTGAGGCCTCACTGATGCTGAGTATAATGGGACAGTCACTTTAGATCAATTAGCTACATCATCCTCAAGGCACTCCAAGTAATGGTTGGTCCTTTTGACTGTGTATTGTTGACTCAAATTTAGTTTATCATCAATCAAAAGCCTCAGATCTCCTCCTGCAGGGCTGCACTGCAGCCTCTCATTCCCTAATCTAACTGTGTATCGATTTCTCTCCTCTCTTCAAGGCAACCAGCATGGATAGGATAGTAAGGAAAACAGGGCTTCCCTCAGCTTGGCACACACAGGAAAGAGGTTTGACCATAGTTTAGAGCAGTTATGCTGAGCACAAAACTTCCTCAAACTACTTCAAAGGTGGTGCAGCTTACTCACCTCCCCTATTCCAAACATTTCCTGAAGAGGCAACGTAATGCCTCAACATTAAAGGGACAAAGTCTTGCAAATTCTTGAACATGCAAGTTATTATCCATGGATTAAAATGGAAATAATCACCTATAAAACATGTCATATACTGATGTTCCTACTGGTTGCAGCAGTAATGGGTCTGTAAAGCAGCTTCTAGCCAGGATGCTGCTCATGGCTCAGGCTGCTGGAGGAATTTGCTGTGTGCAGATCATGTCTCCTGTGCGTGCATCTGTTCAACCCCAGGGAATTAAGTTGCTCTTTTTGTTCTTCACAAAGGTGTTGTGAGAATAAATGTAGGGCATTTTAGGAGAGAGTGATAAATTAAACCATTCCATCTCGTGGCATAACCACAGAGTAAAGGCCTGTAAGTGTCTTCTGAACAAGTCTTACTCTTGTGCAGACGGATATAACATGGGCCATGCCTCAAAACGTCCTGTTAGTCATTAGATGCAGCTGCAGAGCTTTGGTCTTTGGCCCCTGCTAGCCAGGGGAAGCAGGGGCACCCTGCATGGCTCAGGGGCAGAGGTGTGGGAGAGGCCGTGCTGCTCAAGGGGAGGGGGTGCCCAGGTGTAATTCAGGATGGTAAATAGTCCAGTGAGTTTAACAGCACTGTTTAATGACATCGTTACCATACTACACAAACTCCCATTGAAATTAATGGTATTTCACATAATAAAGTACTGTGCAAATACTCAGTTATGTAGAACATTAATGTGCCTTTAAAAAGGTCATAAAACCAGAAAATCAATTTCGTCTCTTTAGTTATATTTGAAGTGGGGGCTCATAATAGAAACACCAGCACACCTAGAGATGGAAGTCCTCAGCTCTTGAGGCTTGTAGTCATTTGTTCCCTGTCACTTTAATCCACTTAGAGATTTTGAAATAAGAATTCTTTCCTCTCTGTTTTCTTTTTTTGCCTGTCAAACAGAGTTTCCCCTTGGGTTTCTCCAGTGCAACAGACAACATAAATCTATGTTTTTTTGTTTTCCTGTGTATATGCCTGACTTGCAAGTGATGCTAGCAATGAAGTATATTATGTTGTTGACTGAATTGGAAAACATGAAATGAAACATTTGTTCTCATCCAAAACAACATTTTTTAATTTTCTTCCCTCCACCAAACAAAACACCAACTCTTTAGACTTCACAAATTTAAATACGTTTTCCTAGAAATCACTATTGGCAAGTATGTGACCACACTATTTTACAGTTCAAGTATACAGGGTGACATGGATATATTTATTAATACTATGTCAGAGGTCTCAGTTCAGGTTTTCTTTTACTCCTTACTTACTAGCACAAGATAAATGTGATAAATTCTATGTACATTCCTTTGCCTTTTCCTTATTCCCCTGGTACATCACTTAGGCTGGAAGCAGGTACTTTTGCTTCTGTTTAGATATTTCTCTTGCTGTTTTCTGAACAAGACAGTGTTTTCACATCTTGAGCTGATCCATTAGCTAAGTAAGATCCTTCCCATCACGTTTCTTTGTCCTATGAGTTTTTTGACCCGTCTCCTTCATTGCTTTTTGATGTCTAAAATCGTTCTGGGATTTTTTTTATTACTCATTTCTCTTGACAGGCGGTAAAAGCTGGTTCATCAGTCAATCTCTTCAGCCAAAATTGGTAAAATCATGGCTGTTTAGCATTTCCTCAGAGTTCCTCATCTTGTGGGAACCCATGAGTTGAATTCATAGAAACATTTCAGAGCCCACCACTTTGCCTTGTAACTTCATCAGTGAACAGAGTTTGTCAGTTTTACTGGGGCAGAGTCACCAACTCTTCACAGGAGGCAGCACCACAATGTATTTCATGACCTTATTTATGGAGGTTTTTTTACAGAAAACTGAGAACTATAGTCTCTGTAATGAGAGAAGCTGATGTCAAAGGAAGTGGGACTTGCAGAAGTATTAAATTACATATACCACTACCTGTACAATTAGATGTATGAAGATTGAGAGTGGCAAAGCTGACATTGTGTCATTCCTGTGATGGGGCACATATCTGTTTTGCAAGACACCAGTCCCAGAGAGCTGGACTGTTGCACAAGTCTGCCCTGTAGCCTTGTGAGACAATTCATTCCTGACACACATAACTGGAAAACAAATAGCAGGATCTGAAGAATTGCATAAGTTGCACTGAGTGCTCAGAAATGCTCCCAGCAGAGCAGGTAGTGATCCTCTGTGCTTTGTTTGAGTCTAAAGCTCTAGCACAGGACTATTGTATTACTCTATTTTCAGTTCTATAATCATCATCCCAGACAACCCAAATTTGCATGAAATCAAAGGCAGAGACAGGAAGGGTATTACAACAGAGAGGAAAAGCAGATTGTAGGGAACTGAGGAGAAGTGGGTTAATGCAGGACTTGAAAGAGTCAATGGAGACTGAAAAGTCGTTGAGGGAAGAAGCATCTAAGTTTAACTTTCCCTTGCATTACTTACAAATATAGGTACATAATGTACACTGTTCATATGGTACAGGTCTGAGGCTTTTTTTGTTTGTTTGTTTGTTTGGTTTTGGTTTTGGTTTATTTTATTTTTATTTTCTGAACAATCTGAGGGACATATTTATGAAGATATATTTATTTTTTCACCTGAGCTCAGCTGAGTGGGAGTCAGTACTCTGTAGCTGCTCCACAAGCAACCAGGATACTGGTAAGATTATTGGATATCCCCAAGGAATTTGGGAAATGCCATGCATCTAGGACCTCACTAAAGGTCTGGGGAAATGTGCTTGCATTCCAGTTCTGATAACAGGGTTATGTAGTCTTCTTCAAAGTATATGCAGCAGTGACTCTCAGGCCTCCATCCAGAACTCCAATCATAATTTTGCAACAAAAGAAAGAAAATCGTAATCTCTAGGAAAAAATTTTCAGGTGTCTGTTGGCAATGGCAAGAACTGGACTCTGGTTGCTTTTAAATGAAAGTGAGTTCTGGGAAATAGGGACATGAAATTTCCTGTGTCTTCTGGGAAGAACAAATTCTCTTGTACTGCTGGAATATATTGATGCTCATTTTTAGCATCTTTGACATATTAGACATTAGAATCTGAGTTGAACCTTGTAGTTCAAAGGAGTTTTCCATTTTTTATTACTGAACTTCAAGACAAAGACTACTTTGATGAGCACTTTTGATTTTTTGATGTTTTAATTACATTTTGCATTCTTAATTTATTTCACATATAAAGCTCACCATAGGTTAACTTGGGGTTTCTCAGTTTTCTTCTGTGTTTTTCTCCTGGGATTCCATGTCAACTGCTCTTTTATCAGTTAAATACTACTAATCCAGATGCTCAGGCCAGGATCAGTCACAAAATCTTCCACTGCTTTGCTTCCCTTTTTTTTTTTTTCCATTTCAGATCCCAAACAAGTTTTACATATTTCCTTTCACTGAGCATACTACTTCTGCAGTAAGTCTGCTCTTCCTGACTTCACTGAAAACATTAAAAATTGTCGAGTGCATCAGGGCTTGGACTTGATCAAGGTAAGATAACCTGGGTGTTTTTCTTCTCACTGGCACCTGGTGCTTTCCAAAATCAAAGGCACTGTTGTTTAAAAGTCACTTGTTTTCATGTTTCTGAGTGAGTTGCAGCTCCATGGAAACTCTTACTTTGGTGTTTTTCTTTCAGAAGATTTTGACTTCTTATTATCTCTATTGTCTTGCAGTAGTCAATAAGAGCTTAGGGCCTGGAGTGATTTAAACAACTCTTATTTGGGCACAGGATAGTAAATCCTTCTGGTTTACGGAAGAAAACCCCAAAAGATATCCTTTTGCCTGGGTTTTCCAGTGTCTGAAGTAAAAAATTACAAAGTTACCAGCACATTTGGTCTTGCAGGACTGAGAGAATTTTCTGCCCATAAGGCTGGTAAAGGTTGGGAAGAAAACTCTGCACTCAGTAAAGGAAATTACAGTAATCTGCCTGAACTGTAGCTTGCAGTGTTAGCTGGGAGTTCACGATCAGCACGCTCCCAGGTTCCAGCTAGCCCACGTGTTTCATCTGGAGCTATGAGGAACGGCAGCAGTGATGGCTTTTAAGAGGAAAGAAGTCCTGGTAGAACTTACTCTCAAGACCAAAAAAATGTGCAATCCTTTAAACCAAGGTATAGTCATGATAACACCATTCATCATAGCAATGCCTCCCCCTCCCCCCCATCAAACCAGCCCCTTTAAACATAACTCTTCCTGCTGTATGAAGTTATTCAATGAAAGATTTTATTACTGCTGTCTGTACTATTTTTCCAGGGTGCTACCATAATAGAAATCAACACAGCAAAATCAGTAATAATCACACATGTTTCATATTGGTTCCCATGTGGAAAACATTTCAAAGGTGTCAGTGCCTGGAAAACCTGATGGTTTCATTGAATACCAGAGTGAAACTCTAAGGCAAACCCTGAGGAGAGATTAACACTTGGAAGTATAAAATTCAGGTAGTAATGAGAAGCCAGGTGTTCACTGTCAAGGATTCCAAGTTTCCCTAATTATGGGCAAGTATCTGACTTTAACTGCCTCTCTCAGGTGAGCTAGTAATCCTTTGTTGACAAAGATTTATAAAGAGAAAAAAATAACAATAGGAGAAGAAAAAGAAATATGCCTCTGTTTGCTGCTATGGAGAAAATATTACACAAGCAGCCCTATTTCTAACTAAATTAAGACGAGAGAGGGAGTTGGAAGTCATGTTGCACCCACAGTGATCATTCTGCAAATTGCAATATGGATCTAGAATTTCATGTTAATTACATTTTATTTGAAAAGTGCTGCACTACCCAGTATTTTCCACAGCAGTGGAGGCTTGATTCTGCTCTCAATTATGTAGGTGTAAAGTGGAGTATCTCCAGTGAAGCTAATGAAGTTAGAGTAGTTTAACACTGAAATGAGGAAGATTACAATAAGGCCCTAGAGTCTGCAATATTGCTACTGCAGTTAATGATCATTACTGCAGAATGCTGTAGTCTGGTAATTATTTTGTTCATGCAGGTAGAAAGATACATAGAACTGGCACGGATTGTGTCTGTAAGAGAAAATAGTCCAAAATTTTCCAACCTAATATTGTCTCTCCAAATTGCATTGCATATTCCTTTTTGTGTGTATTGTGGTTCTGTGCAGAGGGGAGTGTGTTTGGATTTTGAGGAGGCTGATCTAAAAGGCTGCATGGAAGCTGAGTATCAAAGTGACAAAACTGTGCCTTCTGTTTCATTAATCCTTTAGGCTGCTCTGATGCCTATTGCCATTATGTGGAAACCCCATTATTTTTGCTTCTTTTGGAGTGTCTTGATACACACTTTAAAATACAACACCTTAGCCAGTCCTACTTCAAACTACTTTCCAAGTCTTGTTTTACCAACCACAGTGTTAAATGCCACCCAGACTTTCCTGAGCACCATGTGTGGGTGTGTTTAGGGCAAGAAGTGGACCCGAATTTTTACTGCTGGAATATTGAGTGGAGCAGGCCACAGTGAGACTTTGTGCTGACAGCCCAGGACAACAGTGGGTATCTTGGGTTCATTTCTGCCTCAGCAGTTGAGGACACAGAAGCTACATCTAACCTGGGTTAGCAGTGTATGCTCAAGCATTGATACGTGATTTTCCATGCATAAACTGCCAGCAAGGCCCCTGTAATGGTTTTAACCAGCACACAGCTGGAGATGGATGGGACAGAACACGTTACAAGAATTATCCCTAAAAAGCAGTCAGGATATAGCTGTCCTGTTCAGGTCTTGACTGCGAGCCCTCGTTAGAACGAGGGCTGGGCCATGCCTAAGGAAAGATCTCTAGTCTGAGAAAGAACTCTAGTTTGCTCATATTTGCAGAGCTGTGGCATAACACAGATGCAGCTGAAACAGAGATAGGTCATTACAATACATTTTACTTTTCCCTTGGAGTCCTGTAGAGCCAAACTCAGGTACCAGCCTGATAGCCCCGGGGTAACCTAGTAGCTAGCATTGAGGAGCTAAGATCTCAGGGGCTGAATTTTATGCTTTAGGGCAAAAGGATGTTCCACGTGGACAGGTCTGGATGATCCGTACCTGGTGATAACGCCCAGCTGGTCCATTGTCTGAGCAAGTCTGAGCCACCAGCCTAAACGTGCTACCTAGAGATGCACCAGCATTAGGGAAGCAAGGGTGCAAGGGAGCAGTAGGCAACCTGATGAAAGAATTGATGTGAGTTGAGGGTTTCAGGACATGGACTTTAGTCTGTTCCTGGAACTGATCAGGTAAGATACAAGTTCATGTAGCCTTGGACTAACTGGTGTGAATGTCAAAAAGCTGGATTAAGGTACCTAGCATTTTAAATCATACTTTAACACAGTCTAAGTGTATATCCAGTGCCAACCTCTTTGTTAGTCTAGCTATCTGGATTATTTATTCCCCATATACTAATATACTTAATTTTAAGAGGGCTATTTTTTGTGACTGATTTCTTAAAAACTCCTATGCTACCTTGTTTTCCTCAGCCAGGTGGCACAAGCTTAGCATCAATACTTATAATGAAATTTGAGCATATGACAACATATCAATGACAAGAGGAGAACAAGTAATTTGAAAAGATGTTATTAAAAGATTACTATCTTCAGATAATCTGTTTTCATCAATAGTGCAGTCCAGGTATAGCAGATTTCATAATAACTCTAACATCCACTACATTTGGAGGGGAAATTTTTGAAGGCATAAGAAGTGAAATGGTCCCCAGATCAATTTGGCTGGGAGAAGGGAGGCTGTCTTTATGTGTCTTTCAGGTTCCTGGAGATTTCCCACCTTTGTACTTTACACTGGGGATGGCAAGTCCAGAAATTGTTCTGTAGCTGTGCTTTGACAGGCGCACTTCTGCCGTTCTGTGTTTGGAGGTGTTGAAATGCTGCTGACTTGTTTGTCACAATATTACTCCTAATGCCTTTTAAAAATTACTGTGTGTTGTCTGCTCTTTCTTCTCTCTCAATTGATGGTGAATTAGAGGGGAAGCGTGGAACTGAGGTGGATCTGCCTTTGCAAACAGCTTTGTTAGGAGGCAGGCAGGGACTGTGACGGTTTTACCTCACAAGGCTTGCTCCTTTTTCTTTGCCTTTCTCTGAATGGAAATGTACTGCTTCACCTCCCCCGAAAGAGAAAGACAACACGAAATCTCATCAGACAAAGGGTTATGAATCTCTTCTCATTAGGCACTCAAGTACCTGAGAACGGAATTCTGAGAGGCTCCTCCTGAAAGGGTAGCCAGCTTTATCTGTGAGATAAAATGCAGCTCTTCTTCAGGAAGGACATCACAGTTCGGCTCAGAAGCACAAGCTGGAAAAGGCATACTGCACATGTTCATCATGTAATCTATCTCCTAGGATGCACAACTTGAAAAGAGTTCGTATGTCACCGCAATATGTCCCCTTGTTTATCTTCCAGACAGACTTCATGTATCATGTTGATAAATTGGGCAATGCGCAGGGCCAGTTCCCTCCTACTGAGGTGAGTGGGAGCTGCATGGTGCCTGATACCAAAGCTAGGGAATTATTCAGATTGACTATCATAGCTGAGTGCATGCCAGGCTTGTTTTATTTTCCTTGACAGATTTCTTGGGGAGTTAAGGAGCTGAGGGTGATTGTGTTTCCACAGCAGAAGAAAGGCAGGTAGTACTGCTTGCTCAGTAGCACCCCATGTGTCACACACATGGGTGGCATTGGCAATTTGGGGAGCAGCTCAACTGGAGGCGCAAGAGGCTCCAGATTCAGGGAAAACAGAATCTCCCTTGTTCTGCTGGAGCTATTGCTTAGGGTTTATCCTTTTTAGTATTTGTCCTGGAGGGTTGCTTAAGGCATTACTGTGACATAAACAATTATTAATAATGATTCAGCAACTATATTACCCTGTGTAAAAGAAAACAAAACCAAATAAGTCTAATCTTTTGCAATACTACTTGCAGTTTCCTACAGGGACTGTTATTTATCTTCCGGCCATACAACAATTAAATCTTATTGCTTTCCAGTTGTGAAGGAGCTGAACTCTGAGGATTCGATCCTCACATGGCTTATATCTTTGGGGCTCTGGGTCAAATATTAAGATAATATTTTACTAAAAAGACTTTTATTGTTTGTTTGAATACTCAAACAAAACTGTTTTGAAGCTGGTTGAATGTTAGTGCAGTGAACAGCATTCATACACCTGGACTCTGCTGCACTTGCTCCTCACATTTGTGGAGTGAAACAGGGACCATTTTATTCAGTGGAATCCCATACTTAACAGCAAGCACTGTGTCCAAGCAGCTGCTGACCAGTGCACATCTCTTTGTGTAGCCCATCTGCAGCACTGTGCTGTATCCATGACTGCATCACTCGGGGCTCACAGGGAGAAGACCTCATGTGCAGCCTCCTGCTGGGGGTTTCTCCCCCAACACTTGATGTTTGCTCCAGGAGCACTCCCTTTCCATAATGCAGGCACAATATTGCCTCATGTGTTACACAGATGATTTGCTCCTTTACTGATGTGTATTGTGCTGTAATGGATAGAAGTGTTCTAATGTAATGAATGCTGCTGATCAGTGGGCTGTGCAAGACTGTCTGGGATAGAATCCCACTTACATGTTTGGGAATGCAAGGGAGAATACCTCTGGATGGGTATGGGTGGAGGGTTATAGGGGTTGCATGACTATGTCTCTTTTGTCCCTGTGTTCTGGTTCCACAGACGTACCAGTAACTCCAAAAAACTTTCCTAGTGTCTGGCCAAGAAACACATTTAATTTTGCTTCAGTTCTATCAGAAACCAAGAAGGAGTTAACCCAAATGCTGTCATCATTGTCGTAAATACAACTTGGAGAAGGAAGCAGCTAAGTCACTAATTCCTTCTGAATTCAGCCTGGTGATGCAGAGAGAAGAGTGTGTGACCAAGAAGAAAAACACTCTTATATCAAAACACACATGAAAAAATTATCTCGAGAATGGGAGATGAACATAAAGAGAAAAAACCCAAGAGAATAGAAGCAAAGATAATAAACAGCCACAGCCAGACTCAGATGCTCTCTCTCCCTTTAGAGATGACTTTACCAACATGTATTACCTCATTGCAAAGGTATGTAGGCCGGTGTGCTTCAGGATCAGTCCAAATGAAGCCTATTGTTTTATCTGTATTAAAATACAGAAGTGAATAGCTGTATATTGTACCTGAATTAGTAATTGCAAGGGACTGATTCCAACAGGTCCTAGGGATTAAGCCATGGAAATCCCACTGACCTTCAGTAGTGCCTATGCACCAACATTCCTCCAGCGCTTTAAAAAATCTGTGTGTATGTACAGGGAAAAGTCCGGTGCTATTACTATGATTTTGATACCTTGTCATGTACTCAATTTTATACAAATTTACACAGTAGTATTTGTCAGGTCAGGGTTGTTGCCACTGAAGTAGAAAGCTCAAATTGGTGTGAATTACTCAGACTTAACATTGTACTTTGAATTATGACTTTTTATATTTACATGAGAGTGTCCATTGAGTCACATCTGGTTTTTGTGCTGTTTACAAACTGCTCTAAAAAGCTGAGCTGAAAATATTCGCAGTCAGTTCAGTATGTCAAACAGAGGAATAGAATTTAGCTCTGTTCTTAAAACATGATTATTTATGTAGCAGGCATGTTGGCCAACAAAAAGAATGAAAGCTGACGGGCATGAAAATAACCAGTCTGCTCATACATGAGAATTGCTTGCAGTGGTCCCAGCAGGAGCTTGAAGAGAACTGTGTAAATTGTGAAACAAAGGGTGTATAGTTAATGCACGCCAGAGATGACCATTTGTGGGGCTACTTAATGCTACAAATCCCACATGGCAATGAGGCTGTGAAAGAGAGAGCAGAAATCACAGACTGGGTAAGGTTGAAAGGAACCACAGTGGGGCATCAGGTCCAACCTCCCTGCTTAAGCAGGGCCATCCTGGAGCACATGGCACAGGATTGTGTCCAGATAGTTCTTGAATATGTACAGTAAGGGACACTCCACAACCCCTCTGGGCAACCTGTTCTTGTGCATGGTCCCTTGCATAATAGAGTTCTTCCTCATATTGAGTTGCAACCTCCTGTGCATCAGTTTCTGCCCGTTGCCTCTTGTCCTATTGCCCAGCACCACTGAGCAGAGCCTGGCTTCATCCTTTTGGCACCCTCCCTTCATATACTTACAGACATTGATGAGATCCACTCTCAGACACCTCTTCTTGAGTCTACACAGGCCCAGCTCCCTCAGCCTTTCCTTGTAAGAGGGATGCTCCAGTCCTGTAATCCTCTCTGTAGTCTCTGCTGGACCCTCTCCAGGAGCCCCATGTCTCTCTCTACTGAGGAGCCCAGAGCTGGACACAGCACCCCAGGTGTGGCCTTACCAGGGCCGAGTAGAGGGGCAGGATCAACTCCTTCCACTTGCTGGCAATGCTATTCCTAATAAAGCCCTGATGAAAAAAAGAAAGAAAGAAGGAAAGTAAGAAGGAAAGAAAGAAAGAAAGAAAGTAGGAAAGAAAGCAAGCAAGCTACAGGAGCATGTGTGCCCATGCTCTGGGAGCACATGGCTGTTGGTACTGGGTGAGGGCTGGTGCATCAAATTACCAGTTTAATCTTAAAATGCAGACTAAGTATGAGAAGACATGTAGCTGTATAGATTATGCATGCCCAAAGATAAATTAATGGAAGATTACATTTAAAACAACTTACAGTTGGGAAAGAGGTAATCAGAAATGTGAATGCATTAGTATTGTTAGAGCCACAGCCCTCAATCTGATGCCTGCCAACATACCCATTGGCACATGTGCTATGAAAACTATTACTTGATCACATATAATGGTTTTTCAAAGGGTGCCCCCATTGGTTATTGAATGGCATGGACAGAGATGCTGGATGATTCAGATGAGCAATAACTAGTTTTAACCTTTTTTTCTTAAGAAATTAGTATTCTGTTATTTTCTGCTGGCCAGTCCTCTCTCTAATGACTTTAAATCTCTTAGATCATCTAATCTAAACTTGATGTGGGGAAGGGGGAAATAGCATGTGTCCTCAGAACCTTGCTAGGTTGGCTCAACCAGCACATTAGGCATCAGAAAATCACTCACTCAAAATGAATCAGGTTCAGTTAATACTGCCTTTCACAGTCTATTTGTCACTCTTAGTGCTCCTCATATGCAGTCCCAGCAGCAGGCATGCACCAGATAAGGAATTTTCACAGTGCCATGAATTTTCTTTTGGCAACTTCCAGTCTTATCAACAAAGTACCTTGCAAATACAAAGTAAGCTTTACAATGATAAAGGGAAAGATAAATGTTATTATCTATATGCTATGGAAAAGGATCTAAATATACAGTGCCACCAATTTTGTGTGCTTCTATAATCATTTGTGTAAAATGGGACACAACGAGATTTCTCTGATGTTCCAAGCACTGAACATTCTCAGAGGGAGCTGAAACAGGTCAGAACCACTGACAGGGCCATCCATCCTGTGGCGTTGGGGAGGCAGATCTCTCAGTGCTGCTCTTTTGCACCATTGTGTTGTTTGAGTGCATCTCTGCTAGAATATGTACTGTTTTGTGTGACCTGTCCTATTTGTCTCTACATAATACACTGGACTCAGGTGAGGCTGGAAACTGAAGAAATTGAGAATAAACTGCTGCTTTTCAAGACAGAGTGTAACTTGTAGAAGGTGAGAATCTTGGCATTGAGAGTGTGAAGAATATCTTACTCCACTTAATAACAAGCCACGATGAGAAGCAGTTTGTCTGCTGTCAGTATCTGACAGTGTCTCGCTCTCTCTTGCATCCACTTTTCTCTAACTCACATTTCTGAAGTCCTGCAAACTCTTCAGTCTTCCAAGATCCATCTCACAATGCCAAGGCAGGCTGATAGAGTAAAGCAAAATTTTTTTCCTTTAGCACCTATATTTCTCTTAGAGTCTTTTTTCCCCTTTTCCCTATGGGAAACAATCTATGTGATGAATATTTCTCAGACATCTCTCATGGTCCTGTCTAAGGGAGAAAGGAAAAAGGAATAAAACAGACAAAACATGAAAACTTTTGCAAAGGTGAAACCAAGAGGGTATTTTTTACAGTAAAAATGCAGCAGGATGAACAGAAGGATCACTCTGGAACAACTTGCTGGTATGGCCATCTCCTTGATGTTGGAGATTATTAATTTATGGAAGTTTTTTATGGGATCAGAATAAAAAATATTTCTCATATTTAGGCTACTTCTATTAAACGGTCAGCTAAAAATTGTCCGGGTTTATGAATTAATTTCTAATTGGTCTAATTTCTTTATATATACCATAGTGTCATCTCTAAAATCTACTGAAATATATAATGTCTTGGTCTGAATAGGCAGTTGGAAGCTGCATTTTAAAGCTTCTCTGTCTTGCTCCTTATACAGGAAAACTTCTGGTATATTGTTCTTTTCATTACTTATATAACATTCCATCACATGTAGACTCAAATCAGCAAATTCATATAAAGTGTAATGCTATATAAAGTGGGAGAAAATGAGAAAGAAGACTGCAAAGGTTTTGTTAATATGGTGATGAAACCAAAAGTCTTCTTATAAAGCTGATACTAAACTATTTCGGGTTTTAGATGTTCATAATATTATGCAGTCAAAATGAAGGTGCCTTATCCCATATTGCACCGTTACTGACATAAATCAAATTCATGTGCAATATTTTATTTAATTTCATAAAATTAATCCAAGAGCAAAACTGCATAATCTTGTATGGCAACATAACTTTGTATTCATGGCTGATTTTTTCCCTTTAACACAGAAAAATAATGTGGGTTGATGCAGTGTCCTAACACAATAGGGGCTAATGAATAGAGCTTGCTGTGCTCAAGAGACTGCAGTTCAATTACTAGTGGTGCCAATCAAGTCAGAAATATTAACCATGGTAACAGCAGTTTTGAGTTACATGGAATGAGGCCGTGGCTTCTTGGAGAAGATCGCCTCTTGGGAGGGAAGGGGATGTTCACAGCAAGAGTTGCAGAAGGTCATAGCCTGCTTCTTTATGGCAAAGGAGAGCAAGACAGCTCAATGCCACAGGAAGGTTTCTGCTGCTTTTGTACCTTTTCATTGCAAGTGCACCTGAGAGAAAATAATACGTAAGTGTGACTAACTATGTGATCCATGCATAACCTATAGAATTGGAATTCCTATGTATAATTGTACAGCAATTAGTTAATCATGTGAAAGATAAATTACAAATCAGACTATGTCCTAAGCAGGAGTAAAATGTTGCTGAAGTCAGTGTGACTGGGCTGAATTACACCAATCGATTCTGTAGCTTTTTATGAGGATTTACTTAATAGAGTGCATTTGTTCTGCTGGCTGGTGATCAGAGTGAGGATCCCTTGATGGGATACAATGGCAGTGTTATGTATTAGTAGCATGAACAGGAAGCAGCTGGCATCCTGTTCAGAAAACAATCTCAGTTTTTATTGCAGAGAACAATATTGAAAAACAGTGTGTGTGATGGGCCTAATCCTTAAAAATGTGTGAGTTTGGATACAGTCCCTTTTAATTGACTAGTCACTTCTGGACCAAATCTAGATTCGTCTCTTTTCACAGAAAGCTCTTCTGCTGTTTGTCCTTTGGAATACAGAGAAAACCAGCTAGAGCCCCAAAATGGCTTTTTTGCACCTGCCTGCTGCCTCTCCCTCTCTCCCAGCTGGTGAGTATGCTCAGTTGTGGAGTGCTTTTCCCCTTCTCTTATTCATGAAGAGATGGCACATCTTTTTGGTCAGCATCACTGAAACATTTTCTGTTCTTTGTCTTGGATGCCATTAAAAAAGCTAGCTGTTAAAGATGGTTACTGTGTTGTTGGAGCTTAGCTTCATTGTTAACTGAAACTTCTGTAAAAATTTAGGATGGGTTTCTTAAGAACTGAAGAGTAATAGCAGCCTGTAAATGAATTTGAGTCTGACTGCAAAGTGATGAAAATAGTGAAAAGGTACTTGATACCTTTTCTGAAGATTCTGGAACATGCAGTAACTATCATGATATCTCTGTAGGGCAAATAGGTGTTGTACATGGACAGGGCAGCTGGATTATAGAGGTTTCTCTTGCATAGTTCAGGCATCTGAAATGAAGTCACGCCAGTTCAGTCTCACCACTATAGGCTCCTCTTTTAGTCAAACACTTCGATCTGGAGGGATGTTTCACCTCAACCATCTTAAAACCTATCCCAGGTTAAAAGGAGGAAATGTGTCCAGAAATGGAGCTTAGGGACAATTTGTCAATGCACGTTTAGGCTCTAAAGCCAGGTGACATGAAGTGGCTTGATGAATGTGTCTGACAAGGTAGAAAAACTAGCAGCAAAAGAAGTGAGGGCAGGCAAGGCTTTGTAGTAACTGAGTCTGTGTTCCAGCTGACAGGAGTTGAATTTTAATTCTGCTTTTAACCTACTGTCTATTTGACCTGAGACAGGGTCATTTTCCATCATTATCTCCTTTTTACCCCTCTTCCTCCTCCATACTTATTCTGTCTTGAGTATTGTTCATTTATTTATTCAATTGAATGAATACATCATTTGAATGAATACATCATTTATTCCCTATTTTCTCCTAGTAAAGATTGAATCCTGGTGTCTTAGTCATAGTAGAAAATGTGAGCCATCTGGTAAAAATGCTCTTAAGTCATTACTGTTTCAATTACATTAATGACTTTATCAGTGGAAGAGGATGAGAAGCTACTTTCATGTTTCTTAGAGCAATGCCCTAACCACTGGGCTAAACTGTAATTTACTCACTGGGTTGATAAATAACCGATTAATGTGAGGCATCACCAGAAACAGATTGAGGACGTTAATGTTTATGTTGATTGGCAGTGTCTCATTAAGACATTTGTTTGAAAAAAATGAAAAATTTTAACATAATATTCAGGTCATGTTATGACTGGTCCAGAAAAGTCCCTGAGGCTAAGGTAGTCTACAGGCTCAGTAGCCATTAGGCTACTGGGCTATTTTCTTGTCAACTCAAGGAATATTAAAATAACAGTAGAGAGTGTCTGAATAGTCTAAATGTCTAGTTCAATGTCTAGGACATTCTCTTTGGAGAAAAGTGCTTTGGGTTAAAACTGTGTTTAGTGAAGGACAGAATGGAACCAGTCTCCTGTGTCTGGGTAGAGGTGTAACAACTGGAAGAGAGCAAGTAACCAGAATGATAGATAGCAACATTATCAACATCTAGCTCTCAAGCCCTTATTGCACTTTTTCAGTGCAAATCCAGAAAGAATTTCAGGATTCCCGAAATTATATTTTTTGGCAAATGCTATGTGTTATTTCACCTGATCTTGATTTGTCATATAATCAGCCCACAGCATCTATCGAGTTGCTAGTAATGGCTGCTTTAGTAGGCAATATGTGAAAATACAGGAAACAAAAATTTGGAAACTATGCACCCTAAATTGCATCCTTGGCTCTGTTGGCTTCAGTAGAACATTCTGAATTATCTAAGATCTTAATTCCTTTAATTTCTATTTTTCTTCTTCTCTAATGAATGTTTATCAAATAACCTCAGCCATTTTGGCAGTATTTTCCACAGTAAAAGTTGTTAATTAGCAAATTAAGAGGCACCATCTTAATTTTTAAATTTTTTCCTCAAAAAAATGCTGTTAAAATAACTGTTTTTGGAGCCCTTCCCCCTCACCTGAGTGGAAGTGTAGGAAAGGAAATCTATTTAATCTTCACTCTCATACTCTCCTGATTCAACCAGCTGCTCTTGGGAATTTAAGGGAAACAGTTCAGCATGGCAGATAAAAATTACAAACTAAGTTTTATGCTATGTTTTAGGATGAATGAGACTCCATTGTTATTGTCCCTCACTATTGCCTGTCCTCAGCTCCTGTCTGCCATATGAAGAAAAGTGCTAGCAAAGCGTTTGTGCTAGAATATGGATTTAATAACAGGGTAACTTTTATTTCTGACCTTATAGCTAAAGTTAGTTGAATGATATTAAGGCCAGATCTACTATCAACAGTATATCCTTTGTTATTAACAATATTGCACTCTCTGTAAGGAAAGAAAATATCTCTGTAACAAGGAAAAAATCCTAGCAGGCCAACCGACCAAATAAAAATTGACGGCCTTGAGTCTAGTGTAAGCCTCATAAATTGTTTTTCATGTATTTCATTTTTTCTTATTTAGAAAGGTTAGGACAATAGTTTCCCTTCAGACAATGTTTGCTATCAAATAATATGAGCTACTCGGTTATTTCCTTGTCTGAAACCACAATTTATGATGTCCAATGTGATTTTGCTTGTCCTTTTAAACAATTGCAGGTTACAAGCTATCAATAGTGCACTTCCTTGTAAAAGACACTTTAGCTTGAATATGAGGTTTATCACTGTCTTGTGTCTGAATAGTCACTGGCAATAGTCAGACCAGAATGACAGCAATGCTGTGCTTGGTTGAAATATGCAGGATGTTCCCATGTATGGAGCTAAGTTATTCTTTTAACAAGTGAAAGTGAATTCTGTGGTATAAACAAAAAACCCCATGAGCTTCACAGAGGTGATACACCATAAGCTCAGAGGCTGGTGAGCCTGGCCCTCAGCTGGCATAAAAATGAAAGAATTACTGTCTCAAATCAGCATAAAGAGCTGAAGTGAGGCAGAGGCAGATTAGAAGAGTGTGGAAATGGGAGTTGCCTTACTGCTGTGACAGTAATTTACCTGCACTGTGGCTATCTTATGAAAATAGGATGTCAGCACCCCATGTGAATGAAGATGCACATCTCTACAAGGGCAAAGCACAGTGTCTACTTGAGGCAGAGTGGGGAAAACTATGAGCTGCCTATATCTTACCACATGACTTTCAGCTGAACTGCTTTCTGCTCCAGAAGCAGCTCATTGTTTTAGAAGACTTACTATTTTCCTGTGTCTCTATCTGGGTGGTTGTAGAGGTGACATAGACTTTATGTCGAGTTGACTGCAGAGGAATTGGGAACAAAAGAGTTGACACTGTAGCTAAGAGGAGGACAACTCTCTAGCAGACAAAGAACAGCCAATACATATCAACAATTTGAAGAAGAAGATACCAAATGATTCCATTGCCAAGGTAATCATATACATTAACACAAGTTTCAACACCATAGTCTTTCCTATTAAATAGCTAAGAATGGAATGGAAGATATAAAAGGCTGTGTATTAGATAATGGAGGGTAGAGCTCAGTGCAAAGCATAAGTGCAATCAGACATCCGTGTGCACAAAAATCTTTCTGAAGCAGAATGTAACCTTGTTAGCAAAGAGAAGATTCCTCTGTGCTATTATCCTGCTGAACACAAAGAGTTAGCCAGGATGTTATTTTGTTATGTGCGTGTCTAGTTGTTGATCTTTCCAAAGAGACAGAACCACAATCTAGGCCTTGGAACAACTCAAAAAGAGTGATCTGAAGAATTGTAGAGGTGCATAAATACTAAACTGTTGTAAATGGCAGGGGAATGATTCCATTTTTAGAAAAGAAATGTGAGTGCCATTATTATTGTTTGTTTAACAGTCCTGCAGTTTCTTCACAATTTGTACAGATGTGTTCAATTTCAGCCGTTTGCCCTGTCAGTTTTTCTGATACATGGTACATCATTTTCTTTAAGATGCCTAAGTGGTGGCGATTAGTGGTGTGTGATGAATGGACAAGGAAACTTTACTTTAAAAGGAAGAATTCTCTATGTGTTCTATATGTGAAAGTAAAATGTAGACTCTCCATTGTAAATTATATGTTGCTGTAGTTCCTGCTTCATGTTATGTTGAAACACCACAGCCCAAACAACATTCAACATGTGCGATGGCTGTAAGATGTTAAAGTAGAAGCAGAGAGCCATATATCAGAGTGTCAACATCCTTAACATCCAGTCATTTAATCCCTAGCAGCCTCTGGTACAAGTTAGATTGCCCTGGAAATATGTGTGCAGTCTCTCTTTTTAGCAGGATGTCCATGTAAGTATGAGCTTTCTGATGTAAAAAGAGAAAACAAACTGTATTTTAAAAGCATTAGCACTGACGTTGGAATGCTATGGCTCATTTAGTTTACTGAGTTTAAAATGATGACTGTTGAAATGTTTAACTCTGCCATCTCTTAGTGACTCTCCAAAGAGTAAACTACAATGTGGTTTTCATGTCCTTCAAGGTACAAGGACCTGGCTGTGAAGAGCAACTAATCACTGACCTGTTCAGACTGGAATATCAAGTTAGAGGGACCTTGGAATTAGCTTCGGAGTAAATCCAACAGAGCTGATCTAGGGATGCAAATGGCTGCTGGATGCATGTACTTGGCAATGCCTCATTTCCATTCTGAGAGGTCTCCTGCACTAACAAGTATCCTGAGAACAGCTATAGACTGTAGATGATTTTGGTGGTGAATTTTTGTAGGTTAACATTGAAATATTTCTACATTATGTCTATGGAACTACAAGAGTGACCCGTAGTATGGATAAATGAAGAGAGAAGACAAGTTCTGACAGACTATATCTACTGATAAAAGGTGGATAAATTCCATCAAAAATTCTGAAGATTCATACAGCACTTGTACCCATTTCCTTGGCTTGCTTTGCCTTGCTTTTCTTTTCTTTCCTTTCCTTTCTTTCCAGAAGTCAAGCAATTTAACAGAGGATGGAATCACAAGATCTAAGCAGGAGTAACAAAATAAGAGCAAAAGATGTATCTGTATAACGCCACACTAAGATTTATTGGATGAAACAAGGCAGGCCCAAAATTTGAGAGGAGGTGACAAGAGGCAAACCTCCATCTCTTGCCTTTACCAGGATGTTGAAATAAATACAGAAGCATTCCAGGACATATAAACATCCAGTTTGGTTCTCCTTAAGCACAGAAAAATCTAACAATGATGAAGTTAGTGAGAAATTAAGCAATATGACCTACTATAATTCTTGTGGCTACTTTCTCTGACATGGGTGCTTCCAGGATGCAGATGGCGAGGAACAAATGTCACCAGTTCTGCATAAAATAGATCAGTGGCTCATGGTCAGTCAATGGAGTCATGGGACATGGTCTGCAGATAAAATCTGGAACTGTATTAAGAATTCTTCTATTACGTTCAAGTAGATTATAGGAGTGCAGGGTAATTTTGATTAATTTGAAGGACAGCAACGATCCACTGGCTCTAAATGTTTGGGAACCATCTGCTGAAAGGCAGTTTTTCCCAAAGAAATGCTGCTGACTGCATCTAGAAAATGACAGATAGTGAAAGAATTTGTGTTTGTTAGGGTTAAAAAGCTCATGAATGACCAAGAAATTGAAAGAAGGGAGGACTTTGTACCAGGATTTCTGTCTGTGGAAGCAAAGAGAAAGAGAGAAATATGGTCAATGAGGACAAAACTCACTGTTTGAGGGACTGGATACTACTAATAATACTATGTCATCTTGGAAAAATTATGTCAGTTTTGGAATCCAGACAATTAGTCAGCTTTTCTGGCATTGTGATAGTATTTCAGTCACATTACCTTTTGGGAAGGAGCTAGATTTATGGTGTCAGCATCCATTTTCTTGGACAACTAGAAGAATACTCATATGTCACTTCATTTTCTCCTTTTCTCTCTCTGAAATGTCAACATGTCCCTGGATGAAGTGCTTCAGAGAGAGGCCACCGTGAGGCTGCACTGTGATAGTAGACACATGTGTGGGGTTAGTGCCACAGAACACCCGTAATTACAGCTACTTGGGCTTCTCTTTTGAGAACAAAAACAGCCACCTGGTAAGATGAGATGACTCTGGAACATGGCCCCAGCTTTCTTGTTCTCTTTTTAAAAAAGATAGATGATAGAAATAATGTTGGTGAGCAGTTCCTCCAACAACGTTATTAATATGTTTTTTTTGTTCTTGTAACCATGAGGAAAGGGATTGTGTGCCCCTTTCTTTTAGCCTTTTAAAACTATTAGCTTTTCTAATAGTAAGAAAAAAACACGTTCACTGTTTGTGATAAGCCAAATTTAGGTTTAATATGAGTTACTCCTTGCAATTAGAGACAATATAAAGGTGTGTAGAATGATAAAACTGCCATACACAGCATTGTAGTCAGGCTTCATGAAAAACATGCTTTCCTTGCTAAATACTGAATTATATTGACAGTGGAGCTGAGATGCCTTGCAATCAGGCATTATTTGATTGGGCAGTTCTTGTTGTACTGTACATAGATAGAGAGTTTCTTTAAATACAATAAATAAAAGTAAAATCTTACACAAGGCAGCACAGCTTAGTAATTGCTGTTTTGGAGCTCACGTCGCTGCAGTTATTTAGCTCAGCATTTCATCTCCAGCTGCAGCACAGTTTTTGCCAAATATAGATAAATGAAGTTAAAGTTATTGGCAACGACTAGTTCTGTATCCTTGTTTCGAGTTCATAGATTTCATAGGAGAGACCTTCCTTTATTTTTGTTGCAAGCAATTGTTTTGAACTCTGAACTTCTTCACGTTCCAGTACAACAGAGTGTTTTCAGTTCTACTTTATCTACTGGTAAACAGAGAGAATGAGCAGGTTCCCTGTTTGAGAAATATACCACATGAAATGTGAGGGAGGAACAAACTCAGAAACCGAACCTCACTCAGCATATTTTTGGAGTTTAATGTAATCTTGATGCTGAATTTGCAGTCAGGGCCTTTCAGTATGGGATGCCGAACTCTACAGTGTGCAAATGCCATTACTCTCTGTGTTGCATGAGATGATCTGCTAGCATGGTCTGCAGCAGACCCTCACTGCAAAGTCACTACAAATTACATAGAGATGACTTTCTGGTTTCTTTAGACCTTCTGTAGAGAAAAACTCCTTTTATTTGAGTTTAATAAATGAGACAATACAAATAAACGATAGAGACATAATATTGGAAATATTCTAAATCTCTATAGAAACATTTATTATTAAAAAAACTCAGGACTTTCAAATTTGGATATATAATTCTGTTTCTTTAGATTTTTTCAATTCTATTTCCTTCTTGCTCTTGTGAAAACATATAGTCACTTTTACAGCTGTCTGGTGTTTATCTGTAAACAAGTAATGGGGTCAGGAAATGCTGGTGTTTCCCTCTGACCCACCTGGCTGCTTTCCTTTGATCTATGATCCCTTCTGCTAAAAGGGAAATGAAATGTCCTACTATTCAGAAAGCAAACTCTTGGAGCTTTTATTTTGAATGGATATGCACGACAAAATACATCTCAAGTACTGCTGTGAAAAAGCACTTCCTTCTTTATGTCCAAACACTGGCCTGAAGTTTCTTTCCACAGAGTTTCTATACAAAAAGCATGTGCATTTTTTTTGTCATATGCTACTTTTTTCGTGATAAATTCACTTGGGACCATAGATTCAGAAGTAGTAAACTCTAAAATTACATTGGGAAGATGCCTGAAGTGTGCCAGTGAGATTTCAAAGGAAAAATATATTTTCAAAATTAGGAGAGCAAGCACTTATTAATTTTTTTTTGTCTGTGAAATTTGCCTGATTTTTTTAGAGTGACTGGTTTCAGTTAGAAAAATAGGCTTCTCCTTTTTTGTGATTTCTCACCAGCTTTACTTTATATTGTGAGTTTCACTTCATGGATCCTATGCTACCCCATTTTCCAAATGAAGTGAAGCTATAGTCTCTTAAATGGTAAAAAAAAATCCCCCAAATACAAAAATCTCTAAGCTGTCTAACAAAATAGTTGCTGCTGATAACATAGCAGCAAATGAAAATCAGATATTTGTATTTTCTTCCATATTATGAAGCAGAGAAAATAGGGTTCATTAACTTACACAGGAAGATTTTCAATAGATGTAATGGAATGATCCACTTTTCAGATTGTACTGATTTATATATTACTTTATAAAACTTCAGCTAAGAACATCTCCTACCTCTTTTGAAATTCATGGGGCCTCTTACAATGCTATAAATTTAATATTTTATACTGGACTTTTAAATTGAAAAGTGAAGCGTACTACAAGTAAAGTGAATTAGAAATGATGGTTTTTTCATATAAGAAATGTTGATGAAAACAATATTTTTCACTTTAAAAAATATTTTATTACAAAAATTAAACTTTTAAAGAAAACATCTTTTTCCTTGAAGGCTATTTTATGGAAAAAAGGGTACTGTTTCCCGTGGAGGAAAAGAAAAATATTTCTGCTTCAATAAATGCCTATAGCACAGCAATAAATGTCCAACACAAAATTCAGGATTATTTTAATTAGGACCACTGTTTAAGTCTCATGCTCTCCCTGTAATGTGTGAATAATTTGTATTTTGCAAAGGACTGGACAGAGATATTATTAGTTATTTAGGCTTATAAGGTGAATTGTGCCATCAAAACACAGAACTGCCTGTTTTACATCCCTATCTCCTGTTTACAGTACTAAAACAGCTGAAAATTGGAATTTTTCAATATGGGGAGAAACTGGAGCTTTTCCCAATATGATTCTTCTTTCTAACAAGAGCAACAAATAATAGCAAATCATAGTTTTGATGTCCTAGCCAATTTCTCTAGGATTGTTATTCCTGTTACTAGTATTGGTGAAACTTTTTATCTATGGACTCAAAAGGCTTTTTATTCTGAATATTTTACCTGGAGTATAACTCCAACTAATGCAGCTGTCTCTAATTTATACCAATAAATGAGGTAGATAGGGATCAGGCTCTGTACTAAAGAGGAGATATTTCTTATGGCTGGATGAGTATCTCTGGTTCCTACTGTCTCTCATGAACTTGACTGCCTCAGACAACTGCACTTTCTCATGGCTACTGATACATATCATTGCCCATGTGATCCAGAATGTATTTTGTAATATATGAGTCTTTCTGGGTTTACTGAGGAGGGCATTGGTCCATGCTCTCCATGTCTCTGCCAAAACCCATGTATGGTCAGGCACAGTTTGGTGTCATATGGTCAGGAGGCAAAGTTTCACAGGNCTGCCAAAACCCATGTATGGTCAGAAGGCAAAGTTTCACAGTCAAATGTAACCATTTCTCATCCTGGTTATTTCCTTCATGATTAATCAACCTGACTAGAAGGCTGATCTGGTCTCATCTACCACGTAGCTGGGAAGCAGAGAGCAAAACCAGTGCCTTTTTCATGTGGAGGCTGCATTCCTTCAGCATGTCCCTCCTGAAGAGCAGATTACCACAGGGTCTCTTGTTTGTACACACAGGGCTCACTGCTCCCTGTGAGTGACATAACGACAGCATGATGTGAAAATAAAGAGGAAAAGCTCTCAGGAACGTTCCTCTGCAAAGCACATGGGCTCATACAAATGCACACAAACGAGCTCGTTTGCACACTGGGGCAAATGCAGGCATCTGCACACGCACAGACTCACGCCCTGTCACATTTGGCTCAATAGCCAGCGTGGTTAAATAATGTCAATAGCAGAAACTCTTACAGTGCTGACACTTCCTCTGGCTGTAAAATATTTACTGTTCCTTTAAAACTGTGAATAAAAAAGGTCAGTCTGTATACTGAATAAGGAGTAAAAAAAAAAAAAAAAATCCTTTTTTTTTATTAGAAAACACTTGAAACTTATCATGTGCAGCAGATGGGAGTAGAAAATGCAGCTTGAAGACAGTTATATAAATATATCCTTGATGTCTGTTTTGCTTTTCAATTTGCAGTGAAAAGTACAAAGGTAGAGTAGAGCGCCAGTCAGGGCTGCACTGTGTCTCTTGATATCCATTCCAGATGTTGGCTAGACTTTGTGGAGCCAGGCTTATGGCACTGAGGCTGGAGCTAGTTGTCTTTTCCTCCAGGTGTGATGCTTCATGCTGATCCCCCCACATGCTAGCCTGTCTTATCCAAACAGTCTAAGCTCTGTGACAGGCATCTACCACCTTTTTGACCAAAATTCACCTCCCTTCCCCCCCGCCCCCCCACCTCAATGCTTTCCACCCACCCCAACTTCTTTCAGCCTGATGGGCTCTGCAGACAAGCCCACTTGTCCCTGCCTATCATTCTGCCACTTCAAAAGCAAGCTCCCCTAAAAAAATGAGCTCTGACGTGGTTCTCAAATAATGCTAGTCAGTTAGAAGCTGCTTTGAATATTCCTCTTTGTGTTTTGAGAGTGTCTGGAGGTACTATTTGACACCGAGTATGTCTGCCAAGCCTCTAATGGTAGTTCTCTGTTTGTGCATGCTTGTAAAGGATTTTACACTGTAATATTTTAACTCCCTGATTAAACATTGCTAAGCACAGAAGTATATCATAAATCTCGCAGGCGCCAACTCCATTTATCTGAATGTTAGTTACTGTCTACGGTGGGTAAACAAATTACAGCACAGTTTATTACAATATATGGGACCACGATGTAGCTCTATTAATATCTTGTACCCCCTGGAAATATATCGTTGGCTCACAGTCTGAATTTTTTCTCCCAAACAATTAAAAACAAATTCTGAATGGAGGGTGGGAGGGTGTGTGTGAGAGGGAGGGGGAAGCATCAGGCACTTCCAAGGGGAAACTTGCTGGGAGTAACAATAATGAGCTCCAATATCAAATTACTGCTATCCTGGGTTTGAGGTCAGTACATATTGAGTTAGTTGCAAGATATTGAAGTAGAAACTTTTCTAGTTTGGAATGCATTAATGCTGCTTAAGCTGCCAGAAAAACATCTAGAAAACGTTTCAGTTGGAGAGGGCAGAAACAGAGAAGAATGTTAACAAGCAAGAGCATTGGAGTCTCTTCCTTTCCCAGCTACATGCAGCACATTTGCAGAGATTATTCTCATTACTGCTGGCACATTTGAGGTGTGTAGAACCTCCACTTGTAGACAGGAGGTGACCACTGGAGAGGTTGGAATATTTCCAAATCCATTTACAAAAATTGTCACTTCTAATTTTTAATCGATTTTCTTACCCCACACAAATAATCCCAGTATGTATAGTGATCAGTGGGAGCTCTCTCTTCTCAAAGCACAAAATAAATGACTGAATAAAGTAGGAATTCTACTGGGAGGTTTTTGGAGGGACAGCTTTAATGTCTTTTAAAATGGTTTGTGATATGTTTCAATGTAGAAGTAGGAGCAAAGAAAGAAGTGTATAAGTTTTAAGAAAATTCATAGCAACTACTAAAAGTAATTTCACTACTAAAAAAGCCAGAATCAAGATAAAAATAGTATGTGTAAATCCCTGTTTACTTTTGATGTCATAAAAGTATCACTGCTACTGTTCCTGGAGCATGAAGTTGTGGCTAACAGGCTGACTATTAGTGGAGCTATCAAACTGGAGATTACTTGCAGTAGTCATGATGGTAAAATAAAATAAAGGGATGCTCCTCTCCTAATTCTGCACGGATGCCTGCAGGGGGGTTGCTATCTCTGATACAAGCTGACAATCCTGACATCAAGTTCAGTGGGAGCAGGAACAGCTAGCTGCTATCTCCCTTTCAGGAAACCACAAAACACCAACATTTTACAGACTGGAAAAGAGTTCATTACTTGCAGGGGTAGGGCAGGATAATGTTCTGATGTTCTTAGCTGGGCTCCAGTGGCCAATAACACAAACACCATCCTTCATAAAAGCAACTGAAGCTTGGTAAAAATAGAAATCCAAATATTTTTAAAGTTTTTGCATATTGTCAATACCGTAAATCATCATATAAAATTGTATAGCAAGTGATAAAAATATGTCTGTAACTAATAAAATTAACACCACAGACTTTCACTTAAGGAGTTTGTCTTCACATCAAAAAAGAAGTAAGGCTAAATTAATTGCTAGCCTTTTCCTACTAAAACCAGCGCATTTAGGCCAGGGCTGAACTCAGTTATTCTTAAAGAAATGCAAGTGCTATGTTTGTGTCAGTTTGTAAAGATCTTGTTTATATACATACTCATTTCTTGATTCAACTATGTGTTTGTCATTCTGGCCTGATCCGCCAAAGCATTTAATCACATGTGCAGGCATGTAGGCGATTTCTTTCAGATCAGTTAAAATATTTACATGCTTAACCTTAAGCACATTGAAGGGCCAAGTCTGCAATGGAATTATGTTTGTTAAAAGAAAGCCATGCAAGGAAAGCAATGCAAAGGTACTGTCAGGGCATGTACCACCTCACCACGGCAAAGGGAGCCTGAAGGTGCTGAGCCCCACTTGCCCATGCTCTGATTGGCTCCATGCAAGTAAGGAGCTCCAAGGATCTCTCCCAACATGTGCAGGATACAATTCTTGATCACCGAGGTGGAAGGTTCAAATAAAGTGTGTCCCGACTTTTAAAAGATTAGGAACATTTTAAGTGTAAAATTTGATTCTGCACCCTGAAATATTTTGGGTAATCAAACCAAGACTTTGGAAAGTGTTCTGATCCTGGAAGGACTCACCCTGTACAATCCTGTGAAGTAGGGGAGTGTTTGTCAGAGGGATGCCAAATAAACCAAAGTGTAATTTCCTGTGGTTGAACATTTGCACCTCAACTGGAATTGATTAAGAAGGTTGAATCTAATAACTGGAAAAAGAGGGGCAGGACGGGTCACAGGCTTGCAGAAGTTTTTTGGAAAAGTCAGTTGCTGGTGAGGGGACCCTATGGGGACATCAGAAGATATTTTGGCAAAATCTGAGAGGTGGGAGAGTAGGATAGGAAAGATAGGAGGAGGAACAAACCTTTTAAAGCTTCAAGGGAGAACAACAGAACAGGACAGTTAAGAGCAGGAGAAGGTTTGAAGCAGGAGAGTAAGAGGGCAGTGTGTATACAGGCTTCTCCCTGGAAGAACAAATGGACAAACCAGAAGGCAGGCTGGCTCCTGGCCTCCTCAAGAAGGTTCCCATTTCAGGCTATGAGGAGTCACTGAAGGGCTTACATCTTATGGGTCCTGGAGAGAGGAAGGAAAATGTCATGGTGAAGACTGAGGTGAGCAAGTAAAGATAATTAAGGTCTTCAGATCATCTTAAAATAAGAGCTTAAAAGGAATTACAGGAACCAAGCAGAAAGAGCTGATACTCGGGATACTCTGTTGATGTACATGCTAGGGCATATAAGGATGTAGACCAAGAAAATGGCTTTGTGCTGAGACTGCAACAGCTGTCAGGTAAAGAAAATGAAAAGCTCCCAATAAGGATGGATTCATCCTGTGCTGTTTGATCAAGAAATTTTGGAGGAAATAAAGGGAATGGCAAATGGCAGTTCTGCTAGACTGATCAGTTGTGACATGGATCATTTTCACACCATTTTCAAAGACATAAAAGAGTCTTTTAAGACTGTGATCCATTTGGTGAATTTAAGTTTGGGTGTCATTTATGGTATAGAAAGCTGATCTCTTGATTTCATATTTACAGACTCAATGGCAAGAGACAAATCTATCATACTCCCAAAGATGTTTGAATGACTTTGTGAACCATCAATGATCACAGTATTGAATGGCATAATCAAGGACTGGTGAGATTGATGAAGGTTATCAAAAGGGACTGTAATGTTTATTGGTACTGTAACATTAAACTCTATTCTGGCTGTATATTGGATTTTTTTGAATATTCACCAAGCATGTTAACTGGGAAAAATATTTTGATGCACATTGTGTAAACAGAATTCCAAATGTCATTGTGAAATTAACAACTGTTTGTATTTGCAAAGAAAACACTATTGCTTTACTTAAATCAGGGAACAAACCTCAGTAACATAGGATCTCAAGTTCAAACCTAATTTATATCGCTTTTGAGTTTGCAGGTGCCATGAGATTTTCTGGCATCTCTCACAACAAAATCACATTGGAGGTAGTGTAAATCTGACTCAAATCTGTGCTGGTTTTTGCTTAGTCAGCAAAAGGATTTTGGATCAAGCTTTTGAACACATGCACAATTTGAAAGTTACATTCATTAATCTTTTCATTGCTACTTTCCCAGAGGTTTTCTGTAGCAATGCTGAGTTTTAGGATGGGAAGAACCAAATGAAGTAATAGGCAAAAGTTACTTCAAGTGTAGTGGCCTGCATGGTAGAAAGCATGGAAATGCTCATGAGAGAAGGAAATGAAATGAGCCCATGGTCTGAACCACAGATGTAGTGACCAGTTAAAATCCTGAGCAGAAAATCAATCAAGCAGTGTTAACCACAAAGTCAGAACATCTGGCTTATGAAGTCACTTATCTACGCAGCACTAGAAGCTGGAATGATGTAACAGACAAAATATCATATTGTTTTCCTAGCACTTACATTTTCTTTAACCACCTACTTTTCACTGCTCTTTAAAGAAAGTGGTAGAGGGACCTTGGGTTTGATTTCTATGCTGTTTTCAAGGTCTGTTCTGGGAACTCCCTGTCACACAGATCTCTTCACAACATTTGGTGACAAACGTATTTGTGGGAAATCCCTCACAGCTCATGCAGCTCAGCACCAGCTTAAAAAAAAGTTAAAGAATCATTTACATAGATTAATTAATGGCTGGAAATGCTTCCTTTGTTTGAGAATTCATTCAGTGTCTTTGTGATGAATTTTCTACAGATGAATTTCTTTCATAACTTTTGTTGTTGAAGCTCCACCTGTATTTTCCAGGGGCTGTGTTTGTATGTTTGCAGTCTTAAATCAGCATCTTTTTATTTATTTATTTATTTTTACTTCAGGATTTTAAGTTCTATGTCACCTAATTTCTGCTCATGCTTAATGTTGAAAGATGACATGTTGCCTGCATGATACAGACCTTCCATAGTTTCAGTAAGTTTCCAGAGGAGAACTATGTCTTTCTCCATGAAGACACAGGGCACTCCAGGCACATTGAGAAAAACATACCTCAGCCAGCACTGGTGGAGAAAGGCATAAAATGCTGTTCCACTGGTACTGTAATGAGAGGTGTCCCCAGTGCCTGCAGCCAGACCAAGGGAGGGAAGATGCCTGCACCTGTTTCCCATCTGGTCATGTTTTCTCATGGCCATGAAATACAAAAAAAGTTGCACTAGGTGGTTTTCCTGCTGCACTCAGGAAGTCCACAGACTGCTGGGTCGCTGATGGAAGCTTTAGAGAAGGTCAAAAAGCCCCTCTCTCCGTGTGTTGCACCGTGGCATGATTCACAAAGGCAGTCAAAATTCAGGCCTGTGTGAAGACTGGCTGTTGTGAAAGGGAGAGCCTCTAGCTGAAATACTCTTGTGACTTATAACAAGGGGAGCCAGTGTGCTAAGAAAGGAACACATAGCTGCAGGCTAGAGGAATTAATTTTACTAGGACTGTGTGTGTCATAGCCTTGATAAAGCTCAGTTCTCTTTGTACATTCCAAGCTGCTGTGTTTGGGTAATATTACAAGATATCTAAATGTTTTAAGCTTTCTTATGATTTAGCCTCAGTAAGATTTAGCCTCTCTCTCTGGCTGACTTCTTTGATATGTCCTTTATCTACTATTGTTTCAGAAAAGGAAGACTCCTAGAGCTCTTTGCCTCGTCCCCCACTTCTCCATGCATATCTTTCCCCAGAACTCCACATTATGGTCAAAATAAATCCACAGTTTCTTTTCTCAAAGATATAGAATAGCTGAGGTGAACAAATGTGTCATAAATATTATGCCATTTTCCTTCAGCTAGCATTAAAAGCACAAATCCATGGACAAAACATTTCCACATTCATTCTTCTGCTTCAGTTTCCTTTTCACCTTGGATGGTTCTGTCCTTTAGTCAGAATTTTCTGGGTTGTCCATGACATTTCTGCAGTTTCAGGTCTGAACCACTGAGCTTTTCTCAGTCCTTTCTGCTCCCTTTCTTTCTTCTGAAGTAATCTCAGAGGAAACAACTTCTTTAAATCCATTGCTATACCTCAGGTGTCATTAGATAAGGTGTATCAGATGATCTGTTTCTTGGTAACTAATCTGTAGTTCAATTACTATCTTTCCTGGGAATCAGACTCGAAATAACCATTTGCTCTGGATAGCTGCCATCTTTTATCCAAGTGTGCTCCATTTAAATGGAGGATCATCAAAGTTTAATGGCTCAGTATTTTTAGCCGTGAACCAGGTGCAAGCAACTTTTCTGTCACCTACTGTGGGTTTTATGTCAATATGGAAGCAAAGGATCAGAAGGAGCAGAGTGTGCCACATTCCTGCTGGAACTTACATCCTGACAGATGTCCATAAGATTCCAGTGTCAAAAAGAAATCATAGTGGAGAAATTCCCCAAACTGTCTCAATCTAAAATGCTGTTTCACCATATGTCTTGTTATAATTAGCGCTAGTAGGATGCATGTATTCCAGATCTGAGTTGATAAAATATATTCATTTTGATAGGATGATTTTATAGAAATCTAAAATATTTTCTGCCTGAGTGTGGAGTGCAATGAGTGTGGAATGCAACTGTCCTTGCCAGCGATCTGAAGTCAGTCTCTTTGAGATGCAAGCACAGCCACAGGAAATGGTGCCTAACTTCACAAAACAGAGTGATCTCCCGTGGCTCCACTGTATTCCCACCCCTGCCAGCAGTCTACAGGTCTCTGTCTGGGTCCATGAGCCAGGAACTGGTCTGGGTCCCTTCTACTGTCAGAATGAGAGAGCCTCTCTGTTGCAGAACTGGTTATCACTTGCTTTAGAGGAACATGCTTGTTCTTTATTTATCAGCGATATGAACACTACATATCAAACTATAATTATTTTTGGGTAAGATAGGAACAGTTTCCAAATTAAATTATGAATTACCTAATCATTATATATGCCTTGCACTTGAGTGAATACAAAGCAGAGATGCAAGCTGGACAGGCAGTCCGTGGACTCTGAAGGATTGGAATTCACACATTTTTCACATACAAGGTTTGAAAGAAAGGAACTTCAGAAATTCTAGTTCAGCAGGTCCAAATTCTGAAAAGTATTTAATCAGGATTCTAGTGGAAACATATTGACTGAAGAGACCAGCTAATTGTTATCACTGTCATTCTTATGTAAGAAGCGCCTTCGGCTGCTATGTGAAAGGAATTAGAACATAAATTCTTGACAACTTTAACACATGCTACCTGAATACCCATCTGCTTAGCTTAAGAACTAAAAAGGGGTTCATTAATGTAGTATTGAATAAATTAAACATGCTGCTCTATGTGTTGAAATGTGTTACAATATTTAGTAGTGCTTCCTTTTTTTTTCCCTTTTTCAAAACTGTATCTTAAAAAGCCGGCTGTATTTTTCATATGAAAACAAAACAGCAAATTGGATCTGCATCTAACAAAAGAAATTCATGTTTTGAAGTTTCCAAGTGGTGGCTGACCACTCATACATACGGACTGACTAGAAATGTTGCTTAGAAACACCACGTTATCAAAGAGAACCCAACATCAGGTTGGAGTGCTTCCCAGACAGCCGGTTTGTGGCGATAATTTGCAATGGAAAATTCTAATATCTGTTCCAACAATTCTTTATTTTCTAGATCTTCTTATTTTTCCCTCTTGAGATTATGTGTCATTAGACTTTACAATTTTCTTCCAAACTCTGATTTGGAAGATAGCATAGAGGTATGTGAACTATGTTTATGGATTGGTAAGTCCTTCAGCAAGTATCAAGAAAATGTTGTTCAGCTGAGTAAAATATATGGAAAATCCACACTGAAAGAACTGCAGCATAAATTAATATTTCTGACACGAGGACTGACTTAGCTAGATTTAAATATATTATTTCCCCTGTATACATTAATAGTAGCCTCTTATTGTGGACTTTTGGTTCCAAACATAATAAAAGAATTAAAAAATTCTGTGCAACTATGAAAATTATCTATCTAAACCTCGCAATCATCTCCTGGGTAGAACAAGAGGGTGATTTTATATTTTCAAACAGAAGTTATCCAAGTAGGGCAACTGAAGAACTGCATTTGTCATGTCCTATGCAAACAGGAAGATTTAACAGATTCCCCTCATATTCAAAAGCAATTTCATATTGCAATAGCCTGTTGTCTGCTCCTCTGGTCCATTCCAGGCCCCACAGCATCTGTTACTCCAACCACCACAGCTGGAGTTAGAAGGAAATGGGTCACACTGAGACAAACAGATGAAGGTATCTCCAGGCGAGTTGGGTCCTAGACTGTTTAAGTTTTATACATATTTACAGCTTGAATAGAAATATTTTTGTGTATATGTGTATATTAAATCCCAAATCTTGTAGATGACAATTTGACCCCTTCCCCTTAGAAGAACAGGTTCTGACCCATATCTGACCCCCGGTGTTGACTCAGGGGGAGGAGTGCCATCTACTGAGGCTCCCCTGTGAGTTCGCACTTCATCTGCCAGGGCTTCTTTCAAGATCCTCACGGGAAGTGCCCCACCAGAGTACAGCAACTTCTCTTTTTCTTAAGAAGAAACATTCTTATTAAGCATACACCGTAAATTTTTGGATTTCCCAAGAAGCCCTTCTTACTGCCAAACCCCAGTCTCTTTTATGTGTTTACCTACTTGCACTTGTTATTATTTTTTTAACTCAAAGGGAAATATGCAAAGTATTGCCACATTAGTGTTAAAGCTGGTTCCCTGATCAAATCAGGTGGTGACTCTCAGCGACATTTTTTCTTCTCTCCTGTCTTCAAATACGACTGTTCCCTGCCTTGAAGCCACCATTGAATCATGTACAAAGAGACCTCTGGTCTCTTCTAGGCCTTCATTTTGCATTTCAAGTTTGTTCTATAGAACAAAATAAAAGTTTAAGTTTATAGGCAAACATGAATGTAGAGAATGGCAGAATTGTGTACTGGGGGCGTTTAACAGACTGTAGGTCCCATGTACAATACATTGTGTTTTCAAGGCCATACAGGGCCATGCATTTTCCCATTTACTATAATACTTCTGTCAGTTTTAGTGTAATAAGTGCAAACTGAAACTTTGAGGTTACTTACAATATAAATGACCCCTGCCAGAGATATCCTGCATGTGGGAAGGTGAAAATGAGTTGTGAAAACAGAGCATAGAAAACATAGATGACAACAGAATGTGAGTGAGAGAGGTGATACAAAAAATATTAGAAAAATGCAGATCCACATTTAAGATTTCTGTATACCCTAGACTACTAAAATGAAGTTGGTAGAGGCTATATCCCAGATTAAGGTATTTTCATGTTCCCAAGTGTAACAAGGGGAGATGAGTTACATGAAGGAGAACAGTCAAAAAGCCATATGTCCACACAGGGTAGGAGCCCCCATATTTTCCATACAGTTCACATTTTGTCTCCAGTGTCTGAGTCCCATGGCCACAGATGAAAATGAAGTCTTTTAGATTTTTTATTGTTCCTATTGCCACATAGATCTTGTAGCCCACTGTGGGTACCACAGCATGAGCAGTTACTGTCCTGGGACCACCTCTTGTCCTTGTGGAGCTCAGCTGTAGGATGAAGAGCAACACTGGTATCATACAGGCACCTCTGTGTGGCAGCCAGTTTGAATCTGCTCCTGTAAATGTCACAGAAAGAGCTGGAAATTGCAGTAGAGATTATGATACTTCTTTATTCAAAGAAAATAGAACAACTGGAGGATATCTGAGTGGAGAAGATTTAATGGTATAGTACTATAAGCTCACACTCCCAACCATGGTGCAGATCAGGTTTAAGCTGCAGTGTTCAGGATAGCTTCACAATTTCATGTAGTGCAGCAAAGTCAATGTGGTGTGGGTCTAGGATTAGCAGGTGTGCCAATTAGTGTGGTGCTGACTCTGTTTTGCTTCTCCCAGATGAAGCATGAATCCTTTCATAGTGCTGTGCTGCACTGAAGGAATTTAAAAAAAAAAAAGTTAAACCAAACCAAAACAAACCCCAGACATTTAAAATAATGCACAAATGCAGAGGGGATAATTAGAATCTATGTAAATGAAGATGCCAAACAAAGATAAAGAGACGAAGAGTCAAACTGATGACAGCCTTGCTCCCAAGAAGTAGTGTGTGTGGCTTAGTCCTGAGCACAGGAATGCAGCAGCTGTGGATGCAGGAGCTACAGCCTTGCACTTCCCATGGCTCTGGCCCCATCCGCTGGCATTGAATAGCTGCCTGCTGCTGCTGCAGATTGATTTGTCTCTGATGAGGGTTAGGACTGCTGTCAGGAAGAAGTAGGGCTTAGGCACTTCCATTTTTTAAAAGGTTAATCCTAATTATTTTTTATGCTTTTTAGCACACTGTGACACGCACAAACTTGGGAGAAGTAAAGGAGACCATTGTACAATGATCATCCATCATCAGCTTATTTTTAGAAAGCCTGATTTCCTCTAAGAACACTCTACACTTATATACACATAACCATGGATATAAATGTATATATGCATATGTAAGGATATGTAGACACACAGAGACATGTTTACATACATGCATTTTTTGGCCTTAGTTTGGGTAATGGAGGTTTTCCATTGTTTTCAGCAAGGGAGGTTAAGGACTTAGAACCTATCTAATCTTTGTGTTCACTGATGTTAACCTTCCTTTTAAAAGTGAAATTCCATGCATTCTATATATGCCCAAGTTTTGGCACATCTGAAGTATTTATGTCCATAAGGCCACATTCAAATGTAGACATGTTTTGTGTAATATATCCCTGTACAGACAAAAAAAGTGCTGAAGCAATAGCTAAGATGTTTCAATACTTGGTGTGACATACTAAAAAAATGTGTGTTTTTATTTCGGTGGGAAGTTCATTCCTGGCAATTGTTGCCAACCTGAGAACTCTGTGCTATGTACAATCCTACCATTTTTTTTTTTACATTCATGGAATACATGTCATTGCAAATGCTTCTTTGCTCAGAATCAGGCCAAATTTCTCTTAAACCCTGTATTTTTTTTCAATGAAATCAGAATAATTTTCCTACAAGAGACTAATTTAAACAATAATGATACTTTTTCAACTAAGTGATTAAAAAATATCATCTTCATTTTAAAAGGTTAAGCATTGGTGTATCTCTTGATAGTTCAAAAATCTTCTTTTCAATACTTTCAATTCTGTTTCAAAAATTTGTTTGTCCCTTAAGCATGCTCGTGAATCACTGAAAGAACACATTATTCAAGGAATAATTAATTCCAAATCAATATGCAAACAATTAAAGATGTAGAACAGTTTATACAGATTAGCATCAGTGTTTAAGTATTTGAAGTGCTTCTCAGATAACTTTAATTTAGTAACACCAGTGCTGGGGTAGCAGGTGGCTCTTGCAGGGAATCACTAGGTGGTGCTATTGTACACATCTGCCAAGTTATTTTTCTGTGTTTGAGCAAATGTTCAGTCTTGGGAAGAAATGTGAAACACACTATACCTCATTAGAGTGACTGACAGGGGTGAAAGAGACATTTGCTTTATGCTGCTCCAATATCCTAAAGTTTTGAGACAAAATTGCTTTCAGCCAACCATGCTTTGCTCTCATATAAAGAATTCTGAAAGTAGAGATGTACAGTACCTCTATTCAACTCAGCCACTAGTCATCCAATGTTTCTGCATGTAATGGAAACAAATATGTAAACTCTAATATTCCCAGACTGTCACTGATTTTTTACTTTTTCTTCTCTAGGAAGACGACCTATAAAGCCCTAAGACACTATGGCTCAGAAAAGGGAAACATCAGTATCTCAGTGAGATACCGGTGGCCTTTCTTAAATAGAATGCTCTGTCGTAAAAAAACTCACTCCAAGTGAACATGGACAATACACATTAACAAGGCGTATATGTCTTTTCTCTAAATGGATATCAAATTCAGCACATAGGACATGGCAGGCATGTCCAGCTGCCTTTCTTTTTCCCAGAAGAGGTGCTGGGGAGGGAGCTCGAGCCCTGGTTCCAGTTCAGGCGCTGGCTTGTGCAGTTTCAGGAACCACAGACAGAAGAATGCAAAAATGATTCAGGGCGGACTGATGGTTGGACTGATTGAGAGTAGAGGTGCTCAGGAATAAGGTGAGTGGAGGACTTGGCAGTGTTAGGTTTATGGTTGGACTTGAGGAACTTGAAGTTTTTTTCCAACATAAATGATTCTATGAAAATTTGATCCTAGTTCAGTCTTCCTGAAACTGCATATTTGTTTGCTCTGAAATGCCCTTGTAAAATGTCTATAATATTTACATGAAAATGGATTATTTTCTGTAATGCTTGGTTACTTGTTTGGCCCAAATGGATAAAGTTCCTGTTGTGGACTTGTCAAAGACCATGTTGGACAAGTTTAGTTTCATATGATAGTATTACTGTTTGTAATCCTATCTGTGGGACATGGAAGAATTTTGATTTTGTGAGTAGAAGGTCTGAAAAACAAGAAAATATGATTTTTAAGGTATTTACATAACTTGAATGTACTTGTTTTCCACATATTAATTAAGACAATTGACTAGAAATGAATTACCGATCTCTTATAAAGATGCATATTTTCAGACAGAAGTTTTGGATCCGGTGTTCAAAGATGGTACAATTTCAGAATATTATAGAAAATATGTTTACCGTTGAAATATGCCTCTTAATCAGGAAGTTGTTTTTCCAAATCAATATGGTATAGTAGTATGATAGAAAAGCTTGAGAAGTGGGCCCATGAGAATATAATGAAGTTTAACAAGTCCAAGTGCAAGGTGCTGCACCTGGTTCGGGGCAATCCTAGACATGGGTCCAGACTGGAAGAAGTTGCCCAGAGATGTTGTGGCTGCCCCGTCCCTGCAAGTGTTCAAGGCCACGTTGGACAGGGCCCTGAGCAAGTTGGTCTAGTGAAAGGTGTCCCTGCCCATGGAAGGGAGGCTGGAATTAGAAGATTTTTCCAACCCAAACCTTCCTCTGGTTCTATGATTCTATCACCCAATTTAATTACAGAGCATTGTGTCTCCTATTTTAAATATACTGCTATTTATTTAAACAAGTACTTAACAAAAAATTATTTTGCCTCATCATCACTTTTATTTAGTGCATCAGAGAGGTTATGCACTTGCTTGAAGCATGTTTGTTAAAGAGCATTCTCTAAACAACCCGTTCTTATAAGTGGTCATGGACAAAGGGCCAAGGAGTTGCAGCAAAGATGAACAGCTTTCTGGCTCAAGAGGTGCAAGGCCATGCAGTTTTACTCTGTGATTACAGTTCTCCACGGAGTTCTTTTGTGACTAAGCAAGCATTGTTCAAACCTACAGTTTTACTCTTGTCCATTCTTATATAGGCCATCTCGGCCTCTCTTATATATAGAGAGCTTAACATAGGATGTTGTTACAGGTTTGCAGGAATGTTGACTGCTTACAGACACAAATAACTGTTGCTGCGTTTGAATGCACAAAGGTCTCTAAAACATTTATTATTCTGAGACATACCTCTTAAACTAGATTCTTTAGCTGACAAACTCTTCTAAATAGAAAATTTTAGTAACTCATTACTTCCTAAGTTGTATGTTATTATTATTATTATTATTATTATTAATTTTTTTAATGACCTACTGGTCTCAGGCAGATATATTCCCTCATGTTTAGGAATAATTCAGTTACTCTGGTGACAGGCTGGCCATAGTGCTGAGAAGAAAGTTAATAATCCTATACCCAGCACAGGACTTCATGCCATCACATACTGAGTGAAGTAGGCAAGGAGAATGAGAACAAAGGGTCAAAGTCCCATGCAAAAATAGAAGGTGGTCCAGTTATACAATCTTGTACTGTCTCATGATGTATATTCCCAAAGGGAGGATGAATTAAGCTTTCATGTACAATGCTAATTCTGCCATTTGCTATTTTTTGAGTTGTAGGTTGTGTCTTTTATATATATTTGAATATATACATTAAGGAAATTTAATTCTGAGACTACATTACAGCGTATGTGTGTGTTCAGCCAGATGTCCGTAATGCAATGTAGATTCAAAATTACATGGAAAATCTAAACAGAAAACATCCCAAGAACAGTACTGGTTTCTTTTTTTTCTAGAGAAAATTCTTTTTTCTAAAAAAAATTTCTTTTATCTAGAATCTAATTTCCTAACAAATGTTTTCTGATCAAAGAATGTTTCTAAGAGAAAAAAGTGTCAGTTTCTGTATAATAAAAATAAAAAATTGTTGTGCTAAAGAAGGAAAAGCTCATCCCCCTTCCTTTTGACTGAGGAGGAAAAAATCTCAGCTGTTTGAGATCCTGAGATTTCCAGCTTATTAAAGCAAAGGAAAAAGGTTTCAGACATGACTCCCCTCCAAACACACCTTATTAATTTTTTTTCCAGATGCTTGTAATGGAGAGGAAAAATGAAGAGAGGAAAGATGTAGTTATCTAGCTCAGAGAAATGTGGCCAGCTGGTTCCAGATTTTCCTCATTTCTGCCCTTTCACTCTGATAACCCTTGCACACTGATTTGTATTTCACACAGACCTTGTAGACCTATAATAATGATATGTACATTGTGCAGCTGACTGATTTTTTTTGTGTGAGATGCCTTGTTTGTCCTGCACAAAGTGAACTCTGTTCAAACAAATGTGTGTCTTAAAGTTTTCAAGCCGTGCTATGAGTGGTAATGATTTGGACAGAGACCAGCAGCTTGAATGAATGCTTAAAATTTCTTGCCTGTCATTGCTGTTGTTATTCGAGACCACATTTCCAGAGGCTGGCATTTATTAGTCAAAATATTAAGGACTACTCTGAGTTATCAGGAGTAGCTTTAATCTGTTATTGGGGCAGGCTTAGGAGGCACCACTATTCAGAGAGAGAGTTGTGAGGTGTTGTGTCTGTGCTCCTTCTAGTAGCAGTAATTGATTGCTGGCCTTTCTATAAATGGGTAACTGTACACATATGCTTAGCTATTCTGGCATGTAAGTGAAAAATGGATCCACGGCTTGTCTGTGTGCTCCACAAAGGGAATATGGAGTGCAGTCATGTTACAAAACACTCTGCATCTGGAGTTAAGGCAATAGTTGCTCACAAAGGGGTGCAAGTCACACAATAGGCTACTTTCAGTAATTACTCTTGAGTTATTTAGGCCCCAAGTGCATATAAAATGAATTAAAAGAAATAAATTTGAGTTGAAGGTATTATATGCCTCTCCTCTTAATTTCTGTGGAAACCTTTAAAAAATCCCAGCACCCTGCTGTTTTGGAGAAACAAACTTAACAGCACTGAGCTAATAGACATGAACTAGAAAGAGAGATTGGCTGGTTTCAGTTCAGTCACAGTCTAAAAGCTCTGCAAAGACGTGGATGAAAATAGACCCCAAAAGAACATAACTGAGAAATATGGAAGATTACAAAATGCTTCCTTCTTGTGGCTTTAATAGGCAGGACTGTTCTCTATTTTTTTAGGAAATCTTGATTTTTATTTTTTTCCTAAAAAGTACAAAATCTGAAGAGCTATGTCTAGAATTTTTTGTCTACTACCTTGCTTCTTACATCACATACTCTGTCTTGAGCCTATGCTTTTCATTTAGATTATGAACTTTTTAAAACAATGATCTTGATTTTTAATCATCAGTAAAATTGTAAATAATACACATTTAGAAAAAGATTTTTTTGTAAACAGTAATTGCTTACTGGAGTAAGGGTCACACTGACATAACAATATGCTTCCAGATGAGTGATTATAAAATTACAGCTAGAGTTTTATCCTATGGTTCTCTTTATGTGCGAAACATATCTAACACCATCACTGCAAAGACAGCACATGAAAGTGCTGCCTGACTGGTGAGAGTGAGCAGGCACAATCCCAGCAGTGTGGCTTTGCTGTGTGTCTGTGTGTGTGCAAGCCTGCTCCCCATCGTACTTTGGACATCACACTTGAGACTTACTGAATCAAAACTGATTCCTTAGGGACTGCAAAGCAAGTCAAGTTTTTTTTCCTTCCCATAATTTACTGCCAGTGGGGAAGATGCAGAGGTACATATGCCAGCAGGTATAGCTCTTTTCCAGGATCCTGCAAAAACGGTCTCAGGGATGGTTAGAGAAAGGAGGCCCCATAGATAATGTCTTTACACTGAAACAAACTTTGTCTTGTCCCATGTGTATTTCTGGTTATGTCTCTGTGCTTCTTGTGCATAGTCTGTTCCTGTCAGAAACCCATGTTTACTTCTGAGATGTATATTTTCATTTTAAAAGGTATTTCTTTTCATGAAGCTATATTAAGTGACCAGAAATGGATGAAACCTGTAATTTTTGATTAATGCCTTTTCAGGTGAATACCTCATGTTATCATTTTCTCCTTTGCCCTTTCTTTGCATTTCCTCTGCTTTTTCTATTGATGAATTATATTTGTCCTGCACTGTCAAAACAAGATTACACAGATTTTCTAGGGATGAATTTTAGCTTTACTCAGCTGTGCAGCGAGCACTGTATTTTTATATATGGGATATAAAATTGCATTACGGTAAAAATTCTATGGCATTGTTCTCACTAGGGCCATAATTTGGTACGAATATGAACTTTTTTGAATGCTGTTATGTATGGTGGAGCGAGAACTCAGGCTATCTGTTGCATGCTGCCATTTGCTGTGGTCCTGATATCGGGAATGCCAGCTCGCTCTCTGGCCAGATGCAGCGGGAGGGGAGGGTCCTTTTCTCTCTTGCATTTCTCATTTCTCTAGCAGAGATTCTCACCTGAAGGAAAATTCTTTACTTAGGCTGCTATGGTGGTTAGCCAATTTGTGAAGAGGAGTAAGAAAACTCCTTTTATTTCTTCCAGGCATGTTAAAGATTTTTCTGAGGAATGCTGAAAACAATAGTGTTACTCTGGACTTTTGTAAATGTTACTTAAAGTACTCCTGTGAAGTATTCCACTCTCTTCCTCTTTCTGTGTAAGTGGTACGTTGTGGTATGTAAGTGATTATATTTTTGGATCACAGTTATGTGCCCACATTTAGTTCTCCAAAAAGACCATCCAATATAAAAGTTTATAAAAATTATCACTTTATTTTATCCATTCAGGTGTATCTTGCAGGGCAATCATTAGATATGTAAATCAATGTAAATGTAAACCAACTAATCTTTAGCCTGTGCTGGTTTTGGAGAGGGTCAGCATGGGCCTTTCTGATCTGTGTTCCCTTGGAGCCCTGGAGATTAACATTCAGAGGCACCTGTGCGGGTCTGCATGGAGTTGGATGAGGTCCAGGTCTGGAAAGGCTTACATATTTAGATTTAATACTACCTTTTCCACAGCTGATAGCAGAAATGATTTAGATAAATAGAAGGCTCTGACACCTGTGGAGCTGGGGAGCCCCATGAGGCACTGAAATAGCAGGTTTTCTAAGTGAAGCCCCAGAATCGAGAAGTGGGAAACGCTGCTTTCCATGATGTAATGCATCACAACTGCAAGTCATTATCCATTTACAATGTTTCTCTGTACAGTATTGTGATTTCACAGTATATGCTAGAAAGCTAGGGTTAGGAAAATAATAACATTGAAATAACTTTGATTTGATCAGGACAAATCTAAAGGCAAATCTTATGATTATAAAAAAGGAGTTTCAAAGCTAATAGTTAATAATTTTATTTGAATTAGAATCCCCTATGATTTTGTGCGGAGGTGTTTATATACATTAAATATGATTGATGGCTGATGTTCAAAAGATTATAAAAGGAGAATAGACTAGTTTCTGTGAGCTCTTTTAGATAGGAATATGAAATTTAGCACTAGAGAATGGATGGATTTCCACATTGTGGGCATCACGCTTTTGATTCCTGATTATCCAGGCAGAGCACTTCATGCTGTTGGTAAGACCCTTGCCTTACAACTTTCATGGCAAGTCTCTCACTGTTTTTTCAAACAGAAAAATGGCAGATTCCAGGTCTGGCCTGTGACCAAGGACATCTTTGTTCCCCAGAACAAACTGACTAAACAGTCCCCAGTGAATAATTATACATGAAGCCTCTGTTTCCTAGTGAATTACCAGTTTCAACACACAAACCCAGTTACCAGAACTCAGTTATCCATGCTGTCAAATTGTTAGGCTGATAACAGGCATGGATTTTGCCTGAGCAAACTGGCATTCTCCCAGATAATTTCCAGATAGGAATGCAGAGTTGACTTTACCCAGAAAGCATTTTAGATGCAACCACCTTGATTTGGAGGGTAAGAGAGCCAAATACGGACACAGACCATTCCAAGTTTGTCATCCTCCGTGCTCAAAGGTCCCAGGCATATTTGATTTTGCAGAGATGTCAATTGAACTGATGAGAAGCACTTGTACCCCATGTTGAAGCTGAACTTGGATGTCTTAATGCAGCTTGATACACCTGAGAGATCACAGCTCCTGATATGCAACTTATGCTATAGCTTTAACTTCAAAGAAAAGCATGACTAACAGCTTCACTGCACATAGATTGGAAACTAGAGGTGTCTGAAGTAACATCAACCCTAAACGTTAAATCTACCTTACTTAGTATCCCAAATTGTGAGGCTATATAGTGGTGTTTACACTAGGCTAAACTCACAAGTCCTTTTCGGGGGGCAATTCCTGGCTTTTTTTTTTCACCTGGTATCGTCTTAGATATGTCTGCATTCATGTTTTAACCATTCCTCATGTCTCTTGTCAAAAGACTCTACGCTGTTTCTGGTCAAGGAGTTACTGGCATACACTGGTTAATAGCAAGGCATCACTTACTTCCTAGAGTGCAATTGCAAGAGACTTTTATGCCTCTTACATGAAAGACACCATATACAAGAAGTCATGGTAGTATTCCTCCTGCTGTGATTTTTTTTTTAATCAACTGTACCCTATAACTTATCACAAGTAAAAGCTAAATGAGTCTGGCATACTCACTCTGATCACTTTGAAAAACAATATTTTGTTCTCATTTCCCTGATGCTGTCAGGTCACCCTCAAATAAAAACCCGCTGACAGAAACATGCAAAATTTGGGCAGAGATAGAAAAAGCAATGGAGCTGGAGTCAGATCTGGATGTTTTGTTTGTTCTACCCCATAAAATGTTCAAATTAAAACCTAAAGTCCAAATGCCTCTATACTTTGTCAGAGTATGAAGTGGGTCCTGAACTCTGCTGTTGAGACCTATCTCTAGTTAAGAACACAGTTTGTTCAGGGAATGTTGCGTATGAAATCACTCTTGGTATATGAAACAAAAAATCAGAGGAAAATTACATTATTTTAAATACAAACTGAGCAAGAAATAAATTGTTCCTGACCTTTTCTGTTAAGGAGCTCAAACTTGATTAATTCTTGGCCTGGATGTTCCCTTACCTCCAGCAATTACATGCCACTATTACAGTGATTATTTTATAAAAGCTAATAAACACTATCTGGAGTTAATATTTGCTCCCGAGGAAAGTTTGCCAAGAGCTTAGAAGAAGTTTACAGAAGATTTTGCCCATTAGGTTTGTGTACAACATTTGAAATGCCAAAATCCTTTTAGCATCATTAATCACAAAAATGCAATGTAAAAACAGTTGTACCTAATAAAGCTGTAATCTGATACAAAAATAGGCAAACCCTCAGGAATTTAACACAATAGGCCAAACATTGTCCATTCCAAATGAGTTCCAGTAGTACCACTATTGATTCGGCTTTGAATAGCCTTCTGCTCTTTTAAAACAAATATATATAGATAAAATAGGATTTTATTTTCTGCAGTACGGATACATCTGTTATTGATAATTTCTTTCACAAAGTATTTTGGCTAATGCTGTCCAGGAAAGCTCTTTTGACCAGTTTGCCACAACTTCTTTCTCGCTCACTAAGCTTACAGCTTCCTCTGTCCTGATGAACTCATTGGGGTTCTCTCTGTCCCTGACTCACGAGTTGCTCATGTGTGGGGTTCACCAGGGGCTGAGCCTGTCTGGCCATGGGGAAAAGGAACTGTCTCTCCCAGTTTCTGACCACGGTGTAGGGCAGGTGTTGTGGGGCACTGGCTGTTGTGCCATGGTAGTGCCAGAACAGGGAGCTGGGCGCTGGAGCGAAGGAGCTGCCTTGTAGAGGAGAAGATGTACTGCCTTCCTGCAGTTTGATCTGTTGCTCCCAAAAACCTGGAGCTCCACATGTCACAGGGAAAGTGACATTTTAGACACGGCGTCACTCCCTTGCCTCACGCTGTACTCACCTATTCTATGGCCATCTCAGCTTAACTGAATTTTTGTTGCCTGCAGTGATCATTTATTATTGTGGATGCTATTTTTCACTTTTATGTGGACTTGCCTATTAAACCAAGCACAATTAGCCTGGCCATGGGGTAAGCTCTCCAGAAAAAAAGTTGTAGAGACATTTACAAAAAGGAAATAAAATACCAGTTTCTGTTGTAGAATACATGCATAATAAGACATGTTCTTATTTGTTTAATCCCCCCCATCTTAAGCTATGTCTCAACAGACCACTGTTCACCTTGTGATCTGAATGCCAGCCTTTTTCAGGATCTAGGTTTAAAGGTAGTACAGAAGACTGATGGCCTTCCCTTTTGAGTTCATCCTTCCCTTTCAAGGTGACAGCCTGTCTGCCCTTTTCTTCCTCCTTCTCTCTTACTTTTAAAATTAAATTTCCTTAGATAGAGAACAATGCCTTTTGATAACTCACTTATTTTTTTTTTTTTTTAGCCAATGGCAACGTAATTTTGACAGCTCATAAGCCAAATTTGATTTTAAGAGTTATTTTGACTTGGCTATCTTTCATTCTCAGATTCTGACTCTCCTTATTCACCTTCTCCAAGTCTTCAGCTGAAACCCTAATTAGCTCATTTTTTTCTGGCGAGGATAGTTGAAAAACTATCTTAAGGAAATTCCATGAATTAGATATTACAAAAATTATTATTTTTGCAATACTGTTGTTATTCACACTGTTCAGATATTGGGGACCACATGCTTCACATTAATAATGAGGATGATGGACTGTTAACAACATGCATTGTAAAAGCTGATTCCTTCCTTTTTTTCTGTCATAAAGATTTTCTATCATTTTAAAAGACATGGGAAGACTAGATCCCTTTCCTTTTGATACTGACAAGAACTTGGGAGCTCCATTGCCAGGTTCTTGCAAGGGGAACTAAGTGAAAACTTCTTGTTTGGCTGAGAAGACTGATAAAGGCAGCTACAACTCTCATCCTTATTCTTTTTTTTTACAGTCACAGTAGAAGATACCCATTCTGGGGAGCTTTATGGCTTTCCTCTCCTGATAAACATGAGACACTTGATGCATGGGAAAATGGGACTTGATGATAGCTTGACACTTTCACACCTTGAGACTCAAGCTCGGATCTGTCAGAGGCGCATGCTGTGAATATGCTGATGAAGCATAACCCACACAGAACACATCACAACCCTACTTAAGAGGCTTTATATTTGTCTACTACAAGTTATTCTTTCATCCAACCTGCACTGAATTGCATCAAAGAGTTCTACAATAAGTTTCTGGCCACATCATAAGGACAACATGGAGCAGATGATTTGACACGTGAGAATATGACACCACCTTAAACCTCCTGCCATGTTGCTGGCCCTGAGACAGCACTTACACTACTGACACTTGCATCTCCCACAGACTCTACCAGCATTTCAGGCTTAATAGTGACAAGTCTTCATTTGCAGCTTTGAGGTTATCATGAAGTCTTTAGCCTACCTGATGTACACACAGCTGTGTCTTCAGCTAGAAAGGCTATCCAGTAGTCCACCAGTAATTGATGCTTGCCAGCAGTTACTTAAATTCAGCTGTCAGACACAATCAAATGGAATTGATAGAAAGCTGCTTCATTATAATTCCCCCATTTCTAGCATTTAACATTCTTATGTGGAGTTGGATTTTGGTCTGGAACAGTGCAGTAATGTGAGTTGATAGCAAGCTGGGAATGAGCCAGAAAGTGAGTGCTTAACCCAGAACCAGCACCTCTGGGAGAAAAGACTTCAAGAATCAGATGTTTTGCATTTGCATTGCTTCCAACTTCATATTGGAGGAGGGAGAGAGATGATGGAAACCATCAATAAGATCAATTTTAATTTCTTCTTTAACATTTCTCTTTCCACACTTTATCCAGTTGGGAATTTCAACCAAAATCTAGGACTGTGTTCTTAGCCTCACAAGCTGCAGACTAAAAAGTTAATGAAATGTAGCTCTAATTTTAGAAATATCAGTTCATTTTGTATCAGTTTGACAGGGACAATGGTGCTGGGAAGCCACAACTGGAACAAACCTGAAACAGACAGCAACGATACTTTCAGTTTTCTGTGTGTGTGACTTGAGATTTCAGGGCTGCCAAATTTCACGCATTCCCACATCTTAACAGTCACAGATTGAGCCAGGCTTCAGGGATTGATCATATTGGTCATCAGGAGATTGCCTGGTTCTTGCCCAATTTTATCTGAGATATGGTTTCTGTCCTATTTTTAATAGCAGCAATCCCTTGGGACACTATTTTCTCTGAGATTTTGCTGTCCACATTGTCTTGTAACCTTGCTTAGATATATTTCTTTCCCTCTCTGTAATTTAAACCAGAAACCCTTTGATAATGGAAAAACAAGCTTGCGTTCAGTGCATGAAAACGTAATAGAGAAAACAGTGTTCTTGTTTACATAATACTATTCTCTATTTGAATCCCTTGCTTTGTGCAGTTCTGCAGATGAAGAAATATTGTACTGTTTGTTAATTGTGTTGCTGTGGCATCTAAGAGTGACAGTTCTTGACTCCCTTATGCTTCACTGCATGGAGAGAACAGTAAGATGTCTTTCTCTAAGAGCTTGATTGAGAAGCCTGGAGAAATGAGAATAACATGCTGATTGGAGAAAGAAGGGAATGTCACAACTTACCCAGTGCTTAACTGCTGTTTAGATTTTGGTTTCAAGGAATTTAATTAAGTAATTTTTGGATGTTTACTGGGAGACCCTTTCAAGTTAAACAGAAGTACAAATCAGGCATCAGAACACTTTCATAATTCCATCATTAAGATTCAGGTTGTTTGTCTAACATGATTATAAGAACTACTTAATGCTTTCTGAAAACCAGAGTGTAGCAATGAAGAAACCAGTTTAGAGGTGGTGCAGTTGAACGTAAGAGAGTATTTACACTGCCCACTTGTAGCTCTGTGCCTCACCCTGTGCAGTCAAAAGACAAAGGAAAGGTGCTCCAGAGAAGGAAAATACCCATGTTGAATGTGTAAAATCAACTTGAAGTAGAAAGCATGAATAACCCTTGTAAGAACTCATACTAAAGGATATTGATAAATACTGAAATTTTCCACACATTTATTTTTCAAATCCTTCAAGGAATATCTCACTAGAATATTTATAATATGTTCAGGGGTTTAAAAATAAAACCATTTCTAAACCAAATTAGACAATTTAGTTTACCTGGAATATATATGTTAAAGTGATTCCACATGATTTAGCAAAGATCTTAGCAAGTATGTTATTGTACTCATCGCTTCTCTTCATAGCTATTTTTTAGGTTGTATCTAGGGGCCTGCTTTCTGCTGTCTTCTTTCAGACATCTATTTTGGCTGATTTAAATGTGAGGATGGAAAAAAAACCCCACTATATAAATTCCTACAAACAAAACCTTTTTTTGAAAAATGAGGTGTCATGTATAGTTTAATTTAATCTTTGTGTGGTTTTCTTTGGCATGTTGCTCACACTTGGGATTCATATGGTGTATCACAGCAGTTCAGTTTACAAACCCACTTGTTGCTCTACAAATGATTATAAAAATTCCAAGAAAATGCTGCAAAAGAGCAAGTTTGCAATCTTGAAAGAAATAAGTGACAAATATGTTCTTCAGAAGAGATAAAGTTGGATTTCTGGAGCACATACACTGTGAAAAGACCTTAGACAGTAATTTCAGTAAATAATAGATTGTCTTTTTTCCTTCTGCCAATACTTTCTCATTTCACTTGTGTGTCTTTTGGTGTCCATCAGGAAATATCAGGTCACAGTTCATGCATAAGGAAGATGTCACATATCTGAAATTCATATGTATGGTGTCAGCTCCTTTTTCCACCAAGAGCTTGATAATCATATTACATTGGAGACATGAGGGCTTGTTTTCATGAGGGATTTCAAGCCATACCCCCTGAAATGTATGGCCTTTTGTATATGAAAAAGGCAGTTTACACAGTTGTGTAGCAAAGACCATATTTTCTTACATTTAGGAACAAAGACATGTCAGGCTTTATTGAGCACATCACTAACTATATAACTAGCATTAAACACTCTATTTGCAACTGTTGCTGTGTATTTTGTGTGTGATTATCACCCCTAGATCTGCATCCTATAAAAAGATATTTCTGTTTGCTTAATTATAAAGCTCTTTATGAACAGGCTCATCTGTAAATAGCTTGGTGCAGCTGAAATAGAAATATAATTATAATGAAGGCAGATGTTTCTGAGATACTTCTCATGAAACTTGTTCTGAATATACAAAGGAGGAAGGCTTTTCTAGCCGGTGGAGTGTTGGCCAAATGTAGCCTAATCATCCAAATGTTAAGGGGGGGGGTTCACTTTGAGGGAAAAATCTGAATTATAATAATAATGACAACAGCAGTAACACCAACACTACTAACAACAATATGAATAATATTTCCAAACCCATGTACAACTGCCCTGTCCCTCGGTAAGCATCTTTCTTCCTGAATCCTGAAGGGGAAAAGAAATAACTTATGTAATTTATCTCTGTGGACTAGTTGCCAGAAAATGCCGGACTTTTCTTTTACATTACTTTTTTAGATTGATGAAACTCTCATGGAGCCACAAAGTTTAGGGTCATTTGTATACAAATATAGCACTTCTGTCTGCCTCATTGTCTCTGCATGTGCTTTTAAATTGTTTAAATCCTGCCAGTGAAATAATGAGATAATTAAAAAAAATTATTAGTTTTACAACCAAGGACTTATAAAAATACTGTATCCTATTTCCCATGGAAATTCTATTTCCAAATCTTTAGAAAATCTCACCTTTCAGTCAAACCACAGGCTTCCTCCCCCCTCCATCCCTTCCTTCAATAACAGTAAATGTTTGTGCCACGGCAGCTGGCTGAGAGCTGTTGATCCAAGCCTGCAGTCCTCACTTCAGTGGAGCTGCCATCCTGATCAGCTCCCATTTGTCCCATCTTTGGTGACTCACCAGCAGAGCCAGTCGCTGTCCCAGTCATCTTATCATAAGGGTGCCCAGGCAGCTACAGCCATCTGGCAGGCTTGTGAGTTGGGAACAGCCAGTTTAGTCCAGGATGAACTGCTACAAACTGAGTTATGCTGTGGAATAGCAGCCTCCAGCCCAGGACAGTCTTGTTTTACTCACAGCATGTATACGAGAGAGTCACTGGTTAACACTGCCCATCTACCCATCTTCCTCTTCCTCATCTCAGACTGCATGACTGAAGAATGAAGTATGGAACTAGGCTGCCTTAAAATAGGAGAGTGTGAAGCAGAAAGCACTGCTAAGGATGATTTGAACTGAGCCAGTAGCACTCCTGATATCTCTGTTGTGGATATTTTTCAAACATAAACATAGGCCTCTGACTAAAGTTTACAGAAGTGGAATATGAGTGTTTGTACCACGACTCGAGTGTTTGTACCAGGGATTTGATTTAAAAGGAACATGGTGATTTTAAAGGGTTGTGTACCAAGTTTCAGATTTTTGAGTTTTGAACTTTGGGTAGCCTGCAGTAATCTGTTTTACTCCCCCAGCTGGGTGGCAAACTTAAGGTAGCCTCACCTGGATGGACAGAATTGGAGAACATATCTCCTTTGCAGGCAATATATCCTGAAGCGTAACAGAGCAGAATCCACTTCAACTCCTCTTGAGATGTAATATCTGAACTTCCTGCTCTCATTTGTGAACAACTTTGATATGTCAATGTCAACTACACCTGCTGTGCCAGGACCTGGCTGGTGTGGTTGTCTTTGAATGGTCCATTGGCACTGCTCAGGGTTTTGGGAGAAGCTTTCATTAATAGTATATATCATGCATATTTCAGTTTAAGAACACATCACAGGTCTCATTTCAACAGTTGGATCCCAGGTTGCTCCTCTGCAAAACACACCCTGGGGAGAGAATTTCTTGTCTGGTTGGATAATTTTGCTCTCTATTTCTGATATTTTTAATGAAGCAACAACAAAGTATCAGGTCTTTCAGTGTAAGTGCATGACTTCCATTAACGAAAACAAAGATTACGTATGTGCTGAGGATGAGAACGAAGCTCTCAGATGATACATACTTGTGCCTGAGGCCAGGCCGTGGGGCCTAACAAATCAGCCTGGCTTTCTGGTCTCTTCTGACCCCAAGGGACTCACTGTAACTTGTCTACACATATGGGATAGAAAAAGACAGAAATGAAAGTTGTTGCACTTACCTAGAAAGGAAGTATTCACCAGTAACTCAAATGTAGGAACTGAGATTAAAATTGATGCAGTACCTGATGCTACAAAACACATTCTATTAATGAAATGAACAATTATTTTCAATTTTATGCAGAACAAATGCATTAAGAAAGGTAATGAAAAATACTTGTGCATCAGAAATCATACATGCTACATAGGAAGAAAATTACCCAATTGTTTCTTTTATGAATGGGAAACTGAGGCATAGAGATATGATTTACTAGAGATCTCTCTTTTTCTCTCTTATGCACACAAAGGAGAGTGGGTGGTTTTTTGACTCCTGTGCAAATATTAATTTTTCCACAGTTGCTCAAAATTTGTGAACTGCCCTTGTCCTCAGATTCCCATAAAAATGCCACCCACAGGACTGCTGCTATAGAACCTGTCAAGTCTGAGGCAGACGTTTAACCTACCAGCTGTGAGGAGCACCTATAGCATCTCTTTGCATCTCCACACTCACCTTTTGCCTGCTCTTCATTGTCCTTGTCAGACTTTTTCTTCTGAGAACTTCTACTGGAAATTGTGTCCTTATACAATGAAGATGTTAAAAAGCTACTCTGGCTACTAATCAAAAGAAACCATTTAATGATTAGCCCTTATCTTATTAGGGAATAAGGTAGAAAGCATTCCATTTGAATTTGGCATAGAGGAAAAGTATCTGAAAGTCTAGTTCCCTGAAAAAGGAATGTTTACTGTGTTTCACATTTCCCTATAGTAGCCTCTCTAAATTGACACTGAGGCATTGCTACCTTTATTATCTTGTTCACTCTGCTATATCATTAGTATAATTTGTTTCAGAATAGCTTGTTAGTGAAAAAAATGTAAACACAAAATACCTTGCTAAAGTTATTTTGCACTTTGCTACAAATTCAGATTTATAAGGCAACAAATTAATTTGTCAATTTTGAAGAAAACCTAAATGTGTCTGACTCAAAACATTTTACTCTCATTTTTATTTTCCAGTTTCCTATTTTGCTTTTATGCCTTTGTCATACTGATGACTGCAGAGAAATGGGAGAATTTCAGAAATGTCTGTCATGAGATTAACAGCCCAGTCTTGGAAATGTGTGAGATTAAAAGATATGATTATTCTTAGAGATTCTGAGATAAGCCTGTGCTTATTTCTTCCCAAGATGTACAGAGGGGCATGAAGGCATGGGTTTTGGACTACATTGTCTTATTTAAAAGAAGACATAAACAGTCTTTTACCACTTATAGGGACTGCTGTGCAGCATCATTGGCAAATCTGTTCTTTTAAAAATGAAAAAAACAATAATTTCTTCAAAATGCTGAAAGGTTATGTTGCTGTATTTCCCCTGTATCACAAAAAAATTAGTTTTTCAGATTTGTAAGTTCCTCATGTCTAGAACTATTTAAAGTGATGATTATTTCAGGCATCAGTTTCTCACTTGACTCCACCTAGCCAAATCTATGATCTCTATAAAGTCTAGAGGATGGCATAGACATGCCTGCAAGACTGTGGACTGATTCATTATTCCTTTGTCTAAACTGGCGTTCCTGATACCTGTAGCTACTATTGTGGCTCATACATTGCAGTGAATCATCACATCCCCAGCTGGAAATACCACAGCTGGCACTAGTTTACTTAACCAACATATGGTTAAGGATCATAAGATGGATGTGGAATAAGAGGAAACATGGTAGGACAGCTAATAGAACTATCAAAGCACCCTTAACAGTGTGTATGGGACAACAGGAAAGTTGTGGGTAGAGGTGGAATAGCCCCAGTACAGAAAAACTGAAGACATTATTATGTTGGGTCCTATTTACCTTGGGTACAGCTGACTTAAACAGATATTGAAGCACAGATCCTTTCCCCATATACTCAATATAGATTATTTGAGTTAGAGAAGTGGTGATCTGAGTTACACATTTTGTCTTGTTTTGTTTTTTCCCCCTCTCCTTCTAAAGAAATAAATAAATATTTGAATCTTTTAGAAGAAGAAAATAACAATTGGTACATAGAGAAATCTTTAGCAGTTCTGGAGAAAACGAGTCAAGTGAAATAGTATCAAACTGTGACTAGTGATCCTTTTAATGTATATTCAAGAGATTCCAAAATCATGTAAACAATGAGCTTATTCCCCTAATGTATTGAATAGATTTGTTTGAAAAATCAGTGATCTTTTTCTTGACTTGTAATGATCTGTATACAAAAAAAAATCTGTATCCTAAGGTTAAATTTTGAGGACCTCTGAATTCTCTTTATGCCGGTGTTCCTTCGCATCAGTTTTACAATGTGAAGTTGAAACAAGTTAAGAAGGTTTTGAATATGCTGCTATAATGGGATAAAGATGCCTGAAGCCTATGTTTGGTGGTCAGCTCTTGAGTAAAGTAAAGGGAGCTTTAGTTTTCTGTGCAGAGTTTCCTTTCACTTGCCATATGTAAAAGTAAATTCTAAAGATATTGATTACATTATACTATGCTCATTATTAAATTTCATTTATTTATGTGTGTAATCTATATAATCTTCTAATAAAAACATTTTATATTGGCTATATAATATAAAATTAATATAATATTGATACTGTGTTATTCAAAGTAGCATGTATTATAGCATGTAATTATATAATATTCCAGATGCTGATAAATCTACGTGAAGTCAGGTTTGTACCACTGTAACTCTACTGCAGCAGCAAATTTTTTCTGAAATCTGGCTGAAATGTTATATCCTGTAAAGGATCTGTGAGCTATAATAGTAAATTTTTGCACTTGTAGGACACTTCAAGGAGATAGGATCTGGACCACAGCCTTCAGTGGTAATGGGCAGAGCAGCTGGGAAAGGGACAAATCAAAGAGGTTTTACAGTGTGGGATCGGGAGGATTGCAACAGCTGGGGAGGGTCAGGCAGGTTATGACATTTGGGGGAACTGTTGGGTAGGGAGCTCTTCAGTGAGGAAGGATGAGAGTGATGGCAGCTGGAACTGAGTTGGTGTTGAGACTTACGATCAGGAGGAACTGGGAACTGTGCAGCATCTGGAAGCTGATCAGGCAAGGGGCTCGTATTATCCAGGGGATCAGGAAGTACACAACAGCTGGGAAGGGTCAAACAAATACCCAACACACATGGAATTGAACAGCAGGGCCTGGTGCCACATACGGCTTCTCACATTCCTTTTTTATGTATTGCCGCTCTCTACCTTTCTGTAAATTTCCCTTACCTTACGTTCAAAATGTGTCTTTGTGCAAAAATAAAGAGGCAGAAGTATATATTATGAAATTATACTGAGAACAAAAGGTGGACAGCACTTCTCAGACAAAAGGTGTCTTGCCAAAGCCCATGTAATTCTAACTATTGGCTAGTAAAATATTTTTTTTTCAGCCTTATTTCACCCACTGCCCTACTGTGTATAGATTTTTTTAACCTTTTTCCCAGGAGCTCAATGAAACCGAGGAGTTTAACTTCCTCCTCCAGTGGGAGCTCAACATCTGGAGGGCTCAATTTTTCGTGATACTGCCCAGTGATACTGAGGGAACTTCATGACTGACGACCCTGGTGCGGGTAGATTCATGTCTCTTGCTTGGCATACACCACTCTGGCTAAACTGGTCTGTTTCTCAAAAATTTGTTTATTTAATGCTTTCTCAGTCTCAGATATTGCACTATTAGATACCACAGGTATAACTGTACATTTGACATTTTTTTTCTGAGAGTCTCTACTTCCTATATGAGGTTTATTATTTCTTACATTCATGTCCTTCATGTATGCTGTTGCTGTCCTGTCATTTTGTCAATTAATTTTAAAAGCGAGATCTTTATGATCCCATACTGTCACACTCTCCATAGGTTTACTTTTCGCTTTCTGTTATTTCTCTCTGACCTTTGCTGACATTCCTAGAAGACCAGCCTTTTTCATTATACCTCTTTGCATTTGCACCTCTTTGCATCTGCACCCAAATGTCTTGTTTCATGCTGTGTTTTGACTGTAAGCTCATTTTGCAGAGATTATTTTTTAATTCATATTTAGATAAGTACCTATCATGATGCAGTCCTTCACAATAGGTCTCACAGGTACTAAAAAGAATAATAAATGATAGTAATGAGTACTGTGAAAGTCCTGTTTTTTGCAGATCTTTGACAAATTGGGAATTTATGTCATATGTATTAGGCAGTTGTGACAAATATGCATAGGGTGGATAGTAAATTGTTGTTTTACCTCTAGAAAAATCTGTAGTATTCTCTTGTGTTTTCCATAGCTGCTCATATTATTTTTTTTCTTCTATAGGCTCTTATTGCTTTCCAGACATGCTGTGCCTTGTCTTTGCCAATTGTTGCCATCTGTCCTGATGACATTGTGATGGAGGTTGAGTGTGTTGCTGAGCTTCTTAATAATGTCACAGTGTCATTTTGCGTTACTTCTGTCACTCTGCTGCTGCTAGGCTAACTTGTCTTCCTTCATCTTTTCTTTTACACAACTCTTATACTCAAGGCAGTCTAAAAAATGCCCTCTGGATATAAGTTCTTCTCTTCTTTCCACCATATCCAATATCTCGTCTGTTCTCTACAGCTGCTTTCTGTGTTCTGTATTTATTCCAATCACATTCTATATGGTAGAAAGTGCTGCTTGTAGGACAGATTTTTTTAATTTCCTCTTGGCATTCAGTAACACCCTATTAAGTGGCTGTGTTTACACTGCAGTTGTCAATGATCTTTTCCGGGTCCTCTGCTCATTAAGCAATAAATTCAACTTTCCTGGCTAGCAGTGTTTTGAACATTTCATGTGGCAATATGGAGCCAGTCCCACAGGGAATGGTTTCCTCTTACCAGACTGCTCCCTCCACGTGCTATACTCCCTGTTGGGTTTATCTAACTATGTCATCTCTAGGAAGGATACTTGAAGCAAGCTGTTGCCTCTTTCTTAGTCGCATGCAGGTTGCCAGGGAGCCTGGGGGACCCACCATCTGACATTCATAGCACTCGGCTTCTAACAGAATATGTCTGAGAATCCCACTGAAGCGTGGGATGACAAGTTCCCTCTTTCTTTTTTTTGAGAATTACTTTTCATCCACAATTAAGGTAATAAAATGTTTCTGCCAACCTGTTATGATGTTAGCATTCAGATTGCTATCATTCACTGCAGACTTATAAAAATGGTCTAGAAATAGTTTTTCAAGGGCATCTCATAAGTGACTTTGTTCCACATTTGACTCTAAGACTGCAAAATATGAAAAGCCCTGTCTACATGAGTCACAGAGATGGCACAGCAAAAGCAGTAATTACTTAGGCTTTCCTTTGCTGCTTCTGTATTCTGCTTCAAGTTGGACACAGGTAGATCACACCCAGGAGTGAGAAAATAATTCATTGCACAATCTGATGCTTAACCTGCCTACTAAGACTGAGAACGAGGGTGCCAATTAGTGCCAGCTGTAACAGTGCTTGGGAGATGTGGACCATCCACTAGGAGTTGGATTATGATCACAGTTCATTTCAAAAAGGACGCTGAGCAGCCATCAGAGTGGTAATAATTTTCAACCACTCTTGAATTGGGACAGATTCAGACTTAATTGGATAGGACAGACACTCTTAAGAGTACTGCAGGTTAACCCTGAATAACGTTAGAGAGGTAACATGGAAACAAATAGAGGGACAGAAAAATGTAGCAAACCTATAATNAAAAGAAAAAAAGAAAAAGAGAAGCTTGACCCACAAAGACCCTAACAAAAAAAAAAGAGTGGACTTGCAGTCATGCTGGTGTATGGTGGAAGGGCAGAAAACAATAAGTTGTGTTATTTCTTGCTATCCTGGAAGGGGAACAGAGATCATGCAAATAGCATAAAGAACCATCATACAAAATACTGTTTTAATATGGTAGGATACAAACCCCAGAGCTCAAACAGTGCTGAATTATATGCCTTATTAATGGTTTATATCACCAAGTTCCCTCCCATATACTCTGTGTTTGACTCTAGTTTCCACTCCTGTAACATGCTAATGCCTTTTGCTCTCTACCTCATTCTACTCATTTACATGACAACTTAATTTTGTTCTTATTTCCTTCACAGTCTTTTTCTCTCTATTAACTTTCATACTCATGACCCACCTAAGGCCTTAAATATTTTTTCCTTGTTTCAGCTCTTCATTCAACCCCCAGCTTTGGTACAACTCTCCTGCTTGTCAAAGGGCTGGTCACATAACTCAGTCTTCAAGTGTTGTTCCCTTTTTGGCCTCTGATCATGTGCCAGGGGCTATTTCAACATTCGTTGGCTTTGACCCTCTCCTGGTCTTACCTCAGCATGACTCTGCCACCTTTCCACTCACATAATGTAAGTCTGCCTGTCACCATTTCCAGTGCCATCAGTATGCCTGCCCTCTCTTCTGCTTTCTACAAAAGCTAAGTGCAGATCTGTTAGCGTGCTATAGGTAAAGTAAGTTAGAAAGCATGAATTATGAACTGCTCAAGAAATAGCAGCTGTTGAGCTTGTGTGCACAGCGAGGTTTGTTTGCTGCTGATCAATAAAAATCAGTCAGTAGCTATGCTACCAGAGAGACCATCTGTGGCTAGAGAGCCAGAAGCTTGCTGACCAGGACAGACACTGCTGGCTCAAAGGAGGACAGGGACAGGTTATATTCATATAACCACCCAAAGAGGGACATATTTAGCTATCAGTGAGTGCTAGCTGGCAATCTGTGTACAAAAGCACCTTTCTGCCCTGAACTTCCTCTGGGAGGAAGGGGCTGAAAATTGACAGCAAAGTACTAGGATGTCCCTTTGCTATGTTGTTTGTGTAATAAAGTAGTGTGGCTAACAAAATGGGGATTATTACTAAAGAAATTTGGTAGCAAGTAACCAGAGAGGAAAAGAGGGACAGAAATTTCTCTCTTCTCTTGACGAATTAAAGGTAGGGATGGTTCCTATCTTATTCTTCTTGTGAACCTTGTGCTAATATTTCCTAATCAAAAAAATTCACTTGTGTCCCCATTTCCTTTTCCAGTTACTGCACCACTTTGTATTTCACTCCAGTGTATGCTGTGTCCTTTCACTCCATTTTTTGTTCCCAAAGCCCAGAATGGACCCATCTCTTTCAGATGAAATTACTCTTGTAAAATTTCAAATGCCCTCTTGTTAGCCAAATCTCCTACTCAGTACCTTGTGCCATCAATTTTTATCAGATGTCATTGATATAATCTGGTATGCTCTTCATAAAATCCCGTTGGCTACTGGCTTTTGAGGTGTCAACATGTTGGTTTTCCCTCTTCCATTTCTGATAATTCCTCAAGTCTTTTCTTTTATAGTTTCTTCTCGCTCATTATCAATTAATAAGACTCTTTTTTCTTCTCATTCTTCTTTCCTTCTATATTGTATCTCTGAATAACACTTGCAAAATCAACTACTGTTTCTTTGCAGATGACTCACAGACAGAGCTCTCTTTCAGATTTCTCTCCTGTTCTACAAACAGAAAATACTCAACTATTACACTATATCTTTTAAAGGTCATTCTGAGTAAAAAATGAATTCTGTCTCCTTAACTGTCCACGGTACTTCTTTCCTTCATCACTGTTGACATCATCCTGCTTGTGTCTGATACAATTCAGTGTTGCTTTTCACTTGGTCCTCTCTTCACGTTCTGCCATTCTGGGTATTGCTAGTTCTTGTGGATGCTTTCCTGGAACATCTGGAAGGTGTTTAAGCTATATTCTCTCTCATTGTTCCTCACTGTGAAAACTTTTTACAAGCACTTTTTCTTACGTCCTTGTTCCTAATTAATTCCAGCATCTTTAATCTCAATTAATTATATCTTTACTTCAGAGATTCTGTTTTGCCCTTTTGTTTCTATCCTCTCTCTTCTCTTTTAAAGGCACATAGATGCTTGATTTGAATTTAACTGTGCCAAGGAAATTATATCAATTCAGTGGTTTCTCTTTTTCTTTTAAATAAAAAAAAGAATTCTTGATCTTTAAAGCCCTTCCCAGATTCTCCCTGTTTGATTCATATTTGCTGGAGAGAAGCTGATTTCTGGCCTTAGCAGTTGATGTCAATCTTTGTATTGTCCTTGTTTGAATTTTTTTGTATGCCTTTTTTTCTAAAGACTTCTTTGTACATGGAGGAAAAAACCATAATCATCATCAGGACAATTTCCTTGTCCTCCTCCAAAACTTCTCTGTAAAAAGAAACCACCTTCCTCTACCGAGAAACCTACAGAAAATATAGGAATAATTTGGCAGCTTGTGTGGGATACACCTGCTCAAATGTGTTTCTCACATAGAAGCTGTGTCTGAGCAGTCCCAACACACCTAGCAGTCAAGACAGATGGGAATCGTGGATTTATCTCATCCTAAAGTTCACATGCATCTCTCTATACTGATGGTAAAGAGAAGTAAGCGGATAGTTCCTGTGCAGACATCATAGATATATGAAACCCATTAACTATACACAGGATTAGCTTACTATGCTAATTCTTTTTATCTCCGTATTTTCTGTTATTTCAATTCAGATATTAGTATTATTTTTCCTTGGTTGTCAACTCTAGAGTAGGAACTTTCTATTTTTCCATCTTAGTTAAATCCATAATATATCAGGGCTTACTTTCATAGTTTTTTATAGTGATAATATACAAAGCAGCCAGAGAGCTCAAATAGGTGACTTGACATATTCATCCCTCATATGAAGCACTTGCAGAACTACTCAGTACTTTCAGCTGTTAGACAAATGTTTTCATGGGATAAATATTAATGAAACAAATTGCTGTTACTTCAGAACATTTCTTTTGGCTTGACTAATGTGGTAGGAAATCATATCTGTTGATTTAATTCTAACAAATAAACAAGTTATGTCAGAAACAAATTAGGCAGGAAAGCTGCTGGATTACTCAAACTACGACACAGTCAGTTTCATGAGCCTAAGAAACCACAGTCAGAAAAGAGAGCTTTCTTACATTTGAGTGTAGCACAGAGCCTACTTTTTACTAGAGTCACAGAAAACTTCCTTAAAATAAAGATAAGAGAGCAAAGAAGAAAAAAAAAAAGGTAAATAGGACACAATAAAAGAAAGGAAAATAACTAGTCTTAAGCACAGAATAAGAAATAGCTTGGCAATTTGTTTGCTCTCATACAGCAATTACTGTGCTAAATTAAGTGCGTTAACCAACTGCCCCGAGTGGCTTATGCCGTGTTGTAGTCAATTCAGCATATGTGAGGTCTTCTCAATTGCACCAACATGTTACATTTGCACAAGTTGCATTTTGTGTCATTCTCTGTTGGAACCTGAGGGCTGGGTTTTTTCAACTATAAACGGGGATATGAGCAAAATAATTTTACCCACTAGCAGTGTATATGTTCCCAAAAATGTAGCATCCATCTGTCTTTCTTGTATTCTCACTGTGTCTGATATCAATTTGGGTAGATAAATAGTCATTTTGAAGTGTTTTTCCATAGTCCCAGATGTGTGAATTTTTAATTAGTTCTAATAATTGCCTTTTCTATATTGTTTCTGTGAACCATGATGCATAGCATCTAATCCTTGTAAATTACATCTAAAGTGAAAATTTCAAAATCAACCTACTATAGTGGGTTATATTTATTACAAGCTGAATTGCAGCTTTCTTGCTACAGACAGAAGTGCACCTGGGATAAAAAGCTAGTCACAGAGTGACAGTCACAACTAATGTTAAAATATAAGGTATATTAGGGCTGAAGACCTCTCATAATTATTTGTCTTAGTAGTATCTGTAGCAGCATGGTCGGCACTGCAAATCATACTAATATGGGGACGATTTCCTCAAAGAAAAAATGGGTGTGTCCCCAAGAAAAATAATTCTGCCTATCCAAATTGACCTTTAGCCTTCTCTCTTTGGGTAATGTTCAATCAAATACTGTTTCTCCCTCCTCTGCTCCAGGCTCGTTTGCAAGATGCAGACTGCTGAAAGACTGCTGAAGAATCACATCTTCACTCCATGGAGAAGACCAGAGGTGTTTTTCAGGGACATCATCTATCCAGAGAATAATTTTAATGTGTTCCCCACGTGAAGATGCTGAGGAGGAAAAGGTTAGTAGGAGTATGATGATCTTTGTTTTAAAGGGTTCTAAAAACTTTCATTTGAATAATGAGTATTTAGCAAAGGGAACAAGAGTATTTAGACCTATGTTATGTCCTGTAGACACTTATATAGTTGTGCACAGAGAATTAAAAATTTGTCCGGATAAAAAGAATTAATCCCTCTTGTGTTTCTTTCTCCCTTCTTTTTTTTTTTCACCACCAGCTTTGTAAGGAGGGTGACTTATGTCTTCCTCTTTTTAGTTACTTGTAATTATTTCCTTTTCCTGTGATGATCTACCTTGATCCATTTATTTTCCGTTTTCAATCTTCCCATTCCACTGAAAGCACACCTTAGAACAAGGAGACACCAGATCCTTTGAGGGTGCAGTGGAATAGTGTTTGTTGGTTTGCACTGGCATTACATCTTGGTTCTCCTTCTTTTCATATTATTACAAAAATATCATTATTTCAGAAGATTACAGTGAAAAGTTGAGGAGAATACATTAATGAAATACTGCAATGAAACACCACTAAAATTAATGTTGAAAATGCAAGGGGTAAGGGAACAATGATGAGGAGGAAATAGCTCCAGGCTGGACCAATCCACCTAATCTGCAGCTAAAACATTGACAGTGTCTCCTTAGCAATTGCCTAAGTATTCCCATTAGTCAATAAAAGGAGAAATAGATTTCAACCATCTACATGCCCACCACTTGGACAGCTTGGGGAAACTGATATCTTACTGACCTTTTTGGAGAAAAAGCTGAAGATCATGATGCTAACTTTTTGTCTTCTAGATGCCTTTGATATTTTGTCTTTCTTTGATACTTGTGACCTCAAAACTTATATCTCATTCAACAATTTGTAAATTTGTGTAACGGGAAAAGTGAGTGTGTGGGTCATACAGGTTCCCTGAGTGGTGCAACTCTAATTTTTCTTGATGCCTATGTAGAAATTTGAGTTGATGTACTGTGGCTGCATGACTATGAAAACTCTTCTTGCAAAAGGAAAAAGTAATGCACATGGATTTTACTCTAAGCTAGTACTCTGCACAGAAGAATAAGAGGTCCTACACAGGTTTACATGAATTGACCTATTCTCCACTCCAAAAAAGTTCTGTTCCAAGCCACAGTTAAATGAAATAAAAGCAGGAAAGTATTGAAGAAAGCATGAGAGGGTCCTTAAGGACTTAGAGATTTCTTATGTTTTTGAGACCTCAGATTTTTAGCAGATACTTTTATGTAGTAATCAGTGCTTCCATTCTCTACAATAGATTGGGAAAGGAAGGATTGCCAAAATAAACCCCAAACCAAACCAAAAACAGCAACAAAACCCCACCAAACCCAAAACTCCACCAAAACAAAACAAAAAAACCACCAAAGGAAAAACCCCAGAAAGTCAGTTTCTGAGGTTTTATTGGTAAATGTAGTCATTATTATAGAAGCCACTGGTTCCATTAGGTCTCAAGGCATGATTTGCATTTTATGCTTTATTTGATGGACACCAGACAATTATTTTAACAAAGCAGTGTGCCTACTTGTGTACCACACCCTATTGGACTCCGTGTTTCTTTAATGTAACAGGAAATGTTCAGTCTGTAAAGCCACAGAGAAACAGAGTTTTCGCCATGGGTTCTGGAAATGATAGTTTTTGCAATTGTAAATTTCAAAGCAAAGGCTCTTCTGAAGTGTTTAACAGTACACAGATCAGGAAACTGATATTGTAGATTTGTTAATGACGCACATGCACAAATCTAGACCAAAATGCAGGTTGCAAAAACAGATGTTAAGTTTGTTGGCGGGTTGTACGCAACAGCATACTGGGCGTGACATGGGTTTACATCTGTTTTTAATCAATGAATCTGTATCAACTGATTCCAGTGAATGCACATCATGAGGAAGATAATGCTTTAGTGCTTCAGTGTTATTTTCAGTAAAACAGAATAAAGTGTTGCCCTCCATCAGACTACACTTTATCTGATCTCTATTATAAATGGTTTAATGGAAAAAGACTGGCAAGGAAATTCTCCTTATACAGGGAATTATTTTGCAGATTCAATTTTGTATTAGTCTGAAACAGAAGTTACATTTATTACCAGAAGTTTTATGTGACTGAAGAAACTTGTCTTTAGAAAATGAACGTAACATTTTAGGGCTTTTTATCATGCTTGACTGGAAATTAGTCCACTCTTTGTGAAACAGCCTTGAACACATGGTGGATTTTTTTTTTCCCAAACAGGAGGTTCCACTCCTTGTAACTATGATTTTGAATGCTTAGTAACTCATATCAGTTATTTACTGCTAACTGCAAACTTGTGGAACAGCAAGTGATCGGTGTTTTTCACAGTGCCTCTGTATGTGAGTGAATCCTCCAGATACTACTGCAATGGAAGTGACAATACCGTGGGCTAGAGTCATCCTCATGCCATTGAAATCTGCCTAAAGCATCTTCAAATTGCATTCAGAAGGCAGGCTCTACACTGGATGCAGCACTGCTGTAGAAAATGGCAAGCTGGAGACCACTCCTCAGCTTGACAAACAATCACACTTTGGAATACATCCTTTTGGAATGAATACTTACACTGGTCTAACATTTTGTTCTCTTTTCTGCATCAGTGTAGCAGTTTAGGAGTCTGGATGTTTGCACACTGGCCTAGAACAAGGGTGTCCAGCTTCTGTCTAAGTTTCTTGACCACAATACAGAAATGATGATTACCAAAGGCAGAAGGAGCATTGTGCAAGACATAACATATTCACAGATTACAGCCAGATCACTACTGGGTGTCAAGCCTGGCCAGGCTAGTCAGTTGCTAAATGGATGGGCTTGCAATTTCCATTTCATTTTCTCTGCTAATCTTTAAGCAAAATTCCATGACATTCCTTGAGCAAATGAACTATATTTTTCTTTTTAGAAATATGAGTTATAACATGGAGTTTCAATTGCTACATAATGAAGTTACAGGGGACAGATGACATGAAGACTTTTGAGCTAAACAAAAGGAAAGTTGCTGGGGAAGTGAGAGAAACAAAGATATTACCTGGAATGACTTCAGATAATTTGTAGAACAGTCCTGTGAAAAAATGCTCTCCTGATAGAGACAAATCTATCAGTAGGACTTAAAACTGAATTACCAAAGACTATAGCTGTTATGTTCAGTAAGACTTTAGAGATGAAAACTGTAGAGGTTTCTTATTCTACTCTAGGAGACGTCAGTTAATCACAAAGTAAAACAAAACAAAGCTTCACTTTTCATAGAATCATAAAATGGTTTGCATTCAAAGGGACCTTAAAGATCATCTAATTCCAACCCCTCTGGCATGGGCAAGGACACCTTTTACAAGACCAGGTTGCCCAAATTTTTTCTTAATTTGCATGAAAAGTAGGGAAAGTTGCTTAGGAAAAAATCAATAACAATAATCTACTGTTGTTCCTTTAGTCACCCCTATATTAGTTTGGCTTCCAGAAGGAAAAAGTCTTCAAAGTTGCAAACTCTTAGCCACCTGAAGAAAACTGCAATTAAATTAGAGGACAAAATAAAGAGTGTAGCTTGATCTGTGTAAATGATTTTTACTGGAGCCTCCAACATCCCCAGATTAGGTCCATATTCAGCTTGGGCTAAATGCTGCACAAAACCACAGAAACAGTGGACTAAGAACAAAAAAGTTAATATCAAGTATCTTGCAATCCTTTCCCACCATTTTCTCTTCTATCAACAGTGGCTTGTGGAAGGGGATATTTTATATAAACTTTCTTTTATGTAAATATCTGATGTTCTGGAACAAGACTGGATGTTGCTACGATTTCTATGTCTGCACTAGGGCACAAAACACGACCATTGCTGGTGTTCCTGTTGCTGCACTCTGTAGTCTTGGCTGGACTGTCTCCTGACAATGATCTCTGGCACTAAGCCATGGCTGGGGATTTCCTAAAGGAGTTGCCAGCTAGGCATGGATCAAGCTCATTCCAGGGATGTGCCAGCACTTAAAATGATGCATGATGTGTTTGGCCCTGTTTCATTTACTGCTGGAGATCTAGCAAAGTGTCTGAAGCATTGCCCTGGTCTGAGTGTACTCCAATGCTACGTGGGAGAGACACACTCTGTGGTGTTTACAGTCCTAGACATCTTACCTTCTTCCCTGTCATCCCTTCAGGAAATCTGCTTGTGATGGAAAAGTACTGATGGTAGATTTAGGCAGGAGTTACATCTCTGCCAGTGAAACACTGGGTATTCTAGCACAGCCAAGTAAGACTATTTAGACAAATGAACACAATGGTTTAATAGTCTGCTATTGCTTGTGTTGCACATGTGCAGTTATGTTCGCAGTTCTCAGCTCTAAGGGCTGGAGTCATCTTCCCTTTGTATTGTGATTTCCTACCAGGTAAGACCTGTCAGCACATTGTATTCCCCTGCTATCCACACTTGGAGTCTAGGAAAGATGAAATCTTATGGAAAATAGTCACGGTGACCTCTATGCAGATGTTATAATCTGGTCTATGAGGTTATGAGGGCTGCAGGAAACACGACAGGATCTCCGTAGTAAAGACAGAGACTTACAGGCATGGCATCCAGGGATAATTAGTTACCATGTGCCAGTGGCATTAGTCTGATAGTATTAATGAAATGTGCCAAATTAAATGCTGAGAGGAAGTGGATGTTGTCAGTACACCAAATTTTCAGCCCTCAGATTTTTTCTAAATGACTCCGAACACTGCTAGAGGCAATCCATGTACTTGCTTAAAAATACTTATACTTCAAAAATACTGCACATCCAGCTGTGTCTTTGTCAACAGTAACTGAAAAGATAAACCAAAACCATGCCTAAATACCACTTAATTCAATCTAAACTATGTTTTAAGTATGCAAGTCCTTATCACGTCTAATGTAGCTGAGACTGTCACAGGCAATGTAGTAGTAAATATTAATAATTTGTTTCCATGATTTGTATAGACTGTTGTGCTGGAAAAGTGGGAATGTGGTTTCAACCTACTCCCTTGGAAATGCTCTTCATTACTAGCCATCCTCCTTCTTTACTAGCATAATTTTATCAATACTACAAGTTTATTCCTTATTCCTTATTATAATTTTATCTCTATATATTCTTATCTTATAATGAGAATGTAGGATATCTAATGAGGATTCTCAGGTGCAAAAGCAGAAAAATTCACACTTAAAATCTCAAGAGGCCATAAAGTTAACTTAGAAGCACATTGTTAACTGAGTTAATACTTTTTTCTACTTTGATACCATTCTGTGGAAGGATCTAGAAATCACTAGCCAATTCTGAAATACTATTTTTTCCTCTTTTGAAGTTTTGCCAGAAGGTTGAGGGAGGTAATCCTTCCCCTCTCCTCAGCCCTGGCGAAACACATCTGGAGTGCTGGGTCCATTGTTGGGCTCCCCAGCAAAGACGTGGAAATACTGGAGTGAGTCCAGTAAAGGACATGAACAGGATGAAGTTGTTGTAGTATGTGAGGTATGAAGAGAGACTAAGAAGGCTGGAGCCAGACACTTCTTGATGGTATCCTGTTAAAGGATGAGAAACTGCAGGCACCAACCAAAATAAAGGAAATTAAATTTAAACATTAAAAAATCTCTTTTACTATAATGGTTTATGAGCAATGACACAGATGGCCCAAAGAAGTTGCAGAGTCTCTCTCCTTGGAGTTATTCAAAATTGACTGGATGTGGTCCTGGGCAGCCTGTTCTTCTTGATTCTCCTTGATTAGACTAGTCAATCTCCAAAGAGGCCTTCTGACCCCATCTGCTCTCTGATTCTGTAAAACTGACTTGAGTGAGAATCCCAACAGTCAAGGATCTCTTCCTTGTTGTGCTACTGATATCTTAGTCCTGAAAAAAACACCATACCTCTTGCAGTTCTCATATAGTTTCAATAATCCTACTAAATGGACTGCTATTGCAGTTTGTAATTTGCCTTTTTAGGACTCCATGACAAACACAGCACATGTCTACACAAAGTCTATGCCTATGCAACCAAACCAATCGTGTGATTCACTGGCCCTGAGGCAAACTGGAATGAACTGATTGGAATTCACCCTGTTCAACTGTCCTGCCTTCCAAACAGGATGGCCCCTTCCCAGCTGCCTACTGGAGTGCTTGGCCCATTCTGTCTCCTACACCATGCCCAGGCATTCTCTTGGATGGGACTAGTAATGCACTGGGATCATTTCAGCTATTTAGCAGTGTAAGTTACCAGTTGCCAGCCTTTGGGAAACACTGCATAATTTGTAAGTGTAGAGCCACCCCTACAGACCTGTGTTCTGTTTTTTAAACGTTGTATTAATTGAAAAATAAAGAATAAAAATTTATTGCTTTAGTAAAAGAAACTCAGAAAATTGAAGCAAAAAATTCAGTCCCTATCCTCATGTCCCTGCTATAAGCCAACAGTTTCACGGTCTGGATCATTCCTCAGGTTTGTGCTCAAATCTTCCTGGAGGCTTTTTGTAGATCAGGATCCTTTACCTGTGTGAGTTTTCTCCAGAATCAAAAGACATTTATCTCTGAACCAGGACAACTTGTCTTGAATTTGGCTGGTTCCTCAGTGAACTCAAATTCTCTCCTGACTCCCACTAGGAATGACTGAATTCCCATCTCTTCCTGTCTTCTGCTCAGAAACTTCCTGTGTGGGCCCATTCTAAGTATTCCTGCTGGTGCCTTGGCTTCTTTGTTTGTCTGGAAATTCTGAGCTTTCTGAGGTGTCTTTTTTTTCCCCTGAGAATTAACTGACTTTCTGATTTAGGCTTTCTCCCTTGCATACTAACCATCTAATGAATATAGACATTAATTACCTTATATTGTACCCATCAATCTGGTGGGGATTTTCTGGAGCAGTGATTCTCAACCAATTTTAATCCATGGAAAATGCAACTATTCTAAAAAGAAGCAAAAGCTGTCTTAGCCATTTAAAAAAAAAAAAAAAAGTGTGTTATCTTATGCAGTACTACTTTAGCAGGTCTTATTTGCAAATAAAAATGAGTTAAGCTAAAATAGATGTCCATTCAATTTTTTTTTTTAATTTTTTTGTCTTGATGAATTCATATATGCATAAATTTCTCCCCTCCCCAAACTTAAATGCACTATTACTTTGTGAATTGCCTTCTAATATCCTATGGCAATCAGTGACCAAAACTTGGAAGAAAACTTTTAAAGAAAAATAAAGAAATACACATGCTAGGAACACTGAGCTCAATGTTTTACATGAGCACACAACTGGATGTCTAAAGAGATTTTTGAAGTCTAAAAGTACAAATAAAGATCCATGAGACTGTTTAAAAATAAATAAAATAGAAAAAGGGAACAGGAGAGGCAAGGAAAAGGGAAAAAGAAAGTGAAAAAATGGGAGATATAATAAGCAATAGTTATTTTACACAGTTTAGATTGTATCTTTAGTCAGTATGTGTGTATAGAAAAAAATGCATTTGTATTGGCAAACAAATATTTATGTGCAGATCTGAAAAAATGGATTCGTTTATTTCAGGCAGTTTTTCAAAAATCTGTTTCATCACAGTTATCAACAGTAGCTTCCAACAAAATTTACTTCCTTCAGATATTAGTTTAGAATTATCTTGGAAAAAATATTTACCTGTTTACATTATAAGCACTTTTTGATGCAACCTATTTGAAGCTTTGTGGCAATTTGCATATTTTGGCAAGGTATTAATGGTACCTGAAAATGTCAGTTGTTTTCCATTCTCAGCTTTATATATCTCACAGGTTTCTACCTCTATCTCATCTTTTAATTTCCAGCCATTTTATTCTAGATTAAAAATGTTTGTGTACAACTTTGGGATAATTAATCTTGATGCTGAAAATGTTTAGCATTTCCCTTAATAAGTAAAACATGGGATGTGTAATACATTCCTAGAGTTTGATATTCTTGGGACATGGAGGTCCTCACCTACTCCCAGTCAGACAAAAAGACATGATTCATTCATGGGGAGGAAGGCTGCATAGTGAGCAGATTTTCTGAGAGGCAGGTTGTGGAAGGTGAATACTCACTATATTTTAATATTCTGTGGGCAGTACTATGTGATATTGTTTCAAGTATGTTCATTGACCTGGTCAGAGAGGTGGAGCTGCTGAATAACCATGGTGTGAGTAGGTACAGGAAGCCAGCAGATCAAAGAGATATCCACTGTTTAAAAAGCTCTTCTCAGGAGAGAAAGGAGTGGAGAACAGGGTCAATTCTTAGATGTCACTCCTGTTGAGAAGAGACAGTGATGGAAGAGAAGGAATCCTCTGGTGAAAGAAACCAAAAGGAGCATTTTTAAAAATCTCTAGTAGGGTCTGCTCAACGTTCTTTATTCGCTGCCAAAATCAAAACTTTGTATTGCATTTTCTCTGTCTTCAGACCTTGTATGTCTAAATTATTTCATTTTTTAATAGTTTATTTTGGTGCTGTGAAGCTTGGTGTCAATTCATTAGTTGAATAAATTCTAAGAGTGTGCTCCCTCTGGACGGATGAAGCACAGTGTTTTTGTACAAAGAGTTTCAGTGTCTTACCTCTCTTGGTTCACATATTCTCAGTCTTGTACCTTCTTTTCCTTTGTATATGGGTGAAAAGGTGGGAGAAAAGAAACTGTGTTAAGTGAGAGAATCTGTTAGTAAATCCCCAGTATAGCTGCACAAAATGATCAGCAGCTGTAACCCAATTAAATGTAGCAATTTCACAGCACACTACTGCTCACCAGAGAGTATATACCCATATACTGTGAGTATTCAGCCAAACCATTTTGTACCAGCGCTTGCAAACTTCTCCTCAGGAATATTTACCATTTGGCTAGAGCTCCTCAAACACAAAGGGAAGATGAGAGGGAAGAGAAAAAGCAAAGGAACACAGTGTAAGGAGAGCCAATTAGGAAGTAAATCCACCCTGTCTCTTGAACACAAAGTAATCACTTCACAGGTGTGCACAGAAAAAGTTGCAGTTATAACATAACTAGAAGGTTAACTATTTCAAAGGTCTTCTCAAACAACATTTAGATTAGGGAGCCTTTTTTCATTTCAAAGCTCCTGCTGCTGGTTTATGAGTCCAAAGTGAGGAAGCAAGCTATTCCTTGTTTAATGTGATCGTTTTAATAGCTAAGCCATTTCTAACTTTGCTTTTATAGATATCATGGCTCCAGTCTCTGCTGATCTGGATGCTTTTTGCATACCTGTATATGTGTGTCATAAGAGTATTTGGCTACCAGTTACTAGGGTGAGGAGAAAACACCCCCAAAATACTCTTGCAAGGCTGAGGTTATACATTTCTCACCAACATGTTCAGTATAAGACGTGCAAAGATACATCTTTAGTCTAATAAATGTTTTACAAAACAATCTAACAATATTCATATAAACTTCTGATTATATGAAAGAAAATTTTAAAACTAATTTTGTTTATTAATTTCCTTTTATATTTGAAATTCTGTATCTTACCTACATTGATGTATTGTGATTTTTGTCCTACTCATCTGCAAGACAATATCAGGAAGGCTCATCCAAATTGTGAAAAGCAGGACTCCTACTTTTGTCAGTTAGTGAAACAGACCATTTAAAGCTATGTGTCTTCTTCTGTTCACATCTCCTGCTGAAATCACTTATTGGCAGTCATCTTGCAAAAGTGGGACTCAAAGTGAGGACCTTATAACATTTGTGCAAATTGCAAACATCTTCATAAAGGATACAGATAATATTCTCCCGTGCTTACAGTCCCTTGTAATACAGTGTTTAGGGCAGCAACTCTCTGCAAAGATGGATATTTAGCCTGTGGTTATGTGGCATGATATCGTAAATGAAGAAGAAGACAGAAGAGAAGAGCCCAGATCGCTGCAGAGCTCTGTTTTTCACTCTAGTTGTCTGAGGCAGATGCAAAGCAGTAACGTCTTAAATCATGTAAGAGCCTTGATTTCATCAGTGGTGCTTGGTTGTTGCTTAATTAACACACTTTATGACATTCTGAACACCACATGGTCCAGGAGTCACAATCTTATATATGGAGTGATGAAAGACCAGCAGACAGGGGTTTCTGTCCTGAATTTTGTTTCTGTAGAGTGTCCTTGTTCCATAATCACTCATTTCTGTAAATAAATCACATAACACTCACTTTCCAATAAACTGGTATTTACCAGCCTGAGGTTATCAACACTATGGTTTTCTCTCATTTCTTTATGTCCATATGGTAAAGTCCTAGTATAAATTTTATTTTATCCTTTACAGACCTCTGTTTCAGTTCATTTTAAGTGACTAATTTGCCTAAATAGCCTTCAGTTTGCCTTGGAACTTTTTCAGCTGAACATGGTAAGAAAATAAAAGAATGTATATGATCTATTTAAATAATTGCCCCTTAACATCTCCAAAACTATGCACAATATTTTTCTAAGCAGCAATAATGCCCAGTACTCATTTTCTGCGTGTTTTTGTCCTTTGTCCTCATTTCTGTAACCGAGCCCACTGTCATCTGGTAGAAATATTTACCAGTTGGATGTGAATTGGCCTGGTAACAGTGAGAACACATCTGGAGTCTAGACTCAGCGGCTCTATGGGCAGGGTCATATCTCCGTGCTCCATCAGCCCCAGCGCCTATTTCTGTTTACATAGGTGGTGTGCGGCATCATCTGTTTCAGCTGTCAGACACTGCCAGCCCCCTCCCCTTCCCCCTGACCCTCCACCATCCCACTACTATCAGCTGGAGACAGGAAGCAGGAGACCACTGGCACACACAACGGGAGAAGAGGGGGAAGAAAATCCCTGGATCCTATAAAATCCAGCATTATCTGTGTATCTGAGCTACACTTGAGCTCCACGGGATTCAGTTGAGAGCAGTACCTTTGTATGATACGGCAGGAGGACGCATCAAATATGCAAGGGACAGAATAATCTCTTGGTACATGAGGAAGCATGCTCTAAAGTCTTTAAGAAGTCCTTTGGTTTTCTTTCTTTCTCCTCTTTTCCTAATTGAAATTGTGTGCTTCAACCTCTTGGACTTCAAAACTAGAAAGTGTTGTAATATTTTCTGAGTACTACTGTTTACCTTAAGAAAGGGACTAAAATAAGCTTAGAAATTGTGTCATGGCAAAAAATATAGTCAAAAAAGTTTTCTGTGACAAGAATTGTGTCTCATAACACTTAAATTTCTGTAATGTGTGAGGTAGCTTGTGTGTGTTTGAGGATAAGAATTATGCAATATTTCATTTATGATTCTTTAAAACTGTATGATAGGATTTTCTTTTCATCACTCATTGAAAAATGACTCAGTCCCAAAGAGTAGGAACTACCTCATCAAAATATTAGTGTGTTGTGGTTGGTTGACCTTGGCTGAATGCCAGTTGTACACTAAGCTGCTCTATCAGTTCCCTCCTCAGCAGCATGAAGGTGGGGGTGAGAAAATAAGACAAACAAAACTTGTGGGTCAAGATAAAGGCAGTTTAATAAACCAGAAGCAAAGGGCATGCATGGAAGCTAAGGAAAACAAAAGATTTATTCTCTACTTCTGTGTTCACTTCCATTTCCTGAGAACTAGGGCTTGCTCTGGAATACAAATATTGTCATAGTGAATGCTTCACACCCCGTCTTTCTTCCCAGGGTTCCCTTACGATTTTGTCTACCCCCTCCATCCCAGTGGCACAGGAGGAAGAGGAATGGGGACTGTGGTCACTTTGTCACACATTGTCTCTGACACTCCTTCCTCCTCAGTGGGAGGACTCCTCACACTCTTTTCCTGCTCCAGCGTGGGGTCCTCCCACAGGAGACAGTTCTTTACAAAATTCTCCAACATGAGTCCTTCCCATGGGCTACAGTTCTTCATGAACTGCTCCAGTGTGAGTCCCTTCCATGCGGTGCAGTTCTTTAGGAACAGGCTGCCCCAGTGTGGATCCCCCATGGGATCCCCTCTGGGCAAACTTGCTGCCTCCGAAGGGACACAGGTCCTGCCAGGACCCTGTTCTAGCATGGGCTTCCCACAGGGTCACAGCCTCTTTTTGGCATCCCCCTGCTCCAGCTGGGGTCCTCCACAGGCTGCAGGTGCATGTCTGCTCCTCCATGAACCTCTATGGGGACATGAGGGGCTGTCGTGGTTTGACACTGGCCCAACGCCAGGCACCCCCACCTCGCTCACCCTCCCCCCTCCCCTACCACAGCTGGGCAAGAGGAGGGAAAAGAAGAAAAAGGGTTAACAGAGGCTTCATGGGTGAGATAAGGAGAGCGGGAGAAAATATTTCAAGGGCAAAACAGGCTCAACCTTGATTCCTAAGTGAAATTTATTACTAACAGAATCAGAGAAGGGTAATGAGAAGTAAAATAAGCCCTTAAAAAACCTTTCCGCCCCCCAGGCCCTCCCTCCTTCCCACCGACAGCGCAGGGAAACAGGGCAGGGGGGTTTGTGGTCAGTTCCGCTGCTCTGGGAGAACAGTCCTTCCCCCGTGAGG
>VZRO01001502.1:560186-579990 GCA_013397915.1 Daphoenositta chrysoptera | reverse complement strand
TGTTGCCCTCCTTTGGACATTCTATAATAGCTTTGTATCTTTCTGATACAGTGGCACCTGAAATTGCCCCCAGCACTGGAGGTGAGGCTGCCCCAGCTCAGAGCAGAGGGGACAATCCCCTCCCTTGCCCGGCTGGCCATGCTGGGCCTGATGCCCTCAGGACACGCTTGCCCCTCCCGGCTGCCAGGGCACTGCTGGCTCATGTTCAGCTTGGCACTGACCAGGACCCCCAGCCCCCTTTCTCTGTCTCAGCTTTGCAGCATATCATTCCCCAGTCTGTCCATACATCCAGAGTTGCCCCATCCCAGGTGCAGAATCTGGCACTTTCCCTTGTTGAACTTCATACGGTTGGTGATTGCCCAGTGCTCTGATCTGCTGAGGTCTCTCTGCAGGGCCTCCCTGGCTTCAAGGGAGTCAACAGCTTCTCCCAGTTTTATATAATTTGTGAACTTGTTAGTATCAATTCCAGTCCTGCACCCAGGTTGTTAATGAAGATGATGAAGAGTACAGGGCCAAGAATGGAGCCTGAAGAATGCCACTGGTGACAGGTCACCGGTCTGATCTCACCCCATTCACTATCACCCTTTCCACCCCACCCATGAGCCAGTTGCTCACCCATCCCATGATGTGTTTATCCAGTTGTGTGCTACATATTTTGTCCAGAAGGATACTGGCAGAGACACTATTGAAAGCTTTACTGAAATCCAAAAAGAGTGCATCAACTGGCTTCCCTTGATCAAAGGAACCGATAAGGTGGGTCGCCTTGTCATAAAAGGAAATCAGGTTTGATAAGCAGGACTTTCCTCTCATGAAGCCGTGCTGGCTGTGACTGATGACTGTGTTGTCTTTCAGGTGTTTTTCAATACCTCCCTGAATAATCTTCTCCATAGCTTTCCCAGGCACTGAAGTGAGACTGACAGGCCTGCAGTTTCTGGGGTCCTTCTTGCCCTTCTCGGAAATCAGGACAGCATTCACCACCTTCCAGTCAGCTGGGACCTCTCTGGATTTCCAAGACCACTCAAAAATCATCAAGAGAGGTTTTGCAGTGTCATCAGCTAACACTTTAAGGACTCTCAGATTAATCCCATCAGGCCCCATAGATTTGTAGGGATCCAGCTGGAATAGCAGATCCCACAGAATTTCAGGGCCTGACCAAGGACTGATCATTCTCATAGTCATGATCCTTCAGGTCAGGGCAGATACCATCTTGTTCCATCATTTGTGTTGCAGATGCTGTATTTATAATTGCATAATGGTAATTATGCAATTACCAACTATTAAATTACTTGTGATAAATATATCTAAGCATTTTATTAGAAATATAGAAAAATGTAGCCAGAAAATAAGAAACTGATTGACTTATTAAAATTGATACCTCTAATATGTGCTCATAAATGTTTCATTTTTAACATTTTCATCTTGACAAATAATACTTGATGCTTAGTGCATTACATTCCAATCACTGCACGAAATAACTCAGACAGCAATGCTGAAACAACAGAAACACCAGTGATACTGCAGAGTCTCATTATTAAACAGTAACATTTGACAGCTCTTAGAAAATGCTATAAAACCTGTGCTATCAGAAGTCATCTGACAAGCACAGTACTCTATTATTTTCCCTTCTACAAAATGAGGCTATTTCTGAAATAAATCATATTTGATCTATGTGTCCAGAAAAAATCAGGATTCTTAAGTAATGGCCCTCTCCTCAACAGCAAGACTCTCAAAGGGTTACAAGATAGAAAGGTGACTGTCACCCAACAGATGAATGTCTGAAAAGAATACTTTTCCAGAAGGAAATTAATAAATAAAGAAACAAATAACAGTTACTAGTATATAACAGGCAAGACTATGTCCTGAAGAAAATCTGTGCTGCGTGCTCAGACTATCTACTTCCATTGAAGACCTTCCATAACTTCAGTAAAAACTGAAATAAGCAAACTGTAATTATTCAAGCAGCCTAATGACTTTTAAAAGAATCATTCCGCTCCTCCTATAGGGAGAAAAGAAACAGAGGATTATATAACATGGAGACTGATAAAGTGGGACTGCCTTCAAAACTTATTGCTCAACAACACAGTTATTGCTGTAACAAAGCTTTCATTTCCCATTTATCTAAATATGCTGGTGAAAAATTTCCTGCCTGAGTAAACAGGTCTGAATCTTGAAGTAATTTTTTTACAGTTTTAACTATATGGCAAAGGCTGATCAGGATGAAAAGGCTGTGAATGTCTCTATGGGGATGAATGTTTTTCTGTGCAGGAGTGTCTCTGTGTATGAGCTGGAGAGGAAGATGGTTCACCCAGTGAATTGACAATCACAAAACAGGTATCATAGGGGAAAAAGAAATCTCAGTCATATTCAGTCTTTCCTCACCACATAGATGTTGCAGAGTCTGCTTAAGCATGAACAGGGGCAGAAGAGGCTTGACATTTTTGTTTGTTTTAAAGGGAGGTTTAGGATAGCCCCTCCTTTCCCCAGAGGTGAGTCATGGTTTACTATTAGCACATAATGACCTCAAAACGAGCCAACTACTCCCCTACACAGTTAGTATTTTTATTCTACTTTCTTACATAAAAATGGTGATTAACAAAGGACTATAATTACTTTCTAGAGGAATACTTCCAAAAGGTTGTCTCTTCCTAAGCTTCTTGGAAAAGTGGGTAGAAACATTAAAAAGCTTTGCTGTCGTAACATCTTCCTGGTAAAAAACAATACATTTAATGTTCCTTTCATATTCCTCTCTCAAATTTGAGCCAAGTCTGGCAAAAGATTCTGAAAAAAGTCAGGCAACTCATCACACAGCTATGCAACAAAAATGAAAACTTTTTTTAAAGAAACAGCAAAACAAAGCAGAGACGAGGAAATTAACAAACAACGGAGATGGATACAACACAACCTAAAGAAATTTAAAACTTGCTTGTAACTCTTGGCCACGGTACTGAGGATTGCCAAAGTCTGGGGGCGAAAAAAATTGTTTCTAAGACACAATTTCTCACGGAAACAATTGAATGAGTAGAACATAAAATGCCTGGAAAGAACTCTGCTCCAACTTTCAGGCAGCACAAACCAGATAGACAGACAAGCTGCTGGACAGTGACGTGATGCTCAGTGCCCAATTTCCTCAGCTACTGTAGACCCCCAAGGCAGCTGCTGACGTGTTGTGGAAGCAAACTTTGTTTTGGAGAAAAAGGATTCAAGCACAGAAAATGCTCAATGCTTCTAGACCAAAATACTTCATTAACAGCAAGAAAAAAAAAAAAATCAAAGCAAACAAAGTTCTGACTTTTGACAAAACTCTTCTGAGTTTTCTCAAAAAGTGGAATTTCCTTTCCTGAACAGCCCTGAGGTATTCTCTGTGCTGTGGACTCAAGTTTCATTTTAGGCGGAAAAGCGTGGGTTTTCCACCTCTGTTCATATGTTTAAGGTAGGTCCCATTCCTGCTTAGGAAATTCCTCGGTTCTATGACAATCTCTTGATAACATACACAGACTGCTACCAGGAATGTCTGTAGTAACTAGTAATTAAAAAAAAAAAAAAAAACCAGTTATGTCCACAAAACTATCAAGTAGTCTGAAGCAAACCCAAAGTAATACAAATTTTATTTATTCATTTAGCAGTCTGGTTACTTGCCTTCTTTCTTTCTTTTCTTTTTTAAGCCAGCTGAGCTGTTTGAACAACAATTTAATTTCAGTTGACGAATAATAAAACTTGGTAATACAGAATTCACCAGATTTCAGAGAGTAAAAAGTTAAATAACACGTTAGAAGGTACTTTAAATCACCAAAGACATAAAAAAACCCTTCACCCTCTTGAGAAACACAGACTATTATACTTTCGTGTTCTGAACAAATTTTCATTTATCTTAGCAAACCCCATCTCCTTATTAGTTCTCAGTATGAACTAGACCTAGAATATGACTTTCGTTCAGTAATTATTAAGTCTTTAGGCCAATTACAGTGCAAGAACCAAGCAGTGCAGAAAAGTGTACTGCAATTTTCAATACACAGAGGAGATTCTTTGCTTAACCTAAAATTCATCTCTCAACCTAATGCTTGGCCTCCCTTAACATGAGCTCCCCCTTGGAAGTGATTCTGTACTTTTAGTCACAACCAGTTAGCTTTCTTATAAGTGCTCTTTAACCAGCCTCAGGCAAAACTGAGGCAAAAAAAAAAAAAAAAAAAAAAAAAAACGCGGGANNNNAAAAAAAAAAAAAAAAACAAAACCCTGGGCAAAACTCAGCCCACCAGAAGATGTTTACTCCTCATTTACACAATACATCTATGGCTAAGTGCACACAACCTGCAATCACTGCTTCTGCCAGCAAGAATGCAGGGACAGTGGTAGTTTGGGAACAACTGAATACCAGTGATGAATTATACTGGATGCACTCCCTTCACGTGCTTTTTTAGTAAAAGGACAATATTTCTTTCAAGTGCTGCTGCTAAATGCCAGTCCATGCAGAATTAAAATCACCTTACAAGATAAGATTTTGTATGCCTTCAGAAGAACTTCCAGTTAATTCACCTTCAAATAGTCTCCAGATATTTTCCCTAATATACAAAAATTCAGAAACAGTAACATTCAATCCATCTTGAATTCCCTTTGAACAATGGGCCTTACACTTAAAGAAAAAAAACGAAGGTCTGAATATAAAATGTTTTGGTATATTTATAGACTCTAGCTACACTATAAGATATTTGAAGTCCTAGGGCATCAGTAAAGCCTCTTAACAAAACTAGTGCTAATATTCTAGAAAAAATGGTAAGGAAAAATCTTGTGTGCACTTCATATTATACTAAAAGCAGTATTACCTTGATTAAAATGCAGCCTCTACAGATTAGCTGTTCTGGAAGTTCATTATCAAACAGTGAATTGACTAAAACTGATATTTAAACTAAAATATGTTTCCTTCTTTTCAACTATGAAACACTGCATGGAGACTAGCAGTGCTACCCAAATTGTATCCAGTACAGGATGCAAACAGCTGTGATTCCACTGACACTGACATGCATCAGCCCTGCTCAAACACATATATTATTTTAAGCTAAGGACACAGGAAACCAAAAAGCATGCAGAATCACTCTGCAGCTCAGGTGACTGCCACCAGATTGAGACACACCAGGGCCATGGACAGTGATGGGATTGGAGCTTAGTGTGCACAGGAACAACAGCTGGAGAGTCATTTCCATCCTGCAGCTCACACAGCAGCAGGACTTTGCTCTAAAGAGGCTCATAGATTTCTCTTACTCTAATTCAGTCCTAAAGCCTGTCTGGAAATAGACTTAATGTGAGTAGGGGGAGGAGGACTGAGCGAGCAGAACGTGGTTTGGAGAGTCTCACTGGGAACACTAAATCAGGCAGTGCCATTCCTAAATCACGACAGCCTTATGTGATGCATAATACGGGGCACAAAGGATTGAGATAACAGCAGATCTGCACAGAGCAGACTGGAAATTAATTTGATCTAGGCATTTGTTATATTAGGTATGGAGCCACTGGTGATATTGTTGCTTGGTCTGTTCGTGTGTCTGTGGCACACCAACCTGTATAAATTCCCTTATGTGCAGTATGTGCTCCTCGTGTTGATATTTTTCAGAATGGGAGAGAGATCAGGATGGCTTTCTTGATGTACTGTGGGATATCAGTTTATGACATGATAACATGAAGGACAATGGGGGTCATTTGGGATGTGTGTTCAGTGCTGCTCTCCTGTCCTTACCTCAGGTGCTACCTTTGGTAGTCCATTAATAATCTTACCAAGTCAGTGACAGGGAAACACGGTAGGATGATTTACCCCACCCTTTCACTTCAATTTCCTCTTTCAGGCCTGTTACAGCAGCTTTTGAGATTTTTGAAGTCCCTCTGTATGTTAAAGAAAGTATGTTCTTGTTCCTAAGTCCACTAAGTCTCCTCAGAGCTGTCTACATCATGTCAAGAGTCAGGAAAGAGAATTCTAGGAAGATAATTCAGAGATCTGGCCCAAGGGTGGATTGTTATGAGTGGCATGGAATGTGGGAGTAAAAATGGGCCAGGTTTTAAAGTACTATTCTCCTCCAATGGTTTGGAAGTTGGAATAACTACAGGGCCCTGTTAAAGTGGCAGAATATTTGAAAGAAAAACGGTGTGGCAGTTCCACAGAGGAAGGAAGTTCTACAATGTGTCTGGACCCTGGGTACTATTTATTGGACACTGCTTGATACTTGTCCTGGGGTGATGTTATGAGGCTTCTTTATTCCTCAGCCGCCTGCTGAAGGCCCAAGGGCCCCGTACCTTGCGATGGGCCCGGGGCAGGGCCGGAGCCGCGGACCGGGTGCGGGCGGGTCCAAGGGCTCTGCCCAGCGGCCCGGGCTCCAGCGGTGCCCGCCGTGCCCGGGGGAGCGCTCCGGGGGCGCTGCCCCGCTGCTTGCTGGTTTTATGTGTTCCCGCTAGCTGGAAGGAGGTTCTGTTGTTTTCCCCCTTTCCTGCCCCGGGCCTCGCTGCCTTCCTTCCCTTCTCTCTGGCCCGGGAGCCTGCGGGGTGGCCCGGCTGGGCCGAGCCCCGGGACGGGCCAGGCTGGGGAGCGAGGGCGCGCAGAGCTCCGCCAGCTTCGCCTGAGGAGAGGAGGAGGATCGGCGCCGGAGGATCGACGGGTTTCTCTTCCATCTGCCCTGCTCCGGGCTGCTGTGTGGACTTCCCCTTCCCCCTCCCTTTCCCGGAGACTGGGGGGACCAGTTGCCAGCCCGTGTGGTTTTTTTCCTTCTCCGGGCATCTGTTGTATTCTGAGTTATTTCTGTTCTGCCCTGTTTGGTTCTGTGTTAATAAACAGTTCGGGTTTTTTCCACTTTCAACCGCTGTTATCAATTTGTGTCATTGGCAGAGGAAACGGGGAGGCCCTTTCCCTTTAGAGAAGGTGCTCATTCCAGAGCGTTTCCTCCTAAAATTTTGTCTCCAAAACCGAGACAATAACTAGACAGCACCCTCAGGGGGAAGAGGAGGAAAGCAGAGAAAGATGCACTGGGGCCACTCAAACTGCAGGTGAACCAAGGAACAACCCATGCCAGTAGCATTTGCTCCTATACAGAAGAAATCCAAGATAAAATCAGTTCACTTAGTGAGGGATGAAGAAGTAGAGCACTCACAACAGGAGGCAGGGCCAAAGATTCCTGATTCCTAGCCCCAAATCAGCTGCAAGATACACAAGAAAATGTCAGTCGGGTGAGCCCCTGGTGACCTGGCTGCTCCAATGCTGGCATAGCACGGCCTGTGAGATGAAACTGAATGGTAGTAAAGCCAAACAACTGGGATTTCTGTCCCAGGATGTGGGCATTGATAAGGCGATTGGGAAGAGAACAGTACATGGATTACTACCTGGAGTCAGGGAAAAAAGGGATCTGAAACCTGCTACACTCAAGCCACCTCTGAAGTGATTGGCACCAAAGCACAGCACCTCCTGGCACCCCGACTGCCAGTGCTGGGCTGGATGTTCCAAGGGACAGTCCCTTACACACATCATGCCACTGACGCTACACAGAGTAAGTAGACTGCAATGATCAGACAGCAAGTTCAAACAGGAAACCCTAATTGCCCAGGAGTCCTGGAAGTCATCATGAACTGGCCCAAAGGCAAAAATTTCAGACTAACAGCCTACCAGAGAAGGAGAAGGAAAAGATGACACATGCTGAGGAGGGCCCACCACTTAATCAGCTACCAGAAAATTAAAAGCAATATGCTCTCTGATGGTTCCTGCCATATTGGCAAATTAAGGATGAGTTATTTCTGGTTTGATGGACCCTTCATGCCTCAGATCATCTGGTAAGAGATGCAACACACAGATGGGCTCATGACTGGGGGGTGGACTTACATATGGACACTATTTCCCACGAGATGTGTAACTCTGAAACTCTTGCTGCAATCAGCAGGCCAAATTGGTAAAGCCTCTGTGGTATGGTGGATGATGGTCAAATTATAAATAAGAGGAGGCCTGGCAGATTAATTACATCACACTCCCACAATAGCACCAAAGTAATTGCTGTGTGCTGACATACATGTAAAGAACCACTGGATGGCTGGAGATGCACCCTGTGCCTCACACCACTGCCTGAACACCATCTTGGGCCTTGAAAAGCAAGTCCTGCGGTGACATGGCACCCCAGAAAGAATTGAGTTGGACTACAGGACTCATTTCAAAAAAAACCTAATAGACATCTGGGCCAAAGAGCACAGTATTGAGAAGGTAGACCATACTCCCTGTCATGCACCAGCCCCTAGTAAAATTGAACCTGTGCAAGTTTCCACTGATCCATCAATTTCAGACCTTGAGACTTCACAGGACTAAGAAATCACATGTCAGCTGCTCTCCAGCATGCTGAAATATACTGGCTGCCACTCTCCATCACATTGCTTGGGCAAAACAGATCTTCTTGAGGTGCACAGAGATAGCAAGTCTGCTGTGCTCCTTGATTGGTTGTTCTCAAACCTAATCAACCTAATAAAAATAAGTCAGATGCACTTTTCTCCATAACAAGAACCAAAGGCACTTTATTGATGTCCTAAAGATTTATATAATGTTGCAGAAGAAAACAAGATACTGTCTCCCTTCCCCCTGCTCTCACAACTAGCAATCTTGCAGGGAAAAACCTACTAAAAAGACTCCCATGTGCTCTAATGAGCACACAATATGTGTTCTCCTGGATTATAATCATTCTCCACCTTTATTTAGGTAAAATGAACATACTGATCTCAGGTTTTCTCTGATCAGCATTTTCTTCACCTGCAAATTGTCTGGCAAGCCAAGACTTTATTTTTCAACATCTTCTAAAAATGCAGACAGTGTGTGCAATTTTCTCATGTCCTTCTCAGCCAATCCTTACTCACTGGTGAAATCAACTCTCCTCGCAGTCAGAATATTCAGTTTTATAGATTTGAAGGTCACTGTAGATCATTATGCTGCAACGTTGTATTAGGTTCTCTCGCAGAATTGCTTGTAAACTATGACTTCTAGATCCCTTTTATAATTTCTCCTTTCTAAAATACTATTCTACTATTACAGGGATGAGATTTACATTTCTAATTGTTTGGTTTACAACCGATTTTGACTGTATTTAAAAACTGCCCTTTATTTAAATGAGTTTAGTTTATAAAATTTTTCAAGTTGCTATCTATGCCTTTCTGCAATGTGTCACCTGCCCATTTTATTAACATCAAATCTATTTATCTCTGAGTCATAAAGTATTGGACTGCATTGGATGGAATGCCCTGAAGAACAGCAGCCAAAATATTTCTGTTCTGATGCTAAAAAGTTAATAATTTCTGTGCATGACTACCTTGACATGAGTTTGAATGCTAATTAGCGGCAAAAAAAAAATGTAGCTATAATTGTGCAGTATTAGATCAGCTCCCAGTAACGCAGCCACTAGGCACAAAAGGAGAATGCCAGGTTTATGCCCTAAATCTCTCACTCGAGCCCTCAACACAAGCTCACTAGCATGCAGAGTAAGGTAACAGAGCTCTCCTGTGCACCTTCTCTGCCCTGCCTCCTGCCTCCTCTCTCCTGACACGGCGGGCCTCCTGCTCACAAGGTTCCAGGACAGCTGCCAGCTGCACACTCGAGTACGGCACAGAGCACTGCAAGAGATGACGCTCTGACGTGCAGGGAGAGGACTAAACCTTGCGTTTTAAAATCACACATTTCAGAGGCATTTTCAACAGATGTCCCTAGCATTAATGATTCCTTTTCTGATATGCTTCAACGATGTTATTAGACATATGCCAACAAGAGCATCAGTTACGGACTTCTTGCAGCCATATGCTGTACTTAAACATATCAGATTTATTATACGAAGCCACTAAGTTTCTTTCATTCTTATTCGAATAATACACATCAAGAGAACTGTGAGTTCACATTTTGCATTTGTCAGCATTATTTTTCATATAAATTTTTCTTTAACAATTGATGTGTTTAACTATTTCAGCAGTCACTTGCTCCTGGACAAAAATACCATTGGAATAAACCATATTATCCTACAAACTTTATATTAGTTGTGCTTTCTAATGAGAATATATTCTTACAGTCAGAGCAGAAAATGTTACAGGCCATCAGTATCCAATTATGAACTCCAACATAACATGCTGAGCACATTCAGACAAATCTATTGCAATTCTTCATAGACAATTTCCCTGTCAAAGGTTTTTTTTTCATAATTCATCAGTGACTGTAACAAAGACTTATCAAGGCCTCAGCATGACTGCGACACTTTGCATGTCCCTCTACAGAGGCAAAAGTGAGCAAAACTGGGTCAGTAACCTACAACTGGCCAAACAGGATCTAGTGTCTGCTCTACAGGAAATGAGAATGGGTAGTTATCATGTGCACAGATTTGGATTTCCTATACTTACCTAACACAAATATTTTAAAAATAGTAATAATGATAAAATGTCTCCTCCCTTGAAAATAACCTGAAGAAGGAGGGGGAAAAAAAGCAGCTAGAAACACCATATTAAGATTGCAATACTGACTGTTGTTAGTCTCCCATGGGAAAAGATCAGGTCAAACCAAAATGAACACACACCTCCAGAACATCCTGCAAAAATCTGCAGTCATAAAAACCCAAAAGTTTCTGGGATTAACCCCACTTCGCTTGGGCTTCAGCCATACCATCTTCAAAAGACAAGGATAAAAGCCCTGATAATTGTAGTGTAAATGGAGGATGGCATGTTGGAAAACTGGTATTAGGGAGTAGGGCAGCATGGCACTCCATAGCCCAAAGAAAATAAGCAGGCATGAAAGAAAATGAGAGAGAATGTGAGACTGAAAGTTTTTTCATCTAACAACATGAAGCTGTGTCTGGATGCTACCAGTACAAATCTTGCTCAGAAAATACGTATCCAGGTACAGGACCATTCATGTGAGACCACTGATACTGCAATTAAACACTAAGTATAGTCCAACCAGAAAAAGAATGCAAAGACTAAAAGGGCTGACCAAAACCTTCAGAGGGAATCTTCAGCAATGAAGCAGGATGTGTTTAGACTAGCTCACATTCACTATCTAGTAATTCCAATTATGATGAATTTCCTATACAAATGTAAGGTGAAACACAGATCTTTACGAATCTAAAATGCCAGCTGGTGCTTCCATAGTTGCTTAATAGTGCCTACCAGCAAAACATTCAATGGAAGAAAGCAATCTGCATGTTCTGTTAGAATCCATGTAAAAAACCAAAATGAATAAGCGTGAAATCAATTTTAAAATCTGCAGTCAAATTTTCAAGATTAAGTTATTTTCATATATTCATCTTTCAGGTACTTTTGAATGTCTCAAGAGATCTTTTTCTTAATTTTCATGAATATCTCATTCATTTATCTAGTAGTCTAAGCAGACTTAATATTTCAAGAATCTCTTTGTTCTTATATCTCTTTCAGACATTGCTATAACCATTTTGGTGTTTAAAAATGAATAAGGAACACAGTAGAAAGTCAGCAATTACAGCAGCAGTACTTGAGACCCCATGACTGCTTTCACTTTTCGCAGGGGATCAAACAGCTTCTCATCATAGAAGTAACCAAGTATGGCATCTGGCGAGCTAGCACTGGCTGGAAGGTGCACACAGCCTTGCAGTCATTTAGGATTTTAGCGGGCACTTAAGGAACAATTTCAGTTATCTGAAACATCACTGTTGGCACTGAAAGACACAGGTATTTACAATAGCCACTACTGATGTCCATTAAGGTACAGGATGACATTTCTGAAACTGTGCACATTACCAGTAAAAGCAATGTCATTCACTTATAAATAACCACTGAAATCACCATAAAAATAATTAAAACACGTAACCAAAATAATAAAATAATTCATTTGCTAGAAAGGATGGAAATAACAATACAATTCCAGTGCCAGCAGCATACACTTTGGAAAGACTAACAGCCTGGTTTAGTGACTACTATTAGTACGGTATTCCTCTTCAGTCACTAGGCAACAGTCTGCCAGGTTATGCTGTAGGGTTACCTGAAAAGCATGTTGGAAGTATTTTCTAGAAATCCATGATTTTTCTCCTCTGACAAGTAACTAGTACTTAATTTTACTGATATTAATCTCAAGTGACAGGCAGCATAAAAGAGCTACTTATAACCACTCTTAAAGAATTATTTATAGACTTCTAGTAAGTTTAATGAAAGAGATAATTAGTATGAACAAGCATAACTTACATAACACATTGGCGTTTCTTTCAGAACATCATTACATAATGATGCAATTAAATACAAGTGAAACAATAAGAGTTTATTCACATATATCACTGCTCCAACATATCTCCATCTCCCTCAAACATGCTGCAAGACAAGACAGTAAAGCAATGGATGAAAAACTTGCCATCACTACGACCACTGGATTTTGCCTACAGAAGTGAGACACTTGCTAACTGGTAAAATACATGGCATCTACCTCAGAGTTTCCTTACTATACTAGAAATGCTGAAAGAGTTTTCATTTGTTCTAGATTTATATGAAGACCAGGTTTAAAACCTAAATTTAACACAGTTTCTCCTCATGAGATCCAGTTTCCGAGAGGCAGAAAGACAACCTCTTCTCCCTGCTCCTTGTTTAATTTAAGAAGGCTGCTGCAAGGGTCCTCTGCCTTCATCCACAGGACCATCTGCTCAGGGACACACAGAAAAAGCAACCTTCTATTTCCATCTTCAATTACCCACAGCATTTGGAGTGTCACTATCCACAGAGACTCTGAATCTAGGCATTCTTAAAGCTATGTCACGTGTCCCTCATCCAGAAAGGCAACAAGGTAATCGGTTACTGCACTGGTATGATGAGGCACTATTTTACCACTAAATGCAACCTAACTGTATATTTTTTATATATTAATTTATATTTCAGGACAATATGCTGCTGGCATCTCCTCCGCTACACCTGAGATACATTAAAATGTTACTGGTGAACGGAACACTTCATCCCAAACAGAATAAGGATTTGCCAGAATGTCCTTGTTCTTTAAGCTAATCCCCTTATAGGACCAGGGCTAAATAAACACAGTACACACATGAAACACAGACACTTAAATTACACAATAGCATCAGCAAACGCCTTTGTGTAACGCAGAGAAACCTGGTGGTATGTGACACTGCTCTCCTGCCATTACACGGGGCATACATTCTTACTCCCCAGTTCTGTGATAAACCATATTCCTTCATGATCACACAAAAGATACTCAGATTCAGAGCTTGACCGCAACACAGAACATAACTGATACAACCATGAAACTGCCACTGAGAAGAGACACAGAGTTCCTCATGCCATGTTACGGAAGTACAGTGAAACCTCAAGTTTCTTTTGTTGTAGGAGTGACATACACAAATGACAAATACCTTACGCATCCTTCTGCATGTAAACATAGGACAAGAGGACGCAGTCTTAGGGCAAGAGGACACACTCGTAAACTGCACCAGGGAAGGTTTAGGTTTGTCATTAGGAAGAATTTCTTCACAGAAGGAGTGACGGGGCATTGGAATGGGTTGCCCAGGGAGGTGGTGGAGTCACTGCCCCTGGAGGTGCTTAAGGAAAGACTGGACGTGGCACCCAGTGCCATGGGTCTAGTTGACAAAGTGGTGTTAGGTCATTGGTTGGACTTGATGACCTCAAAAGTCTTTTCCAACCTAGATGATTCTGTGATAAGAATGCACACGCACACTTGTTTAATTATTTTTTAAAAATATCAACATGTGGAAGAGCCAAAAATCTCTCAATGGAATAAACCTGAACTAGGTTAGGTTAGTTAATAAAGAGGTAATTAGGTTACCTAGTTTCCAAGTTCAAATGGTACAAAAGTACTCATACTGCATGAGGAAAATCATTATTTATTATTATTAAAATTATATACCTGTTTAAATATGTACATAATATTAGGCTGAGGTCAAAGCCATAAATTAAAACTTGTACAGTGGAAGACTTGGCTCCTTCAAGGAAAGATGGTTATTTTTGAGACTCTGTTCCACCTAATGAAGCAAATTTGTACTGTACTTCATTTTGGATGACGCAACACTGCAAAAGGCAGCATTAATTATTATTTAAACCATAAGCTGTGCAGTTTTTCAAAAGCAGAATCATGCCTCCTAATCTTGGCCAAAATGGTGTCAGTTTTAGGTATCATGCACCTTGGTGGCTGCAGCTGGCTGGAATTTACTTCAAGCTACCTATGTAGCTCAGCTGTGGAGGTAAATTTAGCCCCAGCTGGATAAACTGCCTGGAGAACCTGCAGCACCACTTGTGCTGGTTAACCCAAGTCAATATCCTTATTGTTGAAGCTACAATACTCAATAAAGAAGTTGATGTTTAATAATTAAATTGCCTTTACCAGCATGACATTGATGAGAAAAGTATAGTATTACCATAGAAACTGAAGCAGAAAGACAAGACTTGGTGAAATGATTTCAGGGAGTTTCCCAGCAGATTTCCCAGCACATGGCTTAGCATCCCTCCCAGAGAAACCCATTACCTATTAACAGAAGAGCCTTAATGCTACTGGAACCTACACAAACCAAAGAGATTTACCACAGTACAGGAAAAGTGCAGGGGAAAAATATGTTTCAAATAAATAAAAAGCCCCCTAAACACCAAACAGAGAACCAATTATTAAATTATTAGGTTACTTACGATGATGAGTATTCTGACAGAAAAGTTCACACAAGCTCTCATCAGAAGCAGATCATGCAATTATTTCAACTAACCCATTAAAACCACTTAGTCTTTTTTGCAAGGCTTTTTCTTCTAAAATTTCCTTAAAGCCCCAAGAATACTTCTGGAAGCACATGTGTATATACATGTTCATAACAGAGCTTCTTCCATCACACAACTTCTCTTTTCTTACTCAGTTCTACAGCCAAGGTAAACACTTTCACTTATCTTGTAGGCAAAAACCCCTAAGATTAGCTTGAGCCTGTGGAATTAAATTTTACAAGTATACTCCCAGCACTGTCCGAGTGATGTGTGTCTTGAAAGCAAAGCAGGCACAAGCTCTGCCATTCACATTCTGTGCAGCAATCTGACTTCCTACTTTGGTCTGGCTGCTCAATATCAGCTGTGACCTTCAAATAAGCTCAGAAAGATCTGAGCATATAGAAACAGGAATTCAGGCAGACAAAAGCAGTTTGAAAATCAAAGAGGAACTTCTAATATGATAAATATCTGTTTATATTACTCATAAAAATGTCCCAGTCTTCAAGGTTCCAAATGTCTCATGAAAGTGTAACTACCAAGGGTTCATTTAAATCTTTGATTTTGCTGTTTGGTTCTTCTGAAGGTTTCTTTTTAAAATATTAATGTAAGAATTAAGAAAAAAAATCCCCTTTAAAGCTTGTGTTTTTTCCTTTCTTTTGTTTTTCTATACATTTACCTTAAAAAACAAACAAAAAAGAAAATACCTAAAAAGTGTTTTGAGTTCACACTTCCAATAAAGGAAAGTCAATGGCGAGCAGTAATTAGTTACTAATATGAAAAGATTATTTGTATATCAAAATTCTAAACTTTTTTTTAAACAACTAAAGCATTGTCATGTTTGGAATCCTTTGACTGTATTTTTCTGTACAAAAATATGCAAAATATCTCTCATCTCTTCTAACTTATGTTTCGACAATATCAGATTTTTGTCATAGCAGCTGTGAGGAGGCAGATTTCTGAAAAAGTTACTTTTTTTAAAGCAGCTCACTGAAGTTTAGGGTACATACCTTTTTCCTGAGTCTATCATATCAGATTTCTTGGTTTAAATGTGTTCCAATCTATTCATTTTTAATACCACATACTTATTTTTAGGCATTTACCTTCAAGTACAGGAGTCCTCTTTTTTTCTATTTCTTCCAGAAATTTCTTCCAGGATTTAATAATGCATACTACTGAAAGGTATTGCAGAATTTTAGATTTTCAATTTTACCAATTTTCCAGAATTAAATTATAAATTATACTATTTGTTATTAAAACACAGACTCTTCCTGTTTTCCCATCAATTAAAAGCAAGCAGTCTGTCATTTTTCTATCAATTCCTTCATTTAGTTCTTGAACCTAGATTTTGAATAGATTATGGTAGATCAGAAATCAGTCTCCTGTCTTTATGTATGTATCCTACACTGCAAAAAAATCCTGCATTGCTAGATTGGCTGTCTCATTCATTGGTAACAAATATCCTGTGGATTTCTGCTTCTTGCTCAAGCATAGTATAGGTCAAAGTGAAGCTATAAACTTATTTCAATTGCTTCTGCTTTTGGAATTTTTCTTTTTTTTCAGCTATCTCCTTCAAATCCTTCAGGACAACCAGCAGGAGCTCTCTTAAAGCTGCACACATAGGCCCCTGTCTCAACATCACCAGTTTCTATCAATACCGCTTTTGCCTTCCCTGCTCTTCTTTCTTTGCACTTTCTTTTGGCAGAAATCTTGGTCTCACTTACTGTCGAGATTTCCTCTGTTGTTTATTGTTTTTCCATACTAAATCTTGTCTACTTAAAACTTTCAAAGACAAAAATAACTCTTTGTGTCACATTAGCACATCAAAAAATGGTGACTCAATTTGAACACAACCTGTCCCTAGTTAAGAAACTTCTGAGTCGAAGCTTAGTAGAGACTGGTAGAATTTACCAGAATAAATTGTAAGTATTCATTAAAAAATAAAAGTTCTTTATTCTTTTTGGCTTCGTCTTGCTAAATGATAACATGAAAATCTTATACAGAGTTCAGTTTGTACTGTAAAAAACAACCAAACTCATTATCTAAATTAAGGTCAGAAGCAGGTAACAAGATATCGAATGTAAAAACATTTCCAAGAACCACTCCAGCATCTCCCACCCACATACTGTCCATACTAGTTATGACATATAGTGGTAGGGTCATTCAGCAATCAATATTACATATACAATTCAGCATTACAGACTGTTCTCAACCAAGAATCCTATCTCTTTGAGGTACACATCATCTTTCCCTGACCCTCTGGATTATCCACCCAGGTCTTTGAGCAAAAACAATCCCATGGATAGGAGGCAGAACTAATCAAAACTGGTTTCCCTAACACATCTCTTATATGTACTATGAGAACTTTATCCCCTTTGACAGTATGTGGAGGTTTTGATTGGACAGGGCCAGCTGAAGGGCAGAGCCTCCAGTGCTAGCTAACCAGGTGGCTTTCACTAAATGTAGATCCCAATGTGTGAAGGTCTCACCATCCACTGCTTTCATGTGCTTTTTAACAATCCATTGTCTCCTTCAGCTTTCCCATAGGGTGCTGCATGACAGGGAATATGATACCCACTCAACACCATGCTCTCTGGCCCTAGTGTCTTTGTAAAATATTTTTTTAAATTAGTTTCATTGTCCAGCGCGGTCCTTTCTGGGGTGCCATGTCACCACAGGACTAGCTTTTTGAGGCCCAAGAGGGTGTTCAGGCAGTTGTGTGAGGCACAGGGTGCATCTCCAGCCACCCAGTGGCTCTTTACACCATTGTAAGCATTTAACAATTGCCTTGGCAGGTTTGTGGGAGTGTGATGTAATTAATCTGCCAAACCTCCCCATATTTATATTTTGACCATCATCCACCATACCTCAGGGGCTTTACCTGCTTGGCCTGCTTCATCACAGAGCATGTTTCACAGTTATGGATAACCTGGGGCATAGTGTCCATTGTTAAGGCCACCCCTTGATCACAAGCCCATCTCTATTTTGCCTCTCTTTCCTGATAACCTGAGGTCCATCATGCAAAAAATAATTCACCCTTATGCTGCCAGCCCAGGTCCACCTGAGACACTCTAATCTTTGCAGCCCAATCCACCTGTCCACTGTTGTGATGCTCTTCAGTAGCCCCACTCCTGGGTGCGTGTGCATCCACATGAGGTACTTTAACAGCCAGCTTCTCTGCCTGGGTAGTGATGCCAGCAATTCCTCAGCCCAGATGGGTTTACCTCTGTGCTGCTAACTGGCCCTTCTCCATCAGCCCAGCCACTCCCACAGTGCATTTACTATCATCCACAACTCAGTGTAGAGGTGGACTACTGGACATTTCTATCATTCAGCAACATCTAAAGCCAGCTGGATGGCTTTCAGCTCTGCAACCTGACTTGCTGCACCTTGTCCCTCCATAGCTTCTGGGATTTGCCATGTAGGACTCCCTCCATAAGGTACCTTTCCATTTTCAATGTACTCCTACAATAGAGCATACTGCTTTTCATTTTCTGGTAGTTGATTATATGGTGGGGCATCCTCAGCACAGGTCATCTTTTCCTTCTCCTCTCCTGATAATATTCCAAAATTTTCACCTTTGGGTCAGTTCACAATAATTTCCAAGCTCTCTTAGGGATGGCAGTCTCCTGTTCGAGCTCACTGAGTGGTCAGAGCAATCCACTTACTCCATGTAATATCAGTGGCATGACGTGTGTAAGGGAATTTCCCTTTGAACATCCCACCCAGCACTGCCAGTCAGGATGCCAGGAGGAGCTGTGCTTTGGTACGAATCACTTCTGAAGCAGCTCAAACCACTTCAGTAAACTGCAAGGATCTCATTTTTAGTTGGGGTTAGCAGGCCAGATCCTTTGTATCCCCGAAACCCAAGGTCACCGCTGAGTCTCTGTGGGTAATTTTTACCAGAGGACCAGGAAGGGCCATTCTCCCTGGCTGCACTGTAGAGCATGTTTTTACATCTTGTTCTGTCCTAATTGGCCCATAGGCTACTGCATTATCCTCCCCTGTTCCTCCCCCCAAACTGGGTACAATTATTAATGAATTCCCAGAGGTATCACCCCAGGCCCAGGCAAAAGACCAACACTGAACACACATCCCAAATGGCCCTCATTGCCCTTGATGTTATCATGTCATACAGTATCGTATCACACAGTACAGCAAAAAAGCTGTGCTGATCCCTTTCCCCATTCTGAAAAAAAATAACCGTGAGGAACACATACAGGAATGTGTGAGTTAGGTACCACACCCACACGCACAGACCAAGCAACATTGTGACCGGGGGCTCTGTACCTAATGCAACAAATGCTTAGGTCAAAATTGTTTCCAACCGGCTCTGAACAGATCTGTTGTTCTCTCAACCCCTCGTTTAAACATTGGTTTAAACCCAGCTGGAAATTAAGCCTTATGCCTCCAGTTAGAGAGAGGGACAAAAGGCAGAGATAGGTTGAGATAACAGTTTACTGGAAAACAGCAATGTGATAAGAAAACAAAACAGCAACAGCAACAATACTAGTAACAACACCATATGGAGGGGGTGACTGACACGCAAAATGCTCCCTGAGTTCAAACTGACGTGACTGCACCGCAGTCAGAGCTGGAGCTGCCCCACCACTGCGTTCACTGCTTGCTCCCCAGAAAAAAGGAACAAAATGGCAGCAATCCTCCAGGTGGTGCCTTATTCTTCCACCAAAAGCCACATCCCCTTTCTTCGCAGAAGTGTAAATCCCTTACTCTTGCCCACTGAGATGATATGAATGGTGTAGCACAACAACCCAGGGGTGCCTGCAAGGCTCCAAGCTGCAATCCCTCATGGGAACTGCGAGAAAATTAACTGTGTCCTTGTGTAAACGGGTTAGATTTAGTGAACAAGCTGAAACACCAGCTCACTGCCATGATTAAGTTCATTAATTTGTTTCTGTGAGATATAAATATATAAATTAGGAGAAAAATGACAAAACAGGCCTAAAAACTTCTAAAAGTGTAAAGACAGTTTATTATTACTAGGTATGATTAACAGAAAAGGAACATTACACTAAGAAAATAAAAAGGGAAAAAAAAACACATTCCTTCTTTTGCCAGCTCCCCAACCCTCCCCCAGCCC
>VZRO01001502.1:502025-550676 GCA_013397915.1 Daphoenositta chrysoptera | reverse complement strand
GGCGGGGGTGGCGGCGCCGGCGGCAGCAGCAGCAGAGCCCGCCGGAGCCTGCCGCCCTCTCCCCGGTGCGGGGCGGGCCGAAGCGGAGCGGCGCCCGCTGCCGGAACGAGCGCAGGGCTCCGCCGCACCGCCCCCCGCTCCGCGTGGCGCGCCCGAGGGAGGACGGAGCTGCGGCCGTGGTGGTGAAGATGAGGGAAGGACGAAGCTGCCACCCTGGCCCATCTGGGCAGAAAGTTTGCCACCCTAAGCCCCCCACCCTGGGTGGTCCCCCGGTGGCGGCGGGGGGCGCGAAGCCTGGCAAAAAAGTCACCGGCGAGGAGCAGGGGCCGCGGCGGCTCGCATATAGATACGTGCGGCAAAGCACATGAGGACCTGGCGGGAGGGGGCTCGTCCTGCCCACCTCCCCACCTGTTTCCTGCACTGGGACGGCCTCACCGTGCGGGATGCTGGGAGGGCGCGGGTGGCGGAGCCTGTGCCCTGAGACGGTGCAGCCTCCGTGGGGTCGGGAAACACCCAGATCCCTGGCTGGAGGTGGGAACGTGAAGCGGCTCCTGCCCAGGCAGGTGTCATCCGCGACCCGCGGTAACTTCGTGAAGGGAAGGTTCCGTGGGATTTGCTCATGCACGTACAGTGAGCGCTGAGGGAAATACCGACCTCGTCACCAGCTCTGTCCTTCGGCAGCGATGGGTACAGAATCCAGAGCCCGGCCCGGTAGGACCCGCCAGGTATGGGGGGAAAACCCTCAGCTTGTCTGCCATTCTCGTATTTTTTAACAAAAAAAAAAAAAAAAAAAAAAAAAAAAAAAAAAAATTTCTTATCCTAGCATTGCTGTACTAGTAGCCCTATCGCTATATTTTTGGATGTTTCTTTTTTAATTAAAATCATACCAGCAGTGTGATTTCAGAACAAATCTTTTACATTCCATGAAACAAGCAAAAGAAAACTTGTTGTCTAGAGCCATACCTTTATCCAGTGTACTTTCAGGTTTCATTTCAAAAGACACTTCTGACAACGGAGGATTTGGCCTCCTATATTCAACTTTCCCAATAAAGTTTGCAACCAGGCATTTGACAGTACAACTTTTGCTGACCAGATTAAAAGGAAAATTAAAAGTACTGAGATAAAATGGGTGCTTCCCATCAGGGCCTTGAGAATTCAATCTACAATATTTGAGAAAATAGCCAAAATAATCTCTGAACCTCTGGAGGTTATTTTTGAGCAGTCCTTCCAATTAAGTGACATTTTAGGGCCAGAAAAAAAGCCAAAGATAGTCATAGGAAAAGAAAAAATAAACAAAAAAATTTAAGATAGAAAATTACATAAGTCAACTGATTTTGATCCCTCTAAGTGAACCCAAATAATCAGCTTCTAACTCAAAACAAAAGCATCAGGTAGCAAAGCTCAAATGGATCAAGGTCTGGAGGAAGCTTATGTGTCCAAATGTCTGAGTTGACATCTTTAAATCAAAGAAGGAATTTACTAAAATGGAAACCCTTTAAAAGATTTGTTTTCTTGTAAATAATGAGTTTACTCAATGAGCAGGAATCAAAAGAATAAAAAAAGGATTTTGTTCTCCAACTACACTGGGGAGAGTGAAAAAGGCGAGAAAATATTTCTATATATGTGTCTGCCTTGTGTTTGACTTTTTATTTCCACCCTACACTTAAAACAGAAAATAAGCAGCTTTTCAGATAAAGTTTTCTGTTAAAGTGAGTACTCTTCACAAAACCAATGGATATAGGAAGACTACAACAGTGTATTCAGAAGAACTTAATTTACAAAATATACTGAACTACTCTCATATCTTTAAATGACAGTTATTTTAACTAGTGATCATATTTTCCTATTAAAGAAGAAAAGAAAAAAAAGGACCAGAAATCTGTTGTTTGTATAGACATATTCCCTTCAGCAACTAATCTTGCAAGTACATGGAAGCTTGTAGTCTGGGAGGAGTGTACAGAAGCCTCAGTGTGGCTTGTGCTGTGTTTTTATGACCCATGCATTGAGTGCTTCCAAATAACATACTGACAGGCCTCCTGATTCTTTTTCCACAAAAGCCAGCTTGAAATTTCCTTAAATTAAAATTGTGTCATTACTAAATCTGTCTCACCTGCCTCCTTTTTTATCCAACTAGTGAGTAGATTTCCTTACAAAGAAAAGGGTCAGAGTATCGTAGCCTGTTTAGTTGCAGAAACACTAATTGTCCTGGGGGCAAAATCTGTCTGGGATGACAAGACAGTAAATGGCTGTGCTGCAACATGCAGAGTGGGATTATTCTAAAATTAATTCAGATCAGGTCACCGTAAACAGTTTTACAACACGAGTCATTCTGCACATTGAATTACCTGAGCTATATTCATTTGATAAAGTTGAAACAGAACTTGGCAGAAAGATCACAACAAAACTTCAAGCAACATTCAAACAGAAATCTCGACATTTAACAAGAACACACATTTAACACCTGTGCAGATGAGAACAATACTTCTAAATGTACAAGTAAACCTTTATTAGCCTTAGAAATAAGGATAACTGAAAATATTTTTTATGCCATATTGCTTCAATATTTTGAAAGCTAAAACGAAACAGAACAACAGCAACAACGAAAAGAATTGTTTGGTATTTCAAACTGAAATCCAAGGAGATCAAGAATGTCTTTTTTATTTCCAACACATCAACTATACATGTCAAAAAGGAAGAACATTTTCTGAATAAAGGCAACTATCAGTCTCCTCAGAACTATATTTCATATATATATATTTATGTGTCATTACTCTAAATAGTTTAATCTAAGTTTATAAAACAAATATACCACTCAAAGCTAAGCACTGTGCTTTTTTTAAAAAAAAGTATTTTCTAATACTTTTGCAGCCAAATTTCTCCACTACTTTAGATCAAATAATTTTTTTTTTGGTTGGTTTTGCTTATTTCTTGAAAAAAAAAAAAACAAGTTACTTTGTTGCTTCTGATATTTAGGTCATTATATATATGTACCTATATTTAGAAATACAGTTAATTTTTAGTTAACTCCTCCATTTGAAACACCCTTCCTTCTCCCATCGTTCAGAATACAGCAAAGATGGTAATATTTTGAAATACATTTCAGGCATTTATGGAGACAGTATTTGTTTGAAGATGGCCTTAGGCTCAAAGACTGAGCATGATTATGGTCTTCTCAGCCCAGAACCACATTTTTTACACCATTTGGACATTATTTTACTTTGTTCTTTCTCAATGTTTCTTTAGCCTGAATTATTATGGATTTGTGTTTCCTTTTTTTTCATCTGAGTTATGTTTCAGATGGCAAAGTTCTTAGCTATAACACAGCTTTTAAGTACAGCCTCAAATGTTGCTTTTTGCTTGTTTGTTTCTCCACAATAACAATGGAACATTGGCATCCCACTAATGAAATTCAGGTCTTGGCAAGATGAACAGCATCTCAGATGACTTCTCCCCAACCTGTTGTAAGTAAGTTTCATATTATGAAGACAAACATATACTCTTTAACTCCTCTTGTCCATGGTCATTTTTAACTGAAACCTCCTAACTGAGTTTCAGCATGAGACAAGAAACACAGTACAGAACATTGAAGTCAGAATAGCTGAGAGCTTTGAAATTTTAGAAGTATTTAAACTGTGTCATATGATTTGAAGCTTCAGGAAAACATAGCTATAAACAGTATTATAAGTCCTATCTTCACCCACAAGTACACAATAATGAGTACATTTCTTCTTGGATTTTATACAGATAATTATGCTCCTGCCACATATGGCTCCTCTAATGTGATTAAACACAGCATCTCACAAAGCCAGTTTCAGCTTAGCTCTGCACAATGCTTCATCGCCTTAATGTAGCTTTGAGTATATTTAACCACCTATTGAATTTTTTGGGGTGTAAAAATGATAATAGAGATTCAGCCACTAATCTAGGATAGTGCAGGTTTCAAAATGTTCTTCTGAAGCAGGAGAACCTTCTTCATGGGAAGGTACCGTGAAGATTATAAGTCGCACTGTTATGAAAAGTTGCACTGTTATTCAATTTAGTGAATATTGACTTCCCTTCATTTCATGTACATCTTTGTCTCTAGTATTTTAACCATATTGCTATCTTTCTGGTCATGTTCTTTAGCGATTTGTTTGACTGTTGTTTGTGGTCCCTAACACAGTTCTTCTGATGACATTAACAGGAAGGTCTAATGCAGCTCCTGGGAATAAAGGAAAGAAAAAACCAAGTCACAGAGCTCAGCACTGATGTGTACAGGCTTATGCGCAGCACTCCAGATCACGTAGTCAGCCCAAATACCAGTCTACACGCGACGCTGGGAAATCCAGCAGGACATTCTTACAGCTGAGAAGAAGCAGGCAGCCCCTATTAGAGAACTGTGCATCAAGATCCGGCACTCCTGATGTTAGCAGACATTTTTCACCTTCAGAAAGGGAAAGAACAGAGAGTAATGGCTTTGAACTGAAAGATGGTAGATTTAGATTAGGTATTAGTAAGAAATTCTTAACCGTGAGGGTGGTGAGGCACAGGAACAAGCTGCTCAGAGAAGCTATGGATGCCCCAGCCCTGCAAACATTCAAGGGCAGACTGGAAGAGGCTCTGAGTAATCTGATCTAGTGGGAAGTTTGTGTCTGCCCATGGCAGGGAGTTGGAACAAGATCACCCTTAAGGTCCTTTCCAACCCAACCATTCTATGAATCTATGAAACAGATTGCCCCACTGAACATCTCTTTTTTTTCTTTTTTTTAAATGAGTTCTGGCCCAGGTTTTCATAATCAATATTAGTACTAAATGCTAGTATTAGTAATGTTAGGGTTAAGTTGTAATATTAATATAGAAGTTTGCAAAGTGAATAATTTTGGCAGTAGTCCCTGACAGCTTTTGCGTCTCTGTTGAAGCATCACCAATGGTGAACCTCCTTTTCCATTCCTGCTAGTTCTTTCAGGTGTCTCCTGTTGACTCTGCAAAGATATTTGAGGAACTGTGCACCAAACACTGCAATACCCAGAACATTTACTGATCTTTACACTTAACCTATTTTTATTTCAACTACCATTGAATAAATTTGGAAATAATGTTTTGGTTTTTTTTCCTCTCTTAAACTTCTACTTAATCGCAGATCATCTCTGCTTAAAATCATTTCTGCCCCCAACAGCCTTCTATACTCTCAATATCCCAAGGAGATATAAGCATTATAGTGCTTTTGCCATTAATATTGCTGACATTCAGAGTTGCCTCCTGATTTTGCAAGTGCCACTGGGGAGCTACAATGCAATGAGTAATTTCAATTTAGTTGAAATGAAAGACTGTAGAGGACTCATGTGATCTGCTTCATTTCCTCTTCATCCCAGCACAGGCTTTAGGAGGAGCAGGAAAGGAAAATGTTGATTGGAGAATCATTTGGAGCTTCCATGTAAATATATATACATAATATGAAGCACATTGTCTTTTCTGTTCTTTCATCAAGCTGTCAAGCTCTTTTAATTATAATTTCGTACAAATTTCTTCTTCAGTTTCTTTCTATTCAGGAATTAGTAATAATACAAAGCAATAAATTCTTTATTAGGATAAAGAGAACAACCTGTATAAACCCACATTATGACTCTTTCTTGTTTTGAACGTATTAAATATATCTATGTATTAGATTGTCTTTTCCTAAATAAATTCTTCCATAGACCATAGTAATTTCAGGCACAGAATGTAAATATTTCATGTTTCAGTCTTTGGAGTTCATCACATGGTGTTATGTTACACTTTCTAGAAGACCAGCCAAATTTAGTGTATTTTAAGGAATAAGCAATATTTCTTGACTGCTAAGATTTCTGGAGTACTGGCTTGAGATACAATTGTGTCAATTCTAAACTTCAGTTGTTTTAATGGGTTCAGTATTATGTTTGTTTTTCCCTGTTGTTTGACCTCAAATATCTCTCTTAACTGCATTTCAGTCTGAACATACCATGATCTGACATGATACTAGCCCTGGACCTGCCTTGTTTATGTAGCCATCTGCTCTGCATCCCCCAAATAAGTTAATTGCTGCTTTTTTCCTAAAAAAAGTTTACTGTTTCCTTATGGATAGACAGGGTTTTCTAAGACAGTAATTAGTATTCTAAATACATCTTTTCCCTCTCTTTTGCAAAACTTCTGTTCTAGGAAAACCGTTGTCTGCATTTCTGCTGCTTGCTGTTGGCACATTTTGAATTCCTTCAACCAGGAGTGAATCTAGCAGCTATATTACATGGCTTCTAAAGGCTATAAATCTGGTTGTATATAACTGCCTGATTTTTTCCTCTGAGTCATATTCTTTAAGCTGTTTCCCTGTCTAAGGACATTGAAAGCTATCTGGTCTGGAATTCAAAAATACCTTGGTTCTTAATTTTAACTAAAAATTTTAGTGCCTATTTTGTCTGCAAATTCAGCCTTCTTGTTATAGCTGCCTATTATGTTACCCAAATAAAAGATCACTTGGCTGTTTCTGTCCTTATTTTTTTCAACTTGGCTGTCTCCATACGTGTTTTTTTGGGGTTTTTTCCAAATTTCTGGCAGCACTGTGAATCGAAAGAGATTTCTGTAACTGTATAACTGTGCTCTAATTAATATCCTCTAATAAGGTTTTTGCTTTGATGTATCCTTTCAACTGCAATCTTATTTGACTGCCACCTTTCAGGCTTTGAGAACCTTTGTTTCGAGCCCCTTGTCGCAGTCCTAGAGTAACAAGACTTTAATCAGAGCCCCAGAATTCTGGTATTTGTCTCTGACATGACAAAGCTACTATTACCTCTTTATCTTTCATTTCCAAAGTCCTCCTCAGTGCTAGGACCCATCTTTGTAGCTGTCACTGCTAGATTATTTGCTACTATGAGCTTCTCTCTTTTTTTCTTCTTCTTTAAAAATATTTGGGTATTGTGTTTTATTTTATTTTACTTTTATTTTGTTCTGGCTCCCAGAACAATGACCACCTTGGCAAAAGTTACTGATGCCACTGTCATAGTGCCATTCACATAGCCACAGAGGCTATGTGCTTGGGCAGGTTCCTGAGTTTACCTTGTTGCTTTTCTGTTCTCCCCATTCTTTACCTCTTTCAGAGCTGCTGATCACCTGCATGCTGGATAAATGACAAGACCATCTGCTGCACTTCTTTGGTCTGCATCCATTATCCATCTCCCTTGTGACTGAATTAATCCAAACATAAAGCACATTTGGGAAGGGAGGAAGGAAGAAAAGAACTGTTTCTACCAACTAAGTCCTTATGAGAACCACATTCACCAATCCACTGTGACCACAATGCTCCCTGCTGCTATCACATAACCCGTGAATTGGGAATGATAAAAGGAGAAATAGCTCTGAGCATATATTCTGCCCCCAGAGACTAGCGAAGGCAAATGATAACTTTATTCCTTTCCTTAATGCTCAAACAGTAACAAGAATGCATGCTGTGTCCCTCAGCTCTGCTAACACTGTGGTGGATATGTCAGCAGTGGCAGACACAGGGCAGGGCCCTTAGACATGAGACATGCCACTTTGACTATCCTGAGGTAAGACAGTGTCCCATATCAGTGGGAAATGCTGTGTGGTGCTGCTTCTGGTGCACAGGTTTCATGCCAGCAGGTGCCAGCAGTGCACACTGTGCAGTACAAACAGCACAGGCTGGAGGAGGCTTTCATCCAAAGGTGCCCCACCTTGCCCTCCTACCGGCTAATAAAAGTACAGAATGGACCCCAGGCTCCTTAGTCACTGCTTTCTCTGTGATCTGCTCAACAAGGAAACTGTCTTCCACAGCCAGGTCATCTACCAACTTGTTCTTCCCACACTGGTGAGGGAGTTGGAAGCTGTTGGAAAGGGGAGGCTCTCTTGTCTCTTTGTAAACCGTGGTAACTGAGGGAGCTCAGCCTCCTTCTTTGCTTTCCGTGAGCATGTATTGTAGGTTGAGGTGGAGATTTTCAGAGCAGGTCCACTCCCCACTCCTGCCATAAACCCTCATCTTTGGGCTCCCCATACTTAAATATCCTTAATAGGAATATGCCAAGACGGAGATGGATTTAGAGATCAATGAAACTGCTTCCTCAAATGCTACAGGACATTCCCAGGTGAACTAACCCCAGTGCAGATCCTACTGGAGCAAGAACCACTTGTCAGTAGTTCAGACAGCACCAAGTGTCAGATGAACAAACCTTCAGCAGCTTGTGGGGATAAGAAAAAACAGTGCTTCTCCTCCTCTCTGGTCAGAGAGGAGACAACACCTCTCATGTGTTGTCTGCACCTACTCCTACACGTGGTTGCCTTCTGGAAATCCTGAAGTCATTCACAAAATTGTGAAGTTGCTACTGTTAAGTCTTTCTTGCACCTTGTGTTGTAGTTTAGAGCAGGGAAATTGGAAATAACATTGTAAATAAACATGCCTAAGATGTAGGCTTCTCTGTTTTAGTAATGGAACTGCAATTAAATGTAAATACATGTTCTAGTGTAATCAGAGAGAAGGTCATGTATTTAGTAAAACTGCAGTCCTTGTTTTAAGATCATAACTAGTAAGTCTAAGTTCTAACAATTCCTTTTTTTTTTCTTGGGAAAGGCTTGGTACACAACTGCTTTATGATTTGTTTTAAAGTGTTTATGATATGATTTTTTTAACCATTATTCTGCTGTGGGCCTTAATCATTCTGCTGGTATTTTGGATATTTTCTCTTTGCCTTCCAGCATTTGAGTCAGCTTTTTAATATTCTGAAGTTTCACTATAATTTATGTCTCCTTTTGGATGGCATTTAGTCTGAGAAAGGAGCACATTTACTGGCCCATTAAGTGACTAAGGCTGGGAAGAAAGGTTTTTATCATATCTCCTTAATGTATTTTTCTATAAGCCACAACGCTATTTTTTTGTAATACACTCGCAAAAAAGAGTCTTATTAACTTATCCGAAACACTGCAGCATTGTGCTACTCTTAATTAAATAGAAGAAAACAACTCTATTTTTACTTAAGTTGACATGGAAGATAAACACAGATATTTCACTTATAAACTACTACTATATCAGGCTTCTTACAAAAATCTGATACAGCCCCCTCTAGGAATTACCAGTGATTGCAAAGATGAACACAACATTCAGGGCAATATACACAGTCAACTCTAAGCCAATACTGTATGGTATTAGGTGGGTATCAGAGCTTTCTGAGGAAAAGAACTCAATGTACTTGATTATTTGGTAATTCTCTGTGTGATACAGAACTTCATGATTTTCAACATCTCAGTTAGCCAACACAAATTGATAATAAAAGAACCATTATCATCTAAAGACTGTTTTACTAGAGTTTGAACAAGGCTGGAGACAGCCTAGTTTTTATCACAAAAACGACCAAACAATTCAGTATCAACTGTTACTGCAAAAGTGCCTTTGAATATTGTTCCACTGGGAGCATATGATAGATTAAAAAAAAAAGACAAAACACATTCTGCATTATCATGGGGTTGACAAATAATCATTCCAGGCAGTAATCTGGGGGTTGGGTCAGGTTAGGTTGGGTTTTTTGAATGAAAGATCTTCAGAACCAATCCTACTGCGACATGCAGGCAAATTGGGCAAAGATATTTTGCCTAAAGTTGGTGTTCAGTCAGGTGGGATTCAAAACCTCAGTCATTCAAACATCAGTCATCTTCCATGATTCCACATATGGAGATTCAGAAGTCCTTTGTCTTCCATGATTCCAGATGAGGGAGACAAAATGAAACAAGAAAGAAAATTCAGTGCTCATGAGGCAGAATCCAGTGAAAAAGAAGTGGAGAGCAATAAGACTACAAAGCAACACAAAGAATCTGTGGTATGTTAGTAAGTTAAAAAGAACAGGGGAAGAAGGGAGACGATGGATATTTTGTGAGTTGAATTTCTAGGAAAGGTAATATAAAATTAAGATGGATAGATGTGTCTAAAACACTAAAGCCTCCTTGGGAAGAATAACTTTAGTCACAGATAACTAACACTGGCATTGCTTTTATCTGGTGTGCCAAGATGTCTCTGGGAATAGCAGGGCATCTGAGGTGGATGGTGCAGCTTCCCACTGCTAATTCTCCCTTATGTGTGGGTGGGAGAAAAATCGGGAGTACACTTTGCACACCGAGGCTGTGTTACACACTGGAAATGTATATATGTGTATATATATATATGTGTATATGTATATGTGTGTGCGTGTGTGTGTGTGTATATGTGCACATACACACACACACACACACATATATATATAAGCATACCTTACATCCATAGCTTTGCAGACTAGACAGGTGGTTATTAACAGTAAAATGCAATGAGGTTGCTTTGAGCCTTATGTAGTTTACTCTTTAAACAGCTGTTGTTTGTTGCTACAAGGAACAGGATGCAAAAAACCTGATTTCTGTCACATTTTTGAAATGTGTTTCCAATCTATTTAGTACCATATTCCACAGACCTGCCCATTCCTGAACAATAGACACTTACTCTGATAAAATTAACCTAATTTTTTTGGATTAAGCCTATATCCACAGTATTCATTGCGGACATAAAACATACAGCAGAAGACAAAAGTGAAAGTCCTGATCTAGATGTAATTGCAGTGGATAGAGTCTTAAAAATACAATCCCAAATTCATGCTAAGGGAATGCACATGTGGGAATAGATAATTAAATACTTAACTACTAGCGCCTGCATCCATAGCCAATGTAAAATAGTCAATGTGAAATGTGGGTGTCCATTCTCATAGAGAAAAATTGCAACAGATGACAATAAGATGGAAATTGTTCCCAATGATTGCCTAGACTTCTGGAAAGCAAAGGCATTATGGTCTTGACGGAGCAACTCTATTTTCCAATTACATTGCTAGATTTTTCCCTCAGGTGGTGTCTGTATTTCTCTAATTTAGACTAAATACTTTTAAAATGCTTATTATACTTCCAGTATACTTTGACTGGACAGAGACACTTACAAATAATAGGTATTTTTCTTGTACATAATATTGTCTAATACAATTTTGAATTTCATTTTTCTCATTAACAGCTTCAATAAGAAGCTCATTGCAAATACGGTGTTTATACATTTGATTTGTTCAGTTGCTTTTACCATATATTTTCTGATGCCAATTTTTTCTAAGTCCATAAATGCATTTATTATATTGAATGACAGAGGAAACCTCTGATTATCAAAAAGGAGTAAAAAACTTCAAAGGTAAGCTAGAGTCACTCAACATGATAAGCAGTTTTACAACATCGATAAAATGCATATTAATTTGTGGCCAGCTACTTGAGAGCTTAGTTCAATAAAAAAGCCATCTGGTGCACAGGATTCTGCACAAGCCCAAACAAAACTGATTTTTGAGGGCTTGCAAAGGCACCTACAGTGCAGAAGCCAGATGGCAAATTTAATGTTCATCAACAGACAGATCTTCAGAGCTGTGAGTGCAATGTCATGTTTTCTCAGTACTCTTTTGCATTTCATTTTTAAATGACAGATGCAAGCAGTAGTAGTTTGTTATGTAATTACCTGCATGTACATGCAAACTTCTAAAAAAATAGATGGAACATACATATTTTATTATTACATTTTTTATTTCAGCATTAAAACTGTCAGGCCGGTTGTCTATTAACTCATATTTGCACACACTTTATTTGCATGTGTGAACTCCCGAACTGCAAGCCACATTGAAAAATGTTTCCACACAAAAAATGTTAAGCCTCAGAGATTTGAAAAATTAAGGCTCTGTTGAGTGATGGAACTACTATGATTTGGGCAATTTAACAATTTTTTGCAATCTCACCAGTTGACGAAGACTTCTGATGAGAAACAGGAGAATTTGTAGCCCATTATTAATCCTATTAGCTGGTTATTAGCTGGAGATTGATTATGCATAAAATTCACCTAAAATAAGTTTTTAAGTATTCCATACTGTTGAATGTTAAAATGGTTTTGTGTTTAGTATCTACATTGTATACACTGGAAAGCATGAGTGTCCTTATGAGAACAGAAATAATTTTATGAGCATCATGAAGTTAACACTAGTCCTTTAAATCTCGTACCACAAACAAATTTATCTCCCCTGCTCATTTTGAGAAATTGTAATCTGAATATTTCAATCTCTTATTACCCACTTAGGCACGACTCTTGGGATTTTCCCACCAAACAAAAATATCAGGAAGCTGATCAGTGTCATGGAAGTGGCCTACAAGTGACTGAGACCACTTGTGAAATCTGTGTAGTCCAAGGTGCAAAACGTGCACTTCATTTTACTTGTTGAGTCCTAGGTATGTACATTCTCGTGTGAGCTTCTTTTGTGACTGCAATCTAAATACCTTCCAACATGTTAACCTAGAACTTTGTCATACACAATCAAGAATAGGTGTACCTACTTACGGAAAAGATGGAATAAAGTTGAGCTGTGGGCTGTGGGATGTGCCTGCAGAGAACACGTGGCAACACAAAAGTCATTATAACACAAAGACACCTGTCTCTCCCACCCTGGGGGAGGAGATGTCCCAGGACAGAGCCCTCCGGAGAGGAGCGCGCCGGGAGCTGACAGACGGGGGAATCGCCTACAGAGAGGCACTGAGAAGGGGCACTGCTGATGTGGCAGGGTGGGGTGGGTCGTGTGCTCAGAGCTGCCAAAAGAGGAAGTGATGTACTAAGAGAGAGTGTATAAAAAACCTAAGATGCTTCTTTGAATAAAGAGATTTAGCCTTTTCTGCCTGGCTGAGTCCGTCAATTTCAATCGCCGACAAATGGTGTCCCCTTTTGAGGAAATGAAACGCCTAACTGCGCGTCCATTGGTGACCCCTGTGGAATGTGGAGTGCTGCTGAAAGAAGCAGGAAAACTCTGTCCAGCGACCATTGCCTTCAGAGTTTAAGGCAAGCCACAGGAAGCAAAAAGGCAGAAAAGGAGCCCGGAGGCTGAAAAGAGCTCACGTTTCCACAGGATGGAACGTAGCAGCAGCTGAGAGATGGAACACGGCAGGAAAGTTGAAATTACAGATTTGATCAGACTCTTACTCTGGGCAAAAGAATGTAATCCAACTTTAGGTAATACCAAAGTTTTTACCCTTCAGATATTGGACACTTTAAGAAACACGTTGTGGCTTTTGTATCTATGGAGAATTGTGCGCGAGGTGCTCATGGCGCATGTAGCACCTGGAGACTACACAAAGAAACACCTCTGCCACCGCGACAGCCGTACCGACCCCTTCCACGCCACCAGCGAACTGTAAGTTTTCTGGGACTGTGGGAGGAGAAATAGAAGATGGCCACTCATCCTCCTATTCGTTCGATCCCGGAGGGGAGCTGAACAGTATTGGAGAAGCGCCTGCGCCACTCCACACCACGAAACATTGGCTGGAGCAGCGGCCGGCGGCAGAGCTGGGTGAGCGGGGCGGCTGCAAGAGCGCAGCGCCGCGAAAGCGAACTCGTGGCAGCGGGCGCCCAGCAGGACCGCGCCGCGCCAGAGAGGAATGGTGGCCATGGCTATGGAGGTGGTGGTGAGGCTGGCGATGCCGGGCCCGAGATGGAGCCAATTCCACACAGCAAGGCTGGCGCAGACCCTCCCTGCTGTCAGCGGGGCCGGGGAGTCGGCGGTGCCAAATGGCAAAGAGCCATCACCCTATAGAAAGATGCTCAGAAGGTGCACTGCTGACATGCCAGTGTGTGATGTGTCGTGTGGTGAAAGTTGCCATAAGAGGATGTGATGTACTAAGAGAGAGTGTTTAAAAAAAACTAAGATGCTTCTTTGAATAAAGAGATTTAGCCTTCCTGCCTGGCTGAGTCCATAATTTCAATCACCAACACCTACTAATGTTCAGCACCTGTTTTCCTTGACGTGGTATTAGAACTACAGCTTATCCTTCTTTATACTCATTACTGATCTGAAATTGTTTGTTGTCAGACAGGGATAACGCCTTGTCTTCTACAAAAAGGCACCAATAAAAGACAAGACTAAAGCAATTGTGTTTAAACAGCTGCTGTAATTACTATAGGTTTGTTGTAAATGGAATTAAGAGAGCAGAATTTTTACATCTGTGAATACATCTGAGACAAACTCTGAAAATGAAGCTGAAAAACCTTTTCACTTCTGGCTGAACAATTTTACACATGCAGGAATACTCTAAAGCCTCAGGAAAAAGCACTCGAGCATTGCTGAAAGTTTCTGGTCCATTCACATCTGTTAAACTGTGAAGCATCATTGAGCTGGGCTGGCACATCGTGGGTCAATCACTGGGGCATGTCGCAGTTGCAGTAACTCATGGTTACATTGCAGCAAGTAACTTGATACTTTTATAAGGTGATGGAATTGATAGGTCTAGGTCTGCCTGACGTTTTCCTGATTGATTTTAAGTATTTCAACAGAACACACAAATATAAAACTATTTCCTACTTCAAAACTTCAGCATTTCCAAATTTCTGTTGTCCTTGGGAACCAACATTGTATTGCTGTGTATCTCTCTATACCTCTGTTTATCCCCATGTATCTCTGTATAGCTGCTGCATTGCAAATTAAAAACCACTATAAATCTGATTCTTCTCTAGTCCTGGTTGCGGGGGGGCTGCTGCTTCGTGCCACATGTGTGTGTGTGGCTGGGTTGCTATTCTCTACCACTCTCACCATTGCTGGGGGCGTTGTCTCAGGGCAAGGAAAGGCGAGCACGCCCGCAGCGGAGGGAAGTGAGCTATTTCGCTCCTCTCTCTTCCGTGGGAAGGTTGTTGGGTTTGTTGCAGATCCCCTCCTCTGCTGCTGCTGCCCATCCTCTCCCTGTTCCTTCAAGACGTGGCTCTAAGACGTGGTGTTAAAAGTGGCAATGCAGCTCCAAGATGGGCTGAAAATCAGCACCGGTGAGGCAAGTGACGCGTGAAGCCAAGCGGCGAAGGCGAGCCCAAGACCAGTCAAGTCTGACCAGAGCCAAAAGGAGCCAAGCCGAGCTGAAGCTGCCAAGCCGAAGGGAGCTGAGCAGAGCTGGGCGGAGCAGTCAAAAGCAGCACTGCAGCAGCAGTGGGATTGAGCCCAGCGTCTGAAGCCATGGCGCCTCACAGCGTGCTCTCCAGTTCCTCAATTTTTTCCATCATTGGGCATGGGGAGAGCCAGCCGCAGGAAGCGGCCGCCACCTTGTCTTTGTCCCATGGGTCACACGGACGCACGGTATGGCGGAGCATCTGCCATCGTGTCTGTGTCCCAGCAACCACACGAAACTAAGATGAGGTGGTGAACAACTTTTGTGTAAGTAAAGCACCTTCCCTGTTTGTTATTAAAATTATTATCTTAATAAATTTTGCTTCTGTTACTAGGTGTTTCTTATTCCTTTTTGTATTGCAGTTCATTAAATTGTTATCTCAACCTATAGTCTCTGCCAAGAAGAAGACCTAATCTGGCAGCAGCCTCATAATTCAGTTCAGGTAAGCTAATTTTCTGCAGAACATAAAAATAATTTTATTTGCAAAGCTATTAAAAGCAAATTTACCAGTTATACAGTAGCAGAATAAGTATTACTAATCCTTGTCTGTTACTTTGCAGAGCAGCATTCTTACTTTGATCAAATAATTTAGGAAGACCCCTTTGTCTGGAAAGTTATGACCAGAGAACTTGAGTTGGAAAAGCAGAAATTTAGCAAAAGTAGAGTAGCTGAAAAAAGGTAGTCTAAAATATATCAAACAAGGAGAAAAAAGTCTGTGTAAGATGATTTGCTTGGCATGGTGATCTTAATTGATGTCATCTGTAATGGGAATATTCTCGACTGAAAAAAAAGGTAATGTTTCACAATAATGAAAAAAATCACAGAATCACAGAATTGTAAACATAATAAACAATGTTTATTTTTAAACAAAGAACTATAAAGGCACTTTATTTTCCACTAAATGGGTGGAATTATATAATATATGTATGTATATTTATGCATATACAGAGGAAACGCAGTTAAGAGGATTCGCCTGTGTTTCCCCACTTTGTGCTGTGTTTTCTGGTGGACAAGAACTGGATTTGTAAAGAATTGAAAAGCGTAATGGTTGTCTGATAGCTGTGCTAAGAGTATAAGGTATCAGCCCCACACCTTCACCTGTGAAGGGTCACCCCAATTGTTCAGATTATTTATGGCAAGAGTTTGGAATTACATAAAAAGCCAAAGTATCTAGCATTTAGGAAACAGGCATGTATCCTCTATTGTAAGATCAACCCAATTTGCTTATGCTACATGCAAGAGGCTTCATTAGCGCCCAGTCTTTTAGGGAATTTGTAAGCAAACCAGAAATTACTGCTTTACTTGAAAGATGTTCTACGCCTTATGGTTGCATAGGAAGGATTTGGTCTTTAAAGGTTAACACACTGCTTCCCTTGCTGTTCTATGCATCTAGTAGCTGCAGGATCATAAACTGTCCCAGTGAGATTTGTTCCTTCTGCTAGTGCCCGTGGAACAGCATAGTGAATATTTGTTTCTCTTCTTTTGGGCCATTGTGTGCAGAATATGGGATATAACAGGGATTCAAGTCTATATATTTGTGCTGACTTATAGCCCTCTTCTACAGCACAGTAAGATCTTCCAACAGCATCCTAAAATATAGAAGCTGGGCAAGCTGCCTTAATTATTAGCTGCTGCTTATACCCAAATTCTTCTTGTGATGCTTCCTAACCACATTGCAAGAGCTCTCACTGCCCAAATACCCTTTCCACCATTTCACTCCCACTAATCCTTCCAAGCACTGTAATTACACACTGCCTTTTTCTGTTTATTCTTATCTGTGTTATTTAATCTCTCTCATTCATTCTTTTTCTGACTTGTTTGCTTTTTCAGAGTTGTCTTTGCCTTTTCATTTCAAGTGAAATCAGAAATTCTATCAAAATCAGTTGCAGGGTCTGTCATACCACATTTCAACTCTGAGTGCCAGATGTAAGAAGTTCAAAGTTTCAAAACACTTTAGGCAATATTATGATAAAATGTAAGAGGATAAAATCCCTTTAAGCAACATTTGCAAGTTTCCCTGCTTGCTTATACTACCTAGATATTTAAAGACTTTTTATTGAAAAAATATTTCCTTTGTTTCTTACTTATGACAGATGTGCTTTTTCTCGGGGTGATATTTTCTCCATCCTTGAAAATATCCGTGAGAAATACGTTCATTTGCAATAAATTAGGAATTAGGTTTGATGATTTTTCTTTCATCATGAGCTCTTTTTATGTCTCTTTCTCAAAGAACCCATGACAACAGCTGGTCAAAGAGTTAATTACGCATAGAAAAAAACAAATTTTTGTCTAATGAAATTAATGGGAACATTTTCAAGTACATCAAAAGGGCTAATGAGTGATGTTGATGAAAATCACTTGATGTATTGTACATCCCAGAAATGGACACTACAGTCCATGAAACAAATTGATTTAAAAAGTATTCATTTGTATTTTTAAAAATGTACAAATAGCTACAAGTGAGTATCCCTGACAACTACGGCAATGTTCACATTTTTGTATACTCTTGGAGGGTGACTGGTGTGCACTGTTTAGCTAATGATGGACAGAGCTATGCCATAAATGCCTTCTCATTTGATCATAAGGTATTTAAATATGCACTGGCACATACAGGAAACTCATACAGACAAATTTTAGAAAAACCTGGAAATCAATTTATACCAGGGAAGCTAAGCCGCAAAGCTCTCTGACAAGCTGCAGCTCCTGGGGTTTATAAGCCCTTGCTTCTGCTTCCAGAATCTTGGAAGCCCTGCATGCCTGTGAGGGTCCTGGTCCAGAGGGAACAGTGCAGAGAGTGCTGGGCTGGGAGGAGCTGGTGTCCCTAGGCCCCTGCTGAGGTGCTCTTGGAAGCCAGGGTCACCTGCAGCCCCAGGAGGGCCACCAGGGGCACCCCAGTGGAATCTCACCTACATTTCTATGTGTCTTTGTCAAACCAACATATTCCTGTTTTCAAGGGTCTTGTGCAGACTTGCATTATAGTACCCTGCTGAGACACAGCTATACAGGACAGCTCCTGTGCCAGCTTTCGTGGAAGAGCAGCTACTTCTGAATTCAGTGTTTGTGAAGAACACCTTGTACACACGGGAAAGAAAAAAGTATTGATCAGTCACACTGTCTTCAGTAGGACAAAAAATAGCTACACACCACAGGATGAGTCCTTTTTTGTTGGTTTTTTCCTTGTGTTGCAATATGAGTTTGATATATATGTTCTTTAACACTGTACTTTAAAGGGGTTTAAGGATGTAGTATCTTTCATCTCTGATGTTTCAGGTCAGTGGTTACACTACTTCAGGTGTAGACCCAGAACACCTTAGATGGAAGATGCTATAGACTAGTACCCTTCCTCTCTGAAAATGTCCCTTGGCAAGTTGTTCAATTGGCCTAAAAACTGTGTAGGAAAAAACACCGTAGGAAACAACACCATAGGAATAAATAATGTTCTTTATCACTGATCATGAGGACTGGGATGCTGAAGTGCACCGAGTCTGTCAAGACCCTCACCTGCTAGCCTCCAAATCCTGTTTATGAGAAGTCTGGTTTCTAAACACTAAGAACAAAAGAACATGTAAAATTCATACTCCCTGGGACATGCATATTTTTTAATTCTGGATCAAGAATGACTGACCAGTTAGTTTACCAAAAAGAAGTCAACATGGATATAAAGTCCCTAATCTTCACTTTCAATCTAAGGTTTACAGTAGATCTTTCTAACTTGCTCTTTCTAGTGTCTTGTTACTGGATTTACAATGGAAAATGATGGTGTGGAATAAAGTCCATAAAAAGCATTTCTCTGCCTTTAACTTTAACCACTGTAACGGTCTGGTGTACAGATCCATTTCTTATTTGATTTCATTAATACTCAGAAAGCTGGCCTGTATTTTGTTCACAGTCAGGTAGAAAGCAATGAGTAATGACAAAATACTGCCAACAATTATTTTGTCCAAAATTGATGGCTGTGTCTACTGGGAAGAGGGCAACATTTTATAAGAAACAGAATTTGAGTACCGTGATACAGTATGGGGAAATTTTTCTGTATACTAGTAAATTCACTGCTACATAAGTAATTCTGCTACAGGACTCCAAATCCACATTTTTCCCACCTGAAACAGCCCTGTGGCACTTGACTGCAATTCGCAATAATATGTGTGGACAAGGCTGCAGGGTTTGCTTATTTAATAAAAGCGGACTGTTACATGCTGAGAAAGCCTGCTGTCCACATCCATCATTACCACTGCTTTGCAGCTCGTGTAATTAGAATTCACAGGGGATTGTCTACTGTGCTGCTTCCTTGCAGAGACCTAAATAACCTGCCATCCACCGAGATCTCCAGACTGTACACCTGCCTGGATGTGGGCAGTGAGCAGGATAATCCCCTTTTGAACTAAGTGAAAATGACATTTCTCTTAGCTGAATTCAGGCTAACCTAAATTATAGGGTTAAGCCAAGTACAATAAAAATAGCAATATTCTGGAGGAATTTGTAAGTGAGTTTTTCCATGTTTTCTCTCTTGTTGCAGCCAATGAAACCTTCTTAGACACCTTCAAGCAATCATCTGAATTAATATATGATAAATGACATTTTAATGCAGGACACATTTTCTTTAGTGAACATGCACAACAGTGCTTACTGTCTTGTTACGTACAGGAAGATAAAACCATCACCTGACATCATGTGGTTTGGGACAGCATAAATAAGCCCTAAAAGTGACAAATCCAGTCCTTCACAAATTTCCTATGTAGAATTTTGACCAAATTATGAAGATGTGTTAAAACAATAAATGAGGTCATGAGTAATTTTCTGCCTGGAATACACAAATGTTCTCCATCATCATAACTTTAGAAATTCACTGTCAGGTAGGAAAAAATTAACATGGCCCTCTCTGCCATACTTCACACCAGGAGTTAGTTACCCCAGATGTCCTAGCACTGCTTCGGGATGGGAATGGGAATATGCCACTTCTTCCTGAACAGCAGAGGAGGCTATTCCCTGCCTTTGGTTATGGTCTTGTGTGATCCTTCTGTAGGAAAGGCATGAAAGGGTCACCATGTCAGTGGTCTGCACAAGCCTAGAGAAATCAACATTTTTTGGAGTGATAGTTGCAGTGAAAAGTTGTTTGACATGTGCTAAGTAGATTAAATATCCTAGATTTTAGGCAAGAGTGTTGGTGAGATGCTTATTTAGTAATCCATCTGAATTGACTACATAATCTTTCGGATCTTCATAAGCTGGTGATCCATAATTGACATGGAGTTAAGTATTCACAGCCATAGGAATGCCAGGTCATTTGAAGTAACTTTATCTTCATCAGACTGCACATTTTATTTGTGTTCATTTTTTTTTACAATAAAAATATTAGTTTATATTTACACGTTCCATCATTTTAAACAAAAATCAATTAAAAACACAGGATGTTGTGAAGTAGTATTTATGAGTACAGGAAACCTTATGATTTTCATAGGAGCTTTTTGTTTCCCTGAATAAAATTGCATAATTCTTGTTAGGCATCACAATGTTCAGCCAAAACCCCCAGAACTATAAATGGAAGAATGTTACAAAATCAATAAACTCAGAGTTGTTTCCTAAGAGACTCCTAACAGTCATTTTTGAGTCATGAGGAAGGCTGATATTTTTGATAAACCTAACTCTGGTATTTTACTATTCTGGAATGGGGATGGGATTTGAAAAGTCTTTTTTCTTCTATTTTCATCCAGCATGAGGGCAATGGGCAAATTTCCATTTTCTTTGGCAACTTTCACTATTTTTACATAGGCAGTACTCCTAGACTCCCCTATGATTATTTTTCTTTATGATTTTTCCATCCTGGACTATGTGCCATTTTCTATCTAATTTTTTTTCTATTGGCAACAAAATATTCTATATTTTTTGATTGAAACATATTTGAACCGAATGTATTTGATTCCTACCAACAACTGCAAGCCAAATTGCTTCCTTCAATTACATCCCACAAAACATTTCTCTGAGCCAACTCTTGCTTCTTCCACTATCGAAAATAAGCTCGCTCGTGTTGACATTTTTTGTGTCTCAAGATATTTTAGAAGAACATGGCCACATCTGCTCTCTCTGTGGAGATGACTACATGCATGTATTTCAAGCTTTAACCTACATTATTTGTTCTTCTCTATGGCTACCAAGAGAGTAATTCTTCATGACTGAGAGAGACTGAGTGACTCATTGGGTCTCTCAAAAACATAATACATGTATCTCTTAAAGACATAGTGTGAGTATCTTGCAAAGATGTAACGCGAGTAAAGCGCTGACCAACAGACATCACTCTAAAACTGACCCTGCCCCAACTGCTGCAAGTACTGCAATTTCTAAAATAAATGTGATACCATTATTGCAATAAATAGTAGGAATGCAAGCAGTAAGCAGCCTAACAGACGAGCTGAACCATGCAGACAACATCTCAATGGAGAGTTGTCCTCACACACACTCCAGCAGGTCCTGGAGCCAGAGCAATTCATTTCCCCCAATGGCCAGTGATGACCTGTCATGTCTGATCCTGCTCACTTCCATGGCTGCCTGCCATGAGGACTAGCAAGGGGTGAAAGGGTTAAATAAATTGGGGTTTTTTGAAAAGGACTTAAATTCATTGTGCTGAGCTTCACTACTTCCAGTGTTTTTCACTCCTAAGCATTGACTGAAGCAATAAATTATTTTGAACAAGACATGTTCTGGTCATCACTGAAAATTATTATGGCAATATGTCCATCTAAGATAAGTGAGGCAACATTTCCTACTTATGTGGAGCTAATACCATTCAGATAGGAAGTCTTAAATCTAATCGGAGTAACTGTCTAGTCATTCAGTAAATAAAAACCCAGTAAACCACCACATCGCACTAGACCTAGTAGTCTGATGTGTAGGAATAGCAGCATTATCTTGCTACTTTTGTCTTCTATATGTTTTATCAAAAAGTGTCCTGAACTTAAAGCTCCAAAATATTGCATTTTACAGTATTTGAATGTGTATGCAAATATATACAGTCTACTGTGGTATTGTTGCTTCACCTGACACCCTCCTCTTTTCTATTCTTGCTGCATACACCTTTTAGGCTCAGCGTATTAAGTTATATCATGACTCTTGGTTACAGAAGCAAAAATTGCCAGATTTTGAAACATATGCAGCAGTATATATACTGAATATATATACAGCAGTATATACTGAAATATATGCAGCAGTAATTTTAATTGCTGAATGTGAAAAACAAATCCCCAACCACCACCAACTCAGAGGTCACAACTGAAGCATAATAATAATAGAGCAGATAAAAGCGTGGTGGTATCCATCTGATACAAATAAAAAAAAATAGTTGGGAACGACAATGAAAAGAAGAAAAAAAAAGAGAAAAATAGAAAAATAAATATCATGTGAAAAGGGGAGGTTTCCTTGACCCTTAGTGTGGGAAGATTTACTCAACCATTAGTGTTTGATTTGTCTGTCAGCATTACAGGAAAGCTGAGACCCTTGTGCCTGACCACTCTGTCAGTGTCCCAGTGGGGGGACTCTTCACTGAGCAGTCCTGCTGGATCAGAGGATCTGACTTAGTCAGGGAAACCAGCAGTGTAATGGAGACCCTCAGCAGATCTTCCTCTTTATTAGAGCTGGCAACTGCCAGCATCCGCAAAGGACTCATACTGACAGTTTATGGAATAACACTCTTTATTAATGTAAAATCATGACAGGTTAAGGTTCAAAGGTTGTAAGTGGTAGTGTCTGACTACAAAAATTCAAAGCAATACAAGACAAGCTCTAATCCCCAAATGTTCAGCCTGCATAGAACATGATTCTTACCCAATAGGTGTCCCTGTGGGGGAAAAGACAAGTTCAGCCCATCAACTGATCCCAGCAGTTTTGATGGAGTCTTCCCGAACTTTTCCACCATTGTCAACTTACTGTTAAACTATTTCTCTGGATTGAGGTGGAGCTTGAGTGACTCTAGTCATGCATACCTTTGTTACTGATTGTGGTAAAATTCTCTCACTTCACTTTTAAAGATACAGTCAAAAAGAATATGGAGTGTGTGCCCAGTGAGGAGGGATGGTTGCACCTTGGATGTGGGTAACTTTGGGATGGAGGTGTGCTTTAAGATTATTATTATTAGGCTTTAATGAACCAAGTCCATCTGAGGAGAGTGATTTAGCCATAGTTGTTGTGTCAGCAGCAGGACATGTTCCCCTGTCTCCCCTGGTCGCCAGGTGCTATGTGGTTTATCAGCTGCAAAGTACCATCCAGTTCACTTCCCTGCAAGGATCTCCAGAGCCTGGCATGGTAACTCCACACAGCTCCACCCTCCACTCCACTCTGCTTAGCAGATGTGTGTATGGGGAATCATCAAGGACTAGGTTACAAGTCATGCCAGCCTCGTTCCATCCAGGGAGCAGTAACTGTGACTTATCCTATAACTCCGTGCTGTTATAACCCCTGTTAAGATGCCGATACAACTCCTCAGTTTCTTCTAATTGTATCCCCAGTTACCTGTCCACAGGGCCCCAGTCATTTTCCCACAGTAAGTGTGTTTATATCTTTAGATTCTTTATGGGAGACTCTCTCTGGGGTTTTCTTCTGAGGGTTTCTCCAGAGTCTCTGTCCTGACCCCAATGGTGGACTCCTGCTGACTTTGGGAATCTTGGGGCTCAATCTGTGGTTCCCACACGGGAGTGTTCCCACCATTGTTCCCACCAAAGGCCCCACTGCTTTTCAACAGTCCCTCATCTGTGCCTCTGCTCCTGCCTGTGACTACCTCCTCCCGTGCCCAGCTGTATTAAAGAAGCCATGAGATTGAGTTTCATTATATTTTGTGGGGTTTTTCCTTGCACAATGTTCTCTGGTTTATGTCCCAGTTTGCAAAAAAATGGGGTCCACCTCTGAGCAAGCCATACTGTATTTATGTGTGTACCTCTCTGAACTTCATATTTCTTTTCCACAAATGGGTGGGTTGCTTATTTTCCTTTTCAAGTCTTCCCACTTTATAAATATAAGCTGTCTTAAAATAACATGGGAATCATTTCGCTGACAATTTATATGGGTCACTCCTGAAATGCATACGAAAAATGTGTATTTTTATTTTTGCTCTTTGGGGCCTATGGAAATATGTCTAATCTGCATAGCTGAGGAAGAACTTCTTTAGTGTGCTGTATGGGTGACTGTGCACTGGAACAGGTTGCCCAGCAGGGTTGTGGAGTCTCCCTCACTGGAGACCATCTGCAATTCTGTGCAATGTGCTCTAGTATGACCCTGCTTGAACAGAGAGGCTGGGCCAGATGACCCACTGTTGTCCCTTTCAACTTTCCCCATTCTGTGATTCTGTTGTAAAATTACTGAAGAATAAAATACCAAAGTAAGTCTGAATAACTAGAAGAAACAGAAACAAAGGTTCAAGTACAGGGTGCCACATGCCAGAGTAGACAGAACTATCTACACAGAACACAATGATATTGCTGAGAAAAGTTTCAGTAAATGGAAAGCTTCCAAGAAACCTGTGTTTGGAGCAGCCCACATTCCTGTAAGAAGTGCACCATCATGAAAACACAGCCATGGGAAATTCAAACATCTCTTCCCTGAGAATTGTCCCTGTCTCCATTTAATGCCTGTCTAGACAAGATATGCATTATTTTCACACATGCCATGTAAGCAGCCCATCTGTTCCTCCCCACACCAAACAGTGTGCTGGATCCTGCCGTGCAGGGACTGCCTTCAGAAACACATGGTTATCCGACAGCTCTAACAGCTCCCCAGATAATTTTCTAAGGTGCAAGATCTGTGGGAGCCCATCTGTCTGAAAATACAGCTTGCCTCAGACACCATGAGCAGCACCCACCCTTCTTGTGACTCACAGGGGAGATGGAGCAGAAGGGCTCATTGGGCAGTGCTGGCTGCCAGAAGCCCATCACTTGTGCACTCCCTGGGGCAGCAGCAAACCCAAACCCACGCACAGCCTCAGAAGGCCTGGGACTTGCCCACCTAACCAGCAGTTTGGGTGCCACTCTGTCAAACAGATACCTAAAACCAAAGGGTTTCAGTCACTAACTGAAAAAAACAGTTCCTCTACCCTATCACCATCTAATCCTATCTGCTTTAGGATAGACTGTTCTATCATATTTCATTAATATTTACTCTAATATCCAGATTATGACAGATGACACTACAGCATTCAAATGTTTTCCTGTACAAATGAATTTAAAGCAACTCCGTAGCAATACTGATTAAGAGTACATTCCTTCTCCTCTTAGGAGGGGTTATAAAAAAATTTCCCTTTATCCACTGTTGTACAAGTCTGAATTTTGTACAAGTCTGAATTTTTCCTCTTTCTTAAAAGACAGCATATCAATAAAAATATTTTTTAATAGGTAAGAAGAATGGTATCTTTAAATTCTTCCTACAGCTGCTTAGAAATAACTAAAAAGAGATACTCCTTTATGTAGGAAAATACAGACTTTTCTAATGCAACATAAGGTTTTTCAGATTATTTTCTCGAGTGTGATGAATTTTTTCTTAATTCTTCTGTTTGGGAAAAGACTTTCCACCTCTTGAGCAATTTTTGGCATGAAGGAAAGATCACTGCGTAGATAAGATAATTTTATTATTACATTTACTTCAAGTTTTTCTTATTCTCAGAAGCTGAGATTTCCTGATCATCACTACTCTCTGCTTTTTTGTAAAGTATGTCCAAAACCAGTGGGATCCATTAAGAGAGCAGTAAGCTGAGGACATATTCCAGAAAGGTCAAATGTGTGTCATTCAACTAGTAATTCTTAAGTTCATGCCCTGATATTCAGAGTGCAGTATCTATTGCTACATTTCATAACAGTTTTCAGTTTCTCTGTTTTCTCTATGGATTGCCCCGAAAAAGAAAAATACAGGCTTTTGGCTAGATTTCATGTTCTTTGTCCAGGGTTTTTATTGGGTTCTGTTTGTCATCAAATACAGTTCTTTGGCATTAGATTTACTCCAGGAACAACCGAAATAAAACCAAAACAAACCCCACAAGCAGTCACTTCCTCCTTTTCCAAGAGGCAAAGAAAGAACCTACTTGTGACAGTCTGATTCCATGTGAAAAACTTCTGCTCCTACTCTTTGTTTTTAAGCAGGATGCTCTGCCAGGAATGGGGTGAAAACAACTCAAACAATAGCTTATTATCAAAGCCATGAGTGGTGAATGAAGAAAGGGATGTCATGTGGCTGTTGGTGTTGAAGAATGCTGGGACCAATCTGACTCATCAACCTCAAAGTTAAACATCCTGATAGTGAGGTGAAGGTGTGGCAGACCTGATAAAGCACCTGACAAGGGAACAAACAAGTGACACTACTGACAATTTATTTAAAGCTGCTGAGCTAAGTCAGCTGGGCCAGTGATATATGACTGACTCTGAATCACTGTGGAAGTCCACTGCCACGGCAGGGTTTTCTAACATACTCCTCCTTGGAGTGTGTGGAGATTCTTCCCCTGAGTAGGGACCTCGAGGTGACCCTCAAGGTTGCTTCTCGAGGCCGAGTGTTGGTATGGGTGACTAACAACAATCTCAATATAATTAATTTAGTATAATTGCTTCAACATTGCTTCAAAAATGGCACACTATACTGTACTAGTTGTTACAGCTACCTATAATGTGTAGGAAGTTATTTTGATTCAGATATTTTAGTCTAATCATTATCATCATAAATAATTTATTTCAATATAAATACATCTGACTTGCCATCCTTAATCCTGCGGGAAAAAATTGCTTAAAGGTTCACTTCCATCTATATAATCCTTTAGATTATAAACTGTTGACAAAGACTGGGGCTAAGATTGTGACATCTCAAGAGTCAGAAACAGTTAACAATTTGCCCAGAGAGTTACAAAGAGTGAGAAAGGGGTTGAGAAGCAGGGTCTTGCTTTGTCAGTGAAACAGACCTCATAGCTTCAAAGGAGGGACCTTGAACAAAGGACAACCCGAGCATTTATACCCTTCACACATATTCCGGGGTGTTCCGATTGAGTTGCCACTCCTGCTGTGGCTCTTGTCACCTGGCTGGCACCACAGGTCCCCGTGCCCTTTGTAATGCAAGGAATTGGCACCCCTTCACAGCGTCCTGCCTCAGGCTCCTGCCCCACGGAGGGAGCTCAATGTGCGGTGTGTACACGAGCCAGCTGTGTAGAAGGTAATTCTAGCAGGGTGTGATTGCAACCACCAACTCACAGATCACTGACTAAAGAAACCCACTGACTCAAAAGAAGACTGAGCGTGCAGACTAATTAACATGAGAAGTGAGACAATCATTCAACCAATAGAAAGTAGAATACTAATTAATAAGAAAACTAGGTAACTGGTAGCCAATGGATTGTGGTGGTTTTTTGTTTGACAAAATATATATATAATGTAAAATACTGAGAAGTTTTGTTGTGTGGATTTTGAATCTCCCCAAACTGGGCCAGGAGACACTTCAGAGACAGAGTCAGAGAAGTGGGTATTTGCTTTATTCGGGGCCGGGTGTCTAGCGGATCGCTCCTCCAAACACACACGCTGGCACTTCCTATAACACAATATTAGGGGTAAAATTCATGAATATTCATCACATTCCTTGGGATAGGAGTGGTTATACAAATTACTTCTTGGAAGTCATTAATATCATTAGCATACGTGTCACGCATGTGCTCTGTACCGTGTTGGTTGCACTGAGGAAGGCTCCTCCTCTTCCTCGGGGGTATTTCTGATGAAAGCTAGTAGTCTACCTCACAATGCACTTTTCACCTTTCTTTCTGGAGCATGCATGGTCCTCTGTAGAGTGATTCAGCAGTTTCTGTGCTGGCTAGAAACAAATTCTCGTTCCCCTTATCTTGACAAGATTAGGGTGAATCCTGCTTCTTAGGTTTTTTGATTAACATTTCTTGTCTCCTAATAGTTAACTGTGCTTACATGAGTTAACTATTGATCAACTGCTATCAATTTACCACCTAGCACCCTCTTTGCACAAATGTTCAATAAGCAAATACCTCAGGTGTGTGTAAGATTGACTTACTGCACACTGGGTGATGAATATGTTTTTTAGGGACAATAGCTGGATCCAGCTGCACCTAGACTCATCTCCGAGAAGGAGTTTAGAATGCAAAGGTATCCTTTCTGCACCTCATGACTTGATGGGAGGGTTTCCCTAATAAACTTTGTCTGAAGCTCCTACTCTGCCCATGACAAGATGATTGCTCTCAAGGTCTTCCCTATCTCACCCTTATCCTCCCACTACTCTGCAGGGCATTGTTACCATGAAAGCATATGTAAGCAGCATAAAGGAATATTTATATGTGTAAGGGTCATTTCACACACAATTGCTCACGATGTGGAACCTGGCACCCCCTGACCACACACCCCAGCAAAACAGGAAAAACACTGCCCCACTCCATTCCCCCAGCACATGGTGTGAAGTGGTATTGAATAACCTCGGGGTCCTGGCCCTGCTCCTCCTGGCTGCTGCATTAGTTAGCTGTGTCCTGGATGGAACCAGGACACTAGGACTGGGCAAGGATTGGCTTCCCATGCTGTTTGCAGGGACATACAAAGATCCTGGCTTCTTGTCATGCCACTGAGTAATCTCCTACCACTAGACCAGATATGTTTCACAGACAGTAAATGAACAGCAGGAGTTTTCAGAATGTTGAGCTCCCAGATAGGCTCGTATCTCTGCACGCTCCTATGCACATTCATTTTAGAGCTGCTGGACCCATCTTGCATGGCCACTGATGCCTTGCCCCTCCCCTCTTCTCACGGTCACTCATGTCTACCTTTATGTGTCTGCAGCAGAGATGCTGCCCTTGCACTTCTGCTAGAAACATCACAATGACCAAGGGGGGTGAAGTCATCACACTGATTTCACTCTGGATAGGTCTAACCCTCGTCCTGCCTAAGTGCAGCAGGTTTCCTTGCTGGATGCTGCTGGAGCTCTTGCCCTATGGTGATGCTGAGCACTTCTTCTGACACATGGCCCCGTGGCTGCCCCACAACTCCATGCTTTGGTTGACATCATGTAGCTGCTGCTTGAGGAATAATCTCTATCACATATCTGAAACATTTGACCTGCTAATTTCTCTAGCCAGAAGAGTAAGATAACATGAACTCTTTTAAAAATCCTGGCACCTACATTTCTTTATTTTATTAGCCAAAGTATGAAATTTTAAGCTTCAATGCCTCTTCAAGACTGCTCATCTGTCTCAGAGCAGTTGAGTCTCACAGCTAATTGGGCTCCCTATCTGGATTTTGTCCAGAGCTGCTGCAAGCATGGAAGGTGCTGTGGATAATTTCTATGAGAACGGAATAACATCTACAGGGCCAGCTTTCAGCTTTTTTTGTACAGGCATTTTTTCCCCATGCTGAAGTATTGTAAATGTTTATAGTAACTGATCTAGGAGGTGAACTTCAGTCACTATATTGCAACAGCAGCTGCACATAATTTATGTTGTTATGTAGTAAATTCCTCCAACATTTGGAAGGCTCTTTCAGGATCAGAGTTTGAATAGCTCCTATGAAACCATTCTGTGTGGACAGATTTACTGTGTGTTTCAGACAGTTCCTAAAAACTAATCTTGGTGTTTTTTAACAGAGCTTCTGCACAGCAGGAACGGCCCACAGTTCTCAGAGAAGATGGGAAAAAATTGCAGCTAGGTTATAATGAGGAAGATGGAGTGACTGAGACTGCAGGAAGGGCACCACGACCTACATCAATAGTGCAAACTGCTCTACTCCCAGCAGGCAAAACTTACCGTATGCAGAGTCACTGCGAACTGTGCTTCATTGGTTATAAAAGTTCTTCCTTGGGTATGGAATTCCAAAACAAAAATAAGTGATTTATGCAATAGATGAGTTAACTCAGTCAACAGCTCAACAACTTGGGTTGGACAGGAGCCATTTTTCAGTTCTGAAGGGCATATCTACTTTCTCAGCCCTGTCCTTTGATCAGTGAGCAGTACTTATTTTTGACACCATGCAGGGATGGTGGAGGTGGCTGGTCAGGAAGGCACATACTGGTGGGAAAGTGTCTGTGTCAGGAGAGCAGCATCCTGAAACAATATTTATGTCTTGAATATATTTTCACCTACACCTCTGTCAGCAGCTTGACCAGAAAAAAAGTCCAGATTCTCTTTTAGCCTTAGCCCTGCCTGCTCTCTGCTGAATAAGCAGAGAAGTGAGGATGGAACTGTCCAAGTTTCTTATGAGTTGAAGGCACAGGTTTCTCACACCCTTTTGAAGTGTCATCACAGTAGCTTACTTTTCCCTTTATAAAAGTGAGGGAACAACTTTAAGTAAGGACAAATAGATCAGCTCCACTTGATGTCACATTTATAAATGCTCCTCATCTGAATTTCATGCTGTCACTTTAATCCTGAGGGCTCCTGACTTAAACTTGTTTTCCCAAAGTTGAAAATGCAGCTGGGACACCAGAAAAGTCTGTTAGAAAATGTTCTGAGCCTTTTTTTTCCCCCAAAAGCACTCTCAGAAGTATCAATAATAAAAAGAGAAAATCTAGATGCCAAATTTGAATATTTTTCTCCTTGTGTGCTGTAGCTCCTTGCAGGTATCCCTGCATTGCTATTAGTCTGCTCATGGAGGAAAGTGAGGACTAAACTACCATCAGATCTGTTTAACATGCCCAATAAATTTGAAAATTGTTTAAAAACTGTTAACAGCAGAGCATCTTCAAAGTGTTGAATTTTCTGCAAGTTTAGAGAAAATTATTAGTCATGCAGGGCTGCGGAGAAGTGTCACCACTGACCTTCAGCATGAAGGTAATTTATTTAATTTTATTTAATTTTGCCTAATTTTATTTGGTTTTCTGAGCAGATAGAAGTAGAAACACAGCTTGAAGCTACCCCAGCTGTGCTACCTTTGTGCTGGTAGGGAAGATTTGCAGGCTATGTTTCTGGGAGTGAGCAGGGGAAGAAGGAAAGGAAGAAGGGAAGGAGGGAGAGAAGCTCTCTGGGCCACCACGGGAAAATGAGGGCACCCCAGCTGGAGGGATGGGAAATGGGGAAAGGAAAAGGGATTATTTGGGGAATGGAAAAGGGATTATTTGGGGAAAGGAAAAGGGATTATCTTGGCAAGAGGCTGTAAAGCTGCAGATTTTGGGAACAGCATTCTGTTCACTGAGCAGTGTTTTGAGTGGTGTTCTGCTTGGTATAAGCACTGTGTGGACCCCAGCAGCTTGTGGCAAGCCCTGGTTTTGATTGTCCTGCAGAGACTTCCAAAAGAGGGATATGAATATGTCAGTCAGCTGCACTGGGACCTGTAGGGGCCTCTGCGCTTGCCCAGTGCCACTTGCCAAGGGCAGGAGAGACGCTGGCACTGTCACAGAGAGGCACTTCCAGGTTTATCCTACTAGAGAGCAGTATGACCCATATTGACCTCACCTGCCTCTTTACTCTCTTCTTCCTGCCTCCATCTCTGCTAGCCTCAATCTGCAGACCCAGACTGTGGATCTGATCCCACTAATCCTGCTTCTCCAGTTTCTCTTCTTTCAACTGCTCGACATGCTTTCTTTTGAACATCCCTGTCGTGGTTTAGCACAGCTTGGTTTTTAGTAAAAGAAAAAATCTACCAGCTACGGAAGTGATGTTTTTGCAAGGGGCTGCTCTGACTTCCTCCAGACCCGACAAAAGCAATCAATTGGCTAGTTTGAATATTGTCAAGTCTGCTACACCACTTAAGAAAGCTGAACACGCCTCTATGAACCATATTTAAGTACGAACAAAGCCCGGGAAAGCTCTCTTGCTTCTGGCGTTCGAACAAGTAACTTGAGGCTCTGGCGTGGCCCGGCGGGGCTGGGCCCTGCTCCTCGCGGCCTGGCCGGGTTGGAAAACCAGCCCGGAGCCTCCAGCAGCTGCGGGGCCGGGAGGAAAACCCCCTCCCAACTGAGGCCCCGCTCCACCGCGGCCCTGCTCCACCGCCCTCGGCAGAGATCAGGCGACCAACAGTGAGAGGTAAGTTCCAGCTGCAAGGCCCGGCTAAGACTAACTCTTCTAGCACTCTAAGTTCCCCAGAACAGATGAAGCCTGCAGGCATCAATCGTCTCCCGAGTTAAAGGAAAGGGAAGAGTGAAGGCACGTGGAAGAAAATACCATAGAGACACCAAAGTCAGTGAAGAAGGAAGAGTTGAAGCCCAGAGAGAGGAGAAAGAGGAGATGGTTCAAAACCTAGAAGTGAAACTCTTTTGTAAAGCTATGGTGATGAACTATGACATATCAGTGAATTCCTTGTAATTTCGTGAAAAGCATGAGAGGTAGAGTGTTCAAACCGCAACCACAAGTAAAGGTACCTGTGCTGAAATAAGCAAATGCAAATAAGTAGCAGTGATATAATGAGAGGCTTGAACAGAAAAAAGAGATGTGTGATGAAAACCCTTGTTCGCAGGGAAGAAGACCTCTGTTCCCAGATATTAAGATGATCCCAGAGACAGATGAAGAGAACCTTTGCTTCTGAGCAGCTCATCCTTGAAATTGTACTCCACTAGCTACCCTCAATAACAGTTGTGGGGAAAGCTGTAAGTCGAGGGAAGGGACTTTCACATGCAAGCAGAGAACCATCCTGGGTGGCTGCCTTGCTGTGACACTGAAGCCACGAGAGAACTGTTTCTTATGGCGAAGTCTCCAATGGCTGACAAAAGAGACTCCTCTCCCTAAGTGAACTAAAAAAAAGATTATTATAGAGGTGGCAAACTGACTGAAAATCCCAAGTTTTGTTTCTTTACATTGTCAGTGGGAATGGAAAGAATTGGTTTGGGGGGAGTAAAAGTGTTCTGAAGGCTTCTTCTGATTCTTATTTTTTTTCTTCTCTTCTAGTTCTGTTAAAAAACTTTCTTTATATTCTTTAAAGTTTTGAGCCTGCTTTGCATTTCTCCAAATCCTTTATCTCACAGAAGGAAATAAGTGAATAATGAATTGCGAACTAAACCACTACAATCCCATAGGTACCTGAGCTCAGGGTTGGACATAGCCATTTCCTCCTAGCTTTCTAAACCTCAGTCTCATGGGAGAAGCTACTGTGGCTTGTCCAGTACCAGGGAGCTCTTATACAATCAGCTTCCTCCAATTTCTGGCAGTATCTTTGATGGTTGATATCTGGATACTCAGAGCCATTAAGTGTGCATGCTTTAATACTTCAGTTGCAGAATAGACCATCTCATCTGCCTTGGTTCTGGGCCCCAGGAGACAGCTCTGCCTCCTGAAAACATCCTAGCACAGGAGGAACAACAGGTGAGAAGTACTTTTAGGTTATGAAGTCCTTGGAATCTGAAAACATTTCCCACTCAGGAGTTAATTATGACTGTTAATAAAAATTGATGCATTTAGAGCACTGGATTACAAAACTATTTTAACTGCACACAGGAGGAACCTTTGGCGAAGGTCATTAATGAAGTTGTTTGAACCTCCTAAACCTACGTGGATTCTACTAAAGCCAAACAAAATCAAACAAAAAATATTGATAACATTAAAAGGCCAATGAGATTTGTAGCAGAATTTACATTCTGTAAATGATGGGTCTAAATCTTTGGTAAATCTCATGGTTCTGAAAGAGGAATTAGGGTGTTGTATCACCCTAATTATGCATACAGGTCTTCACCAGCTGGCAGAGGGTAGAAGGTGCTCATAGTTCCAGCCTTCTTAATGAGGAAGATATTTATGGAAGCTGACATGAGGTAGCCGTCTTCTGTGCTGCCAGATGCTCACATTTAGAGATGCTAAATGTATCTGCTTGCTGTGGATCTGGACAGCTGGCGGGGGCTTCCAGGACAGTGGCATGAAGACTCAGAAGTCCCCCAGGTTTGGATGCTGCCTGTGACCGGCCTCTATCAGTCTCCAGCCATTCACAAAACAGTAATGGTGAAAGCAAAACTTCTTGTTGGTCTGATGAGTCACAACTGGTTTCCATTTTCAGGTGTAATTTTTTCCTTTGCAGCCTCCTCAACTCTCCTACCTGTGCAGATCAGAGGAAAGAGCAAGGGAGAGGGATGGGAGGGTGACACCCTTCTCTTCTGGTCACATGAATCACTGGGCCAGCTCAGCTACCTGTTAAGGGTCCAGGGGAAATTACCTGTGACTGCTCAGGAAGAAACTGGCTGCAAGACAGGTGAACAGGCAGAGATGCTAAGAGGGATAAAGTTTCAGAGCTCATATGCTGAAGTCCTTTGTAGCTCCTTAGCAGAGCGCAGGCTCAAGTTGAGCCATCGATCTTGCATTGCTGTACACCAGGAAAGCTGTAGTGCATGAGGTTGGTTGTGTGCACAAAAAAATGCAGTTGGGTAGGGAAAACTTGCTTCTGACTTACCTAAGCCTGCCCTGAGTTAGGGTGTTCTATTTCACATATACTATGATCTACAGTCACGGTCATGGACAAACCAGGTGAGACTGTGTTACAATGTCAAGGTGACATGGCCAGAATCCAACATAAGGTCTTGAGACTGACTACGGAGGGCAAGATTTACACCAGTGGGCTTTATTGAACTTACATTCTCATACAACTATTTTCCTCTGAAACGTTTTGTTTTTTTGGTTAGGGGTGGGGGTTTAGTTGTGGTTGTTGTTATCGTTTGTTTGCTTGTGTTTTTAAGAAACAAGATACTTTTCAAAACTAAAGGGAAAAATAGATAGTAATTTTAATTACTCTTACACTCTTCATTTTCAACCAGTGACTTCTGCTCCCACCAGCAGAAGAGAGCTCACACATTTTGATATTTAAAGGTTTTACCAAGAAAAGATTGAAATTAAGTGTTTGAATGTTGTTTGTACATCATAGCTGCCAAAGATTATGTGTATTTTAAAATTTTAGTTGTGCGGGAAAATGTAAGGCAGATCCTGATAAACACAGATGTAAGCCAGCTGCAAACATCATCGCAGCCCATATGGATATAAAATTTGTTGCAGAGTAAATTTAGGTGCACTTCAGTCACTAAACTATCATCTTAGCATTTTGTGTATTGACAGAGCAGGGTATCTGAACACTCTCTTCTTCACTGTGCTGGTTTAAAACCCTGCTTGAAAATTAAACCCACTCAAGCTGTCCCTTTTTATCCCTACCCCTTCCAATGATGGACTGGAGGAACAGAAAACTAGGAGAGATTCTAAACTGGAATCATAATTTACTGAAAAGTCACAATAACCCCATCAGTATTAACAAAATAGTGTACAAAAGAGAAAGTGTTTTATCCATAAAAGGGTATTCATCACCGAACAAATAAAAACACTTCTGAAAGACAGTGCCCAACTTGTTCACCAAACAAAGGCAAAATGGCACCGTACTTGCATGCTCACCCTGTGCGAAAACAAAGACAGTACATCAGAGAGGCTCTTGCATCTTAAATTCCACCCCCAGTCTGAAAAAAACAAAACTAAACCCCGCCCCAAAAACCCCAGAAAGCGGACAAAACAGAACTTTGAAAGCTAGTTTGTCTAAACAAGGAGTTGTGCTGCTGAAACGATGACTTCAGGCCGCCTGGCAGGACCCAGGCCCACTTCGGCTCTCCAGTGGCAGCTCTGGTGGCTCTGGCAGTGACAGCTCTGGCAGTGGTGGCTTCAGCAGTGGTGGCTGTGCTTGAGGTGTGTCAAGGCCATCTGGTGCTGAGCAGTAACATGGTCCTGACCCCTGGTCCCGCACACCCTCTTGTGCAAGCCCAGCAAAAATGTCAAACCGTCTGTTTCTGGCCGCGGCTTTTTTGTTTTTTCTGCCCAAACCACGCCCCTCAGTGATGCAGGTGGTATCAAAGAGACAGCACTGAAAACTCCAACCACTTGTCTTTGCACCCAGCACATCCCCCTTTTCTTAAATTATTATTTCTTAAATTATCTTTACATCAAATCTCTTACCTAAAGCAGTGTAAAAGCAGAGATTGAGAGAAAATATCAATGATTTAATTCCCAAATGGCTAACTGGGTATTTTTCTTGCCTTTAAGCACTGGAATTTAAGTAAGCTGCAGGGTCAAAGGGTACTTCACATAACATTGAGAGCATAAAATATACACACTTTAGGTTAAACTAAGACATAGAGCAAACCTCATTTCCAAGATAACATGCAAACCTAAAGTTCTGCAGTAATTAAATCTCTGGCTTTAATTAAAAAAAAAAAGAAAAAAAGTAAATAGTGACTACATTCTCCCTTAAATTCCAGGTTGTACTGATCTAAATGGAGCTTCAATCTGTAGCTGCCAGTTTCAGATCCTTGCAATATCTTTCCTCTCTTCTATATTTATACTCTGTTTCATTGGGCATATTTGAGCCCCTGGCTCAGCAGGGGTTTTAGCCAGCAGATTCAGAGGAGGCAGTAGTTTTAAGAAAACTTGTAGGATTTCAGACTTCTTTACAGTGGGTAGCTGTATATAATACAAAGGAAAGCCAAACATAGGAGTTGCTGGACTTGGCATGAGCTCTCCTTTCGCCCACTCTCAGTCAGGAACCTGGGGTTTGTTCTGTACAAGCATCACCATATCCACCACGGGGTTTTTGAATGTGGTCACTGACTGTGTTTATTTTTACCTTTATTTAAAGTGACACGGGAAGAGCTTAAAATGAGGATTGCAATAATGACATTATGGAAGTACCTCAAAGGCTCTGCCTCTGAACATTAGCCTAGACCCTGAAGCTATATGGCTTTTGCGTAATTGCTACCAAAATACCATTTACATCTCCAAGGCCATTAAGGGGGCCAATGGCCAAATTAGCCCTGCATGAAGAGGCTGCTGTTAGTAGAGGTATTGCAGAGATGCATAAGCAGTGTGGGTGAGTACCACAGCCCCTGGTGCAACAGCCAGCCTTGACAGCTGGGATGAGACTGGCCCCACTGCGGAGAGGAGACCATGCTGACCATGTCTAGCATGACACAGGGGTCTTTTGTTTTCACAGGATAGACCCTTCCCCTCCTCCTTGCCTTGGAGACAGGGCTTGCCTGCTGGAAGAGCAGTTACCCAGTTAGGAGAGGACCATGGCTTTCCTCCATCAGGCTTTCCAAATAAAGAATGACATTGTCTCCAACCTCCAGGGAAGACAATGTTATCAGCATAGGGAGAATGATGACTGGCTGCTGAAAAACCACATCACAGGCATTGTTACAAAGCTCAGCCAGGACACTGAAGTAACACATAATGAAGAGCATTTCACTTGCTTTAGTGGTGCAGGTCTAGCTCGTGATCCATCCAGCACTAATATTGGCTTCAGCAGCAGCAAAGTTCTCACCATGGCCACTACATTGCAGTTAAATTCTGATTTTTTTCTTGTATAGTGGCACTTGCAGGTACTTATGAAAATGTAGGGGAGGAGACTAGGGAAAGTAAAGGGAAAAACAGTGATAAGAAATAAAAAGCAGATTAATGAGTTTTGGTGGTGTTTTAATTTAAAGGCTTAGATTCTATGTGTCTTCAATTTTGTTGGAGTGTGGCGACTAAGCTCAAGGGAAATACAGATAGTGCATGATATTTTGTTCAAGGGAAATAAAGAGTGAGTGTATTTCCTTCTAATGTATCACATCAAGACCCAAATTAGGGTTTACTTCTTACTTTTCCTTATGAAAATATTCTAATCTATACAGACTTCTGCACAATCAAAAATCACAGAAACTCTTCACAAAGTTCAGTACAGACGGCAGTGAAGGTTCAGGCTCACCTTTTATTTAAACTGACAGATGGTTTTATACTGGAGATGCATAATGTGTTGTGCTTCTTCTGCCTAAAGACCTTTGATTATTTGCTATTATTTGTCAGATTTATATGTGACATTTACCAAAGTCTGTTTCAGACAAAGATGTAAAATACAAAAATATTCTGAAACAGAACTTCAGAGATTTTTGTTTTGTCTTTGAAGTGTCAAATGTCTTACAAGTGCCACTAAATTCACCATATAATTGGTTTTCTATGTATTTCAAGAAATAATTGATCTCCTATACATTTATCTCAAGAACTATGCAATCATGGCTCACCTGAATTTAATCTGAGTTAAAATTAGGGTTTGTGCTAATTTCATACTGATTTCATTTTCAAGACTTTGATACTATGGTAGTAAGTAAAGCTATAAGCGATGCTATAAAACCACTTACTTATTTTACACTACCCAGTTCCTCTAACACTATCCAGATTAAGTATCTGCAGTACAGCTTTGCTAGAAATATGCTGTAAGCATCTAAAGGTAATCTTTTCCCTTGGTTGTAAATTACATTTCTCTAGGTCCTAATCTCAGGTGCGTGTTTGCTTAGTGTATTATGGTTGTGAGGATTTGATAAGGTAGAGCACTGACAGCACAGAAGATAGTGAAATGAGAACATGTCAAAGCCTCTAAAGAATTAGTAGAGATTTGGAGAATTGCTTTTGGCATGTAGCGAATCAGAATGGTTGAGCAATGTTGATTTCTCAAGCATTAAAATAAAAAGAAGGGTTACATCAGGAAAACTGATTCACTCATACTCTCAATCTTCCCCAAAGCAGGAAGAATTTCCTTCAAAAAAGCCTGTGCTGGAGAAAATGCTGGCATGCTCTTGCCACTAAGAATGCAACTGAGCCTGACTAAATACATTCCTCTGCCAGAGCCAGAGAAATGTCCCAGTTGTCACTGCATCAGGGACATCAAAGGAACTAGTGTCAAGTAGAAAATCATAGAACAGTTGTGGATGGAAAGGGTCATAAGATCACACCTTTGATAAAGACATCCTTCGTCATGCCAGGAGAAGATTGCAAACTGCAAGAGAAAAACATTTTTACTAGAAGTGTTGGCGTAGAGGAGAGATGTGCCTGCCATCAGTTCTGGTAACACCCATAAGATAATCGTGTTTCACGTGAGAATTCACACACAGACTCAGAGGGACCATCACCCATAGGCAGGATGGCTCCATTCTACCCAGGGGTGGTGAGCTCCAGGACAGGAGTGCTGCCAGGAGTCCAGGGAACAAGATGGAAAAGGAGAATTTTGATTTCCCTCAATAAACACAAGGCAGCTGCTTTCCATCCCAGTGAATGGCTGTGTCTTGTACTGCTTTTGGCAGCAAGGGATTGGTGGTCCCATTCTGTGGCTCTGTCTTTTTGGACTTACAGCATCAAGATTGCATCAGTATTAAATACACTGCCAGAAAACTTGAGTTGTGCAGTACATCCCACCCTTTGAGAACATTATTTTCTGATGCAGAACAAAAATGGGAAAGCCCAGTATACTTGGTATTTTAGTTATCCATAAGGAGGGATGTGTGCAAGGAGGGGTGAGGAATAGGTGCATACATGACAGATTTTTAATTATATTTTATTTCAGACTTATTACACTTTCTGCTTCACCTGTGCCCCAGTTTTGGTGGATGCTGAATTGGCTCCTTTTGCTGGAAAGTGGGACTGGCACAACTATGACATAAACCAGCAGGACTGCCCCTGTGCCCTCCCACAGCTCCAGTTGTGGTACAAGCTTGTGGGACCAATAAACACATCAGCAACAATTCTTGCAAACTTTAGGCATTTACAGTTGAAATTTTCCTTCATATTTGTCCTTTTCTATATTATTAAAAAATAAAATCCACTCAGTGGGGAATATTTCAACCAAAAAGCCAATAAAAGAAACTCTATTTTTACACAATAGGATATTTATTTTAAAATGGGTAAGAGCTGTGCTTTGTCCAGATGAGTGAAGTATCAGCCCCAGGCCTCTCCTTTCAGCCTGACAAGTAAAATCAGATTTTAAAAATCATTCCCTGGCTCCTCTCTGTGTCTGTTAAAGGTCGCAGAAACTGCACAAGGGTTTCCTGAAATTAGTATTTGTGACCTATTCAGCCATCATCAGGATGAGTCACTTCAGAAAAGCCTACTCCTTCCATCTTTAGATCAGACTTTAAAAACTGCAGTGAATCAGATGTCAGGCCACACACTGAATGATAAGGGTAGAACAAGATGTTAAAGAGCTACTTCTGCTGGCCTGCATCCTCATTAGGGCTGGTTGGGTGTATCTGTAAAGCACTTTGGTAGCAGGTCTGTGCTATGGCTGGAACCAAACCTGGCCCTGTGCAGAACTGTGTGTGCTAAGGACATCCCTTCGTGCAAATGCCTTCTCCACTTAGCTCTTGTGTCCCCCAAGGAAACACCCGCTGTCCCCTGCTAAAAGGGAGCCAATATAGTATGTTATTCTTTAAGGGCTGCACTGTACTGCAGGTGTTTGACGGTGAGAATAAAATTAATTTCCCAATTTTTGCATTTCCTATTTTTTTCACACTTTTCAACCTAAAGCATGCTTTTAGAGGGAAAAATGGATGTGTTATTTATGCAGATAGAGATTTTTGAGAAAAAATGTAGTTACTTTCCCCAAGAAACAAAAACAAGCTGAGGCACTGAAACAGGTTGTCCAGAGAAGTTGTCGATGCCCCGTATGTTCAAAGCCAGACTGGATGGAACTTTGAGCAGCCTGGTCTAGTGGAAGGTGTCCCAGGGAGGCTGGAATAAGATAATCTTTAAGATCCTTTCCAACCCATTGTGTGATTCTACGAACTGTTCCCATAAATGGTGCTTTGAATCCTATTTTGAAATGCTAATTTTGAGATGCAAATGAGAACACAGGATTGTGCCACTACAGAAACAAATTTGGTAGCTCAAAGTCTGACCATAAATACATCTAGTATTGGAGACCTATGTGGAAGAATGACAAGGTGTCTTGGTTTAAGACAGTTGTGCTGGTTCGGCCAAATTAGAGGAGAAATATCCTCTGAGGGAAGGAAGGTTACCACCACCCCTCTCCCAAACCCAGGTTCAGGAACGAAAAAAACTTCCTAGAAGGAAAGTGAAAGAGATAAACACTCTTTATTCAACAAACACACAGAAAAGGATAACAAAGCTAAATAACAAAACAAAACAAAACAAAACAAAACAATCTCTCGCTGTGGAGAGAAACCTGGAAAAATTTCAGAGTCCTCTTTGGGTGTGGCCTCTTCCCTCCTCAGAGCTGGGTCGGTGGGCCCCTTCCAGGAGGCCTTGGAAAAGGAGTTCTGCCCGGGTGTGGTCCGATGTTGTAGAACAGTCCCGAGGAGAAGAAGAATGAGGAAAAAAACCCAAAAAAGGTACCAGGAAAACTCTCTCTCCAGAGAAAAGGAGCTGAGAGCTGTCTGGAGAGCAAGGTTGCTGCCCTCCGCACTCTGCTGCCGAGCCCAGAGAGATCTGTGTGTGTCCTTGAGCAATTGTTTTGAAAAGTTCTCTCAGTTTTTTCCCTCGCACCCAGTCTTAAAGGCACAGGATTCATCTTCTGGGCATAGAGTGGTGATAGGGGATGCACATCATAAAGTCACCCCAAGACAACAGTTTAAAAGATGAACAGTCTAAAATTAGTTACCTCCCCTTAGTTTCAACGAATCCCTTTCCACCAATAAGACAAAAATTAATACGAGCAGAGATAAGTGGGAAAAAAACCCCAAACAAACAGTTTATGAACAAGCAAAGCAGCAACAGAAAAATTTAAAAAAGTGAATAATCACTAGGTACAAAATCACAGAATCTCACAAACTCCTCAGGAACCAAGAGAACCTCAGAATGGCAGGGTAGCTCCCGCCCTTTCCAGATGGAGGCTGCCACGGGCAGCCTCGTGTGGGGAGACAAAGGGAAGGTGGAGTCGGCCTTCCTCCCCCCTTCACCGCTTATCCCTCAGGACGGCAGCAGTTCTGTGGGGAAGGGCAGCCTGGAACGCGGCAGGAGCTGTACTCGGTCAGGGCCTGGAAGGTGGGGAGGGACGCGCTGCCTTCTCTCCGCGGCCTGCAGCCACCTGGCCCCGCGGCGCTGCAGCTGCAGGCAAGCACTCCCGCAATTTGCCCTCAGGCACTACAAGATGCAAGAGAGGAACGAAAGATTAAAAAAAAAAAAACCAAAAAAACCCCAAAAAATAAAACCAAAGCAGAGAGAGCTTGCCTCCGGTGCTTTGACCTTTTAAAGGGACCTTGGCAAACCTCCCAGTCTTGCAGTGCCATTTGCGGGTGCACCCCTGGGCCTGAACGAGAAAGTAGCAATTTTGGGGCACAGATGAATATGGTATACAACAACGTTTTGGGTTAAACGAGGACACTCATTTTAATTTCTGCTAGCCCATTGATGCAGAGCCGATTCAGAGTAGAATAAACTTATTTCACACTCATTTTATATCTCCTTTTTAGTCCCAGATATGAGCTTTCACACTCTCCATGTTAGAAAAAAAATCTCAAGCCAGGGAAAAATAACTGTACTTTCCTGTCTTATTCTTCATCACACACTTAAAATTTTGTGGATTTTTTTTTTTCTTTTCCAGCTTGTCTACAGTTCATCTGAAGTAGTGATTTCCTCCTACTTACACTCTCCAGTTTTTTCAATAAAATCTGTACTTTTTCTTGTGGAAAGTCAGTCTCGTTGAGTAAACTTGAGTTATTTGTTTGGTGAGATTATAAATTTTCATTGGTACAAGTAATTGCATGTATTTAACATGTGTGGACTTCCATGGGGCACTTTGTAACACAAATACTGTGATTAAAATGTGGAACTGTGTTATGTAATAGAGCACATAGATCAACAGTTGTCTGAACGGATATATCAGAGAAGCAATCATTAAATAAGAAATCTTCTTGAAGAAGTAGCATATTTCTTTTTTTTCTCTTTTTTCTTTTTTTTTTTTTTTTTGTGTTTGTTTGTTTGTTTTTACCTCCATAGGCCAGTTATACACTTTTTATATAAAACTGTGCAGTTCACATTTATGGATAACACAAAAATAGGTCAAGTAAGGATGAGGCAATAATAAAGAATAATCAGAAATGTTGTTAATGTAGTTTGTCTGAGGAGAAAAATTGCTTTAGATTCCAAACAAGATATGTTTCATGACTGAGTCTCCCATGAAAAGTTTGGGGAATACAGCAGGTAAATGACTTAGCATGAACTTTTACGTGATGAAGCATCAGAAATGCCAGGAGTATGGCTGTGGACAAGAGAAGCACAGAGAAATAGGGAACTGAAATACACTCTTTGTATGGCACAGGGATTGATACCAGAATAGTGTACCAAGCCCAGCATCCCCTTTCTGAAATTAGGAAAATGATATGGTGTAAAGAAGAGCCAGGAATGTGATGGTGGCATAAGGAAAATTGCTGGCTGAGTATCTCTGCATAATTTATAGGAAAAAAATGCATCCAGAGATGTCTTCCTTTCTCTGTATAATTACCAGGAGAGAAAGGAAAAAATCATAGGGTACCAAAGGATTCCACACTACTCCTGGGCCCAGAGACCCAGGAATCCAAGATGAGAAACTGAAGCCAATACATCCAAAGCTGTCAGAGAAAGATGTGGGGGCATTTTAACTCTGTGGTTGATTTGCATTAGAACAAAGTAGGTGATCCTGCAAGAGTCTCCTGATGTTTTTAAATTCAGGTTGACAAACTCCCTAGGCAACATGCTTTTGGCAAAGCCATGACCTCATTCCCCAGTGTTTTCCTAGATGTGATGCTTCTCTTCATCATCTGCACTGGAGCTTGGTCCCATCTTCTGTGCTGGGTTATTTGCCTTCTGAGGAGGAAAGAAAAGCAATTGGGGAAAGCAGGAAAACAGGATAATTGTGGAAAAATGACCAGTCCACTTCTAGTTGCATAAAGAAGAAAGAAACCAACCCACACTCAGAAGAAACAAGAGGCTGAGCACTCATGAAGGGCCACAACAACGGTAGGAGGCCCCTCTTCCTCTTCCTTCCTTATCCATACATTAGGTGCACTGGTTAGTGTTTCCCACACCTCAAAAGGGGGATCTGAGAACCATACTGAAGATAGAAGATCTACAAGGAAGGTATAAAAGTAATTATCTTTTGATGCTGGAAAGAAAATCCTTAGCCCTTTTTTTTTTTTTTTTTTTTTTTTTTTTAAGGTGAGAAAAAGGAAAACTACATTAAAGGAAAGCTCCATTAAAAGCTACTGGAATTGCACTGCCAGACCTGCCATTTTAATGGCATTTCAACAGCAATATTATAATGCAGTTTTATGTGGACGATTGCCATTAAGCTAAAGCATAGTGTAGTTTTATGTGATTCAGGATTCATCTTGTTTCTTGCTGCAGAATTTCCCCTTGGGAAATGCCAAGCTGTAACTGTGTTCCTGCCCCCAGCATTGTGGTTGAGAAGCGAGCCAGAACTGCCAGAGGACTGCCACTACATCATTAATTTTTCACATTTTCCTGTTCTCGAGTTTCAGGATTTAAAATTGCTATGTACATTCAGAACAGTACAGAGTGATCGGAGACAAATGCTCATGTTTATGTAATTTACGTGTATTGAGTTAGTTGAAACCTTCCAAACGCAAACTTCTGACGACAGCTTTCCTCTTTATTTGTAGCCCAACCTTAATCCAATATTATCTGGGATAAAATAAACTTTAAATGGAGTCACTGCTCTTTCTCACAGCAGGTGATATATCCTCCTGTGTTCTGCCACGTATAAAGGATTAATGTGGATTTGTTCTTAATTCATATTGTGTCTATTCTTTTACTCTCTCTTTCCTTGAAAAATAGATGGATACTTGCTGACTGCTGTGGTGCTTTTTTTAATGTTCAGACCTTCTGAGTATATTTCTACACCATGTAAATATTTATGTGTCAAGTAGCAGTGATCTTTTAAAAAACAGCCTTCAACATCTTAGCTATGCTGGCATTCCCACTGAATGAAATATTTTTTTTTTTTTGCATTCTACCTCCTAATAAGAATTTCTTTTGCCATGGGAATATGTATTACAGTAACAATAATTAGGTAATAAGCTGTAAATAAAGCTACACTTCTGATAAATACTGATTCATTTTTTTCAGACACACTGAGAAAAGAATAAATTAATGAACAAATGCATAAGCAATGCACAGATGGTTACAACTGTATTAGTTTATCTCATGGACATTTTTGTTGCTCAGGGAAAAGGTCCAACATAATACTATGCAATCAAAAGCCCTGTTGTGCACCTGTGAGGTTTTTCAGCCCTTCATAAAATGCAATACTTTGGGAAGTACAGGAGTCCAACACACAGTGTTCATACCATGGCTTTGGATGATAAAGCTTCTTGAAATACATAGCAGGTAGCTGTATTTCCATCTCTTAATTTAATGCTTTGATATAACCATCAGAGGCTTTTATTTCCTTATACTTTTTAATCTACATTCCAAGCTCGCACTTTCTGTACAATTCCCAGTCCATCTGCACTGCTGCTTGCACGTTCCTCAGACTCCGTTTTCTATAACTGGAAAATCATGATCTCAGCGTATGCTGTGGAATGTCTCCTCTGGTAAATAACAAATTAGAGTAACATTTATGCAAGTCCCAAGTGTCCCCGTTCTCCTCCTCATTCAATCTGCCAAACAGCAATAATGCATTTAACCACTTTTCACACAATAACGATGTTATGTGAAGGGAAAATGAGATCTGAGAAGGCACAAAGACTTGAGGTGCATCAAGTCTTGAGGCACTTCAAAGACACTTGAGAGTCTTGGCAAAGCTTACCACGTCTGCAGGTTCAGGCAGGGCTTTCACCCCTCCAGCTACACAGTAATGTGGGTGTATTGCATTAACCCCATGCTGAAAACCTGGTTCTCAGGCTCTTCATATCCTATCTTCAAACCCTCTATTTTTAAGTATTCCCTCTATAGAATATTCAGGTTCTTTGTCTTGTAACTGAGGCTATGTCTGCTCCATTAATGTGCTTCTTTCTTACATTGTGTGCTGTTTGTGAAGTCTTGCAACTCACACCTTGGGTTTCCTAGGGGAGCGGTGAGCCCTGGTCCGCTTGTTTTCCAAATCAATGGCTCCTTTTGATTGAAGTTCTGGCCTTTGCCTCTCTTATATGCAGCTAACTTGTATTTCCTTGATCTATGCACTCCAGAGGTGTACCGCAGTGTCTATGCATCATCAGGAGATGACAAAAAGCTGGTCTATTTAGACTGTCAGCTGGGTGATGGAGGGTTTTTCGTTGTGGTAATTCACCATTTAATGTGGTGGACAGGCTGCTATGAAACAGCAGAACAGTTAATCAACATCCATTTGAAACACTGAGAGAAAGTTAATGAAGATCTATGCCATAAAATAATGAAAACACAAAATGAAAGTGTATTGTCTCACAAGTTAATTGACAAAGTGAGGCACTAAATGCCACCTGTAAGAAGAAAGGTATAAACCAATTAACTGCCGGCACACCTTAGTTAGAGTGGCTGCACAACCTCATGTGCCCACAGTTTTGTGGTTTATTTATCACTTACCTAGTGTATTTTTGCTATTACAGGTTCAGAAGTACTTCTGGGTTGGGACATTAATCTTGATAAGGTTTAGAGAGGAGGGAGCTCCAGGAAAGGATGCAATCAACAAAAGTATCTGGCACCCACATTCAGAACAATGCAATACAGCTAAGCACTGAATAGCAGAGCTAGTGCAAAAGTTTTAAAATCTAATTATAATGATCCTTCACTAACAATATTTGAAAGGCAACAGTTCCACCCCTTAAAATGGTAAAGTAATTGAGTAAAGACTTATTTTAAGTAAGATTTAATCTGAATTCTATTCAGCAGTGAAAACAGGCTGGGACTATTAACAGAAAAAATTCTCCTCAAGAGAAAGGAAAAGGAATACAAGTGAATGAGGAAATAACAGACTCAAGTGGACAATGAATTAAAGTCAGGAAAAGAGAAGGAGAAACAGGAAGACAGAGAGCAGTAAATGATAGAGATCAAGATGATGTGAAAGGGACAAGAAATGTAACCAATATAAGAGGGAAAAAAACCCCAGAACAATGCCAGAAAAGAAATTGGAAAACTGGATCGAAGTAAAAGCTGAGCTTATCAAAAGCTAATGAGAACCTACTAGAATTGTGATCAGAAATAGGAATCTTGAAGAAAGGAGGCTTTCTAGACACTAAGATGTGTTAACATATTTAAAATAGAATACAAAGTATTTATTTACTAAATATTGAGATATTCCTCCAGTTAATATAAAATCTAATTAAAAATCAATGTCCTTTGGAGAATGTCTCCTTTTACATTGCTGCTTTAGAAGTCTAGCAGAATGATGTACTCTTTTATAGAACTGAAATAAAATTTAACTTCTGGAACAGACTGGATTTTCTGCATAACACTTGACAAATCAAAATCAGTTTTAAAGACCAGTTACCTCTTCAATCAATGTGCAGCTGTCTGGGACTCAGGCTGCAGTTGGGCTGTAAATCTACAAACTGATATTTTTACTGAAATTCAGATGAATTTTAAACATATTGCAGGGTTTCATGGGAATTGAGCCTTGCTCAGAAATTTGACCATTCACAAAAGAGTGGATGCTTATCTCTTTTTTCTTGGGGTCAGTTAGGTTAGAATAGCTGCAATCCACTGCCTGAAAGTAATTTCAACTGCCAATAGATCTATTTTCACATATGAAAATTCACTGTAGTACTACTGGAGTATGCTCTTATTAAATATCCACAAGTGTCTCTATTAATATTTCAAGGGCAACCTATCTGTATCTGTGGCCTCACTCCTGCTGCATATATTTTTGTAAACTCCATGGAGAAGGGATACTAATGGGAGAAAGTTCAAAATAAAATAAAAATTGAACTGTTGTACTATTAATAAGAAATCACTCACACTAGAATATAAAATATTAATGCTATTAATAATGATAATTGCATTATTAATCACAATAATTTTGTCACTGTCAAGTGTGTCCCTCAAGATTGACCACAGCCACCTTCATCGTCCTCAGCACCTTGGCTGAGGTTGGCAGGATCTGCATCCCAAAGAGACCATTGTGCTGATTTGATCTGAACCACAGAGGCCCTGTAACCTCACGAGATAACTGCTGTCATCATTCATAGCTGTCATTTTCAGTATTTGTTAAATAACTTTATTGAAAGTCCATTACTTCCACAGTTCTCCCTTTCTCCTCAAGGCATGTGTTAGAAATTAACACAATGACATTAAAAATTTTGTGATACTTGCTGTTGGGGTTAGATGCTGGCTAATTGCCAGGCAGCCACAAAAATCTATCCACTTTTTTTCCTCTGCTGTAGCTGAGCAGAGGAGGGGAAATTAACACAAAAACTTCATCAGCTGAGATAAGGATTAGGGGAAAAACACTTTAAGGCAAAACAGGTTCAAAACTTAAACAGTATAAGGAAAATTTATTAACAGAATTAAAAGTAAAAAGGGTAATGAAAACTAAAATAAACCTTTAGAACACCTTTCCTTCCCAGTCCCTCCCTCTTTCCCACCAGATGCGGAAGGAGAAAAAAACAGGGGGTTTTGGTCAGTCTTTCACTTTCTAAAAGTCTTTCACTTTCTTCAGTTCATTCAGGGAAAGGAGTTCTTTCTTCTGTTGTGCCGTGGGGTCCTTCCCACAGGAGACACTTCTCTGTCAATTTCTCTAGCGTGGTTCTAATTCTCAGCAGCCCGCTGTGGCAAGACATTTACCCCCCTGCCCCCCGGCTCTGTGTAGCTGGTGCATAGAGAGATAACCACGGGTGGAAAGACCCATCAGCAGTTATCTCTGGGGCCAAAGATGATTTACACCTAGCTAAGAATTAACATCTTAGTCTGGCGAGCCAGTGGGGGAGAGATGAGAGATATTTCTGACTTCAGAGTCATCGTTTTACAACTATAAAAGATACACGAGTTATCACTGAAAATGTCGGAGACTTCTCCCCAAGGCTTGGACGCAGCTTTGCGGTTACTTCCCCGGGGATTGAGTGAAAGGATCTCGATGTGTG